>JAFIDM010006943.1:25085447-25120902 GCA_023159025.1 Thereuonema tuberculata
TTCGTGACATGTACATGTTGCGAGGTATCTTACACAAACCTCTTCTTCAGACTTTGTTTTCTTACTTATAGTCTGAAGAAGAGGTTTATGTAAGATACCTCGCAACATGTACATGTCACGAACATGAATTTTGTAAATATATTTCTATTTATCTTAGTGTGTTTGGTCCCAATTTTTAATTTGATACTACTACACACCGTATTCATGAATGAATAATAATAATAATATAAAAAAAAGCTCACTAACAAACTATTATTCCTATTATCCTCTGTATCGAGACCTCGCTGTTTGATGGTGATTGCTCCTAACTGATAATTGCCGAAGAGCTTGAAACAGCTGTACTACGATGTCACTAACTAAATACTTGATCTCTCCCATTGACGTTTCTTAATATTTTGATGTGCGTTTTTATTTTTCTTTACATTAAAAAAATTCATTGAGGCCGGCGGAATGCTGACACACGAATTTTCTCACCGATATAATTTTTAGTGAGTTTTTTTTTTTTTTTTTTTTTATTGTTTATTTAAGATTTGGAGGATCCATTACGATTCGATGACATTTAATTGGATTGAAAGAAATGTGATACACTTTTTTAAACATAAAATTCTTCACAAATATTACACATACTTAAAGCTACATATTAGTTTGTTTTAATAAAACTTCGTTAAATAAAATTATTAAGAGACATTTAGGATTTAGAGGAAGTGTCTGAAACTCAGTTATTTTAAAATTAGCCAAACAGAAGAGGAAACGAAGTCATCAAACAACAATTTATGACGATCGACTTTTGTGGTTTCAATTTTATTTATTAGTATTTTTATTTAGCGGATTATTGTAATCATTATAACTGAAACGTTAGTCTAACACCGAAGATAATAGAGTGACTAGTGATTGAAGTAGCATTAGAATTTACGCAAAGATATAACTAAAAGAGATCCACTAATCGTATTCCTTTTATTTCGAAGGAGATAAAGACTGTAAGTACAATTAAATAATGATAAATTTAATTCAAAAAATTGTTTATAAGAAAATTAGTAATCATAAATGAACTATTTTTTTAAAAGAACTTGTTCGTTTAGAATACAAATGAGAAATAAAAAAAAAGTAACAAAATAAAGTACACTTTTTCCACAATTGAGATCATGTCAGAAGTACCTATGCAAACTTGTAAAGTGCTTTAGACACAGTATTGTTTTTGAAGCTATTAATATATCCTACTGCGAAACAAAATCATAATTAAAAATATTAATTTCAATTCTACTTTTTTTCTCTAGATCTTTTTACTTTTTAAAAATCACCTATTCCGTTAACTTCGAAAAAAACTTAACAAAAACAAATTCTGTCAAATTCAATTTTATATTCTAAATTATAACTAAACAACGTAAGGCATAATTCAGAATATTCCTGGGAAATGAATCTACATTGAATGAAAGACTTTCTGCAGCTAATTCCTACATTTTTTTTTTTTTCAAAATTAATTGCATCAGATGATGTGAAATGAGCAAATTACTGTCGGATGTCGCAGAAATAGATTGGTGGGGGAATGAAGAAATCACTGATAAAAAGCTTATTTCAGTTGATAGACGGCTGTTTTGGTGTCGGGTGTTTTGTCCCTGAGACGAATGCGTGTCCCTTGTGCCTTGTGACTAACGAATGATTCTCAGGTGATGCCGTCTCTCCCTCATCGTCCCATTTTCGCTGACGGTCAAAGTCACCGCAACCGAATTGGAGGGCCTTGAACCGTGTTTTCATTTGCTGGATGAGCTGATGGTGTCTCGTCTTCAAACCCACCATAATCAACATGTAATCGAAACGAATAATAGATAACTTAGCAACGGATGTTGTCTTAGCTCCAAATGCAATTCATCGTGCTTTACTAAAATGAATTCGTAGACAAAATAAATTGATTTTATTACATAATCTAACGTCGAGAATGGAAGTGATAGAATCCTTTAATAGCTGTCTCATATATTTTTCAGCACTTTTCAGCTGCATTTACAATGGCTTCGTGGAATTAATGGAAGAATACTCAATAATTAAAAACATCAATAATTAAATGCGCACTATTAAACGCCTAACAGCATAACACATCATTAAAAGTAGAGTATTTTTAGTGTAAAGCTTTTTTTGGTTTACTTCCGATTAATTTTTGAGCTTTATTTCCTTACTTTGTAAGTGGCACAGGGAAAAAAGAATACGTGGATTAGGGTAGAAATCATTCTCCATTCAAGTGTTTTTAATATATATTCAATTCAATTAAAGTATTGTCAACTAAATATATATTTACTTATAATTTAATTTATTGCCAAATGTTAATAAATAATACACGGAATAACAATTTGAAAAATAAACGTGTTTAATTTACTCAATATTTTCTCGAAAAACATATTTTTAAGTTTAAAATTGAAATGTATTTTTTTTTTGAACAATAATTCTTCTTTGCCCTATCCTTCATCACATTGGTTTGTTACCTTTATGTTGTTGTTTTTTTTTGACTAAACAGACAACCGAAAAAAAAGATAATGATTTTAAAGTTTTTTTTTTTTTTTTTTTTTTTTTTACATAGAAAATCATTTGTCTTTATTTAGAACAGTAGCCCAAAGTGTGGGTCGCAAGAAAAATCTCAAAATAAAATAAAAAAAACGCTTTATAATATATATTTATTTTGTATTTAGGAACATAAATATAAACAACGTTGAATATCAAAAAACTAAAAATATTGAAGTAGGCCTAGTTATAAAGTAAAAAAAAATTAATGCGGTAAATGTGCCTGGTTTCAGAAACTACTTCTGTATTCGATACACACACAATGATATTGTTGTGTTCAAGACGATTTCTCGCTTTTGTTCTGTTCTACAGAGTAGAACTTATTTCGCATAAATATGAGGTTGGAAATGGTATCAAAAATTAGCTTGCTTCTTTTGTAAGCTCGAGGTATTCTTGCATTCTTTTAATCCAAAACTGGTCTATGCTCATTTCCATCAGTAGGCCTACCTATTTCAAAGAGTTTTTCCCTCATATTTGTTGGAATTTCAGCCAGCTGAACACAACTGTCTAAAAACGGATTTAGTACCCATCTGTGACTGTCGTAATTGTTTTGAGTATCTTCCGGAAAATACTCAAAAAGCTGTTGTTTAACGCCGCCATGTTTGCAATGACGTAATTTAATTATGTCCGCGACGGACCGGTCTAATGCAAACTTTATTGTGTTTTATTTATCCTATTAGCAGCAAAGCCTGTCGGCAGATAGGCATAAAAAAAATCTGAAAAATCATTTTATTTCAACTATCAAATATAGAGTAAATGTAATGTAAATACTGTGCTATCTTGTGAACGAAGCTTCTACGGCAAAAATAGTTTTGAGTTTCGAAATCAGCGTAAACAACTGATTAAGTATGCCAAATTTCATTAAAATCGGTGCAGTGGTAACAAAATTATTTGGTTTTCAACGTATGTTTTCAGTTGTCTAGGTCAGTTTCCAAGGATAAAATTTCAAGGAAACAACATGGAATGACAAAATGAACTAATATTTCATCCAATTTGAGTACCCTTGATTCAATGGTACCATTGAGAACCTTGGATCTATCTTAATAGCTTAATTATATCGAGTTACAGACAGACAGACAGACGAACTTGACCAATTACATAAGTTGATTAAAATTTAGTTTTTATGGAAATATGGTGCAGGTCGCAGAGTACTTAGTTATTAAAAAGGGGGTTCCGACTCGAAAGAGACTGGGAGACACTGATTTAGAAAGTGAATCTCAATTAGCGCCGCACTAAAGATGGTGCGAGTGGTGTCCCCGCACCAGACGCAGTCATTGACGGCGCCGTCGAGATCTCATCTCTATAAAGGATAGACAGTTTTCTGTTTAATAAAGAGAACACATTAATTTACTTCTATATGTCTTATTTTGTCCCTACCACCAATAAAATGGAAAAGAGGCGCAAACATTACTTCGCACCAGGCTCCCAATGCAGTTGCTTCAGATCTGTTTCCAATATCTTCAGTAATATATTTTTAATCGGTAACACCATCCGTAGTCCAACCAACCACACAAAAACACCAATCACAACAGCGCATGTAGTCAGTTAAAAAACGTTTGTATTGTGAACACTCAGGGGTTCGCTAGCCACCAGATGGGAAACTTTAGTTTAGATAAGGTGACCAGATGTCCCGCTTTTCGCGGGACAGTCCCGATTTTTAACAATTTGTCCCGCGTCCCGCGGCGTTTTAAAAAAGTCCCGATTTTTGGAAAGAATGAGCGACAAGCTAGGGAACGGTGGGAGAACGGGAAGGAAATTTTACAAACCATGTACCATACAATAATGCACTAAAAATTGTGGAATATGCGCTGTCCTTACCAGGAACTAAACGCGTTTTTTTCTACGTTAAATAAAGTGTGGACATCAGAAAAATCGCAATTACTGTTCGTTTTCAAAAGCGAGAGGTAGCTTATCACTGACGGACGATTCTACTCCGCAAAGGGGTGATACGCTGAGATGGGCACTTTCCTAAGACCTGCTTTTCTTTTAGTACCTGTTATTTTTGCAATATTATTTATTCTTTCCATAATTCTTTCCCGAAAAGCGCAAATAGAACGCAGCTACTAGTAAACTAACACTATAAAAAGTAAACATCCCCTCTTTATTTCTCCTCACCCCTATTTTGATAAAATCGAAGGAGACCTGACGCATGCGCAAAAGCGTTGAAGACTAAATTACACATTATACTGGGTTAAAATTATAAATTTAATTATGAAAATAACTGTAACATCTTAAACATAAAAGCCCTATTCTTGAAGAACAGCAACTTTACTATAAAGATGATTCAACCACTTCCACTTAGAATTATATCAGTTATGTACGTAATTAAAAGTTTCCGTTGTTTCTCAAATACTAAATTTCTTCTTCTTTAAGTTCGTCGTGAATTTAGTGATATCTCTTGTACAATGAATTTCTTTTGTAGCGTTTCCTTTCGCAAGTGCCACTGAAGATACGATTTATGTAGTTGATAACCTTTCGCCAGAGGTGCTTTTGAATACTCAGTTATTCTGGCTGATAACCACAGTTTAGTGGCACTTTACTTGAAATTAAAATAATAAACTTTCTTATCCAGTTCCTTTGCAGAAACCTCATAAAGTAGCTGAAATTGTAGTAAATCTAAATATGTATCTTAGTTTAAAGCATTGCGAAATATAAACTACAGTTTCTCCGAATTTTTATCTTTAATACTCGGTCTTACATCGTAAATTCTGATCAAATATCAGTAAAAATAGTAATTTTCATTCTAAAGATGATTATTATTATTATTATGTTTGTAAGTTTCAAACCTTGGGTTTCCCCAGCAAAAACAATATGGCGGGTCAAGGACCAAAGCACATACTGCCAAGTGTAAAGATGTGTGCAAGAATGATTAGGGATGTGTGCTTGTGTCCATAAATTTCCTAACTATGCGTGTAGTGTTGAGTACCACAGCCTTCTGCAGTTGTGCGTAAGTGTTTTTGTGAAGTCCTAGTGTGCTGAGACTGTGTTGCAATGTGTGAGGCACCAGACCAGTGGCAGACAGAACGATGGGTACAACACGTACTCGATCCTGCCTCCACTGCTTCTGGAGCTCGTGTGCTAGATCAGTGTATTTACTGATCTTGTCTGCGTGAGTTTTCTGCATGTTCTTGCTGATAGGCACTGCAATATCAATTAGATAGGTCTGTTTGTTGACCTTATCAACAAGTGTGATGTCTGGTCTGTTGTGATGTATGGTTTTGTCTGTGTGAATGGGGCGGTCCCAGTATAGTTTATATGAGGGTGACTCTAATACGCTTTGTGGTATGTACTTGTAGTACGGGACCGTGCTCTTAATAAGTGAATGTTTGTGTGCTAGTTGTTGATGAACGATCGACGCTACCTGATTGTGTCGGTGGAGGTAGTCTGTTTGAGAGAGAAGGGGACAGCCTGATATTACGTGGTCGATCGTCTCATGCGTAGTGTGGCATTTCCTGCATTTGTTTGCATCGTGTAGAATGTGTTTCTTGTAGTTGCGTGTGGAGATGACTTGGTCCTGTATTGCGATCATGAACCCTTCGGTCTTCCCAAATAGCTCACCACTCGTCAGCCATCTGTTCGACGCTTCCATGTCGACATGAGGCTGGCTGAGTTCGTGATGATATCTTATTATTATTATGCAAATTCTATCTGGTCAAATATAAATAATGGCAAACTTAAAAGATAAATACTTTACAAAAAAAAAAATCTTAAAAATTAGTGATATATTCTAAAAAATACTTCAAATAATAATACAGTATAATATCAAATAATAATATAATATAGCTCGGCTTGGCCGAGCGATCTAGACGGTGGTCTGCCGTGTGGCCAGTGTGCCAGCAACTGGATTCGAATCCCGGTAGTGGCATGGCTGTTTCTTTCTTCTTCTGTGTTTCGTCTGTTCTTCTCGACGAGAGGTGAATCCTCGTCACCCTACCCGACTTCCTAGCCTTGTCCTGACGTTGTCAGGTTAGGATAGCGCATGGTCCGTCGTGGTCTATTCGCGGGTTATAATAATAATAATAAGGGAATACTTAATACATAATAAAAATACTTACTTCGGAACAGAAACTCATTTA
This sequence comes from Thereuonema tuberculata, assembly GCA_023159025.1. Lineage (NCBI taxonomy): Eukaryota > Metazoa > Arthropoda > Chilopoda > Scutigeromorpha > Scutigeridae > Thereuonema > Thereuonema tuberculata. Next base: position 25,092,071 of record JAFIDM010006943.1, read on the forward strand.
CAATTTAATAGAATTATTATCAAGTAATTTACATGAATAACAATTATAATCTTAGAGATATAAATAACTTTAAATTGGAATATCCAAAAAGTTTTAATAATCTTAAAGAATGTCGTCCATATAAATTACTATAAGATGCGATAAATAAAATAAATCTAAAAAAATTTGCTAAAAATTTCTAAAATTTCGAAATTAAAAAGAAAATCATTAGAAATTGGTTAATAATAATAAATAGAAATCCTCTGGTTGACTAGAATTAAACTTCTAGATATTTTTTTTTCTCACTTAGAATAATGATAATTTTTGACTTTGTGAATATTTATATGTACATGATTTATTTTTTATTATTTAAATGCTGTTTTTGTATTTTGATTCCTAGCTCCTGTTGTTGGAATTTATTTTATAATCCTAATAGGAATTTTTTTGTAATAATATATTTAAAATAAAAAAAATATTATTATCATCATTATTGTTATTATTATGTTATAAAAAATTACAGGATTACAAACTGAAACGAAATTGGATACAACTTTAGTGAAATCTTTGTAATAAAATAAAATATATAATCACAAATACATTCGAAATTACTCATTGAGATAGATAAAATAAAAAAAAAAAATTGTATAGATGTTTGGTAAGTTTTCGGAAGTTTTTTTTTTAATAAATGTTATCTTTTATTAAATAAAAGTCTTAAACAAATTAAAACATTTCCATGTCAGGTTTGTAATGCCGTCAAGTAAGAGTAAAATTCTTTTTTTAGAGAAACATAAATCTATATAACAATGGATGAGACCAAATTATTCACAAGTGACATCCTGGAACAGCTGTTTCACGCTGTCACTTGTGAATAATTTGGTCTCATCCATTGTTGCTTTTTGACATTTCAAATGCGCAGTTTGAAGTCTTATGCTTTAAAAAAATTCATTGAGACCGCTCTCGCTGGCACATGGATTTTCTCACTGGTTTTTTTCATTGGTGAGTTTTTCATTGTGTAATTTTCCCTTTGAGGCACCACTGCGCTTCTTATGTATAAATCTAATATACTTTTGAGTAACTTAGTTTCTTATCTTCATCGTTTATCCTTTTTTATTTGATGTACGCATTAAAACGAGTGGCGCTACATTTAATGAATAACTCTTTAATTAATATTATTAAATTAAATCAGTTAATAATAATAACCAGAATCTGGAAGATATCAAGTGTTCATGTAACGCCCTCCACACTGCTGGATGCCCTGCAGCTCATTCATCCCCTATTGACTCTTTTTTGCTAATAAACAGAATTAGAACGAACTACATTAAGTAACTGTAAATCGATTTTAAATTTTTCCCTCATTAATTTATTCATTTGGTGGCACTTTATATTTTGTTTTTAATTATCCTTGGTGTTTACTTTTTTCCATTTTCCTTTGGACCTGACAGTCTCGCAGGCCAGGAATTGAAGCTTTGTTTTCTAAAGATTTTTTAATTGTGCTTCCTTTTGGAGGGAGACCAATGTCGGGTGCAAGAGTAGTTTTCCCATCACTTTTGCACTTTCTGAGCTAATCATCGGAGAGTTGTTCTGGCTGATGAGTCCACAGCGAGGACGAAATGGCTGTCCCAGCTTTTCACCGGTGATGGCTCACAAGTCAGATATTTTTTAATTTTGTGCCTCATTAATTTATTCTTTGATGTTCATTTGGTGGCACGTTAAATTTTGTTATCATTGAACTGCAAATCGTTTTAGAAAAAGAAATGTTTTATTTAGTAAGAAAATTGTGGCCCTAAATAAAACAGCTCTTAACAGTAACGTAAAACCACAAATCCACGTGTTGTAAATATGCTGTAAGATTAATTTAATTTTACAGCATATTTACAACACGTGGCTTTACATCGCAGCTATTAACAACTTTACATCACAGTTATTAAAAGCCAGATGTATATGCCTTTAATGAAAGTGGACTTAAAAAACGTCGCCTAATCACCAAAATTTAATGATTATTCTGTTAAAAACGAACTATGATATAAATCAGTGCTATTACTTTTGAAGTACTTCAGAACATTCTATCTTCACCCTTAAAAGGGATTATATTTTATAATTTAATCTAATAATTATAATGATTAGATATAAACATAAGTACTTTATTTTGCAGGTCGCTTTAATCATTACAATTTTTTTTAGCGACACTTTTGGAGCTACTGTGATAGCGACCAAATTCGGTTGGTATTCTGTTTGTCTGTCCGTCCGTGTCTGTCCATCTCTGAAACCTCCCGAACGAAAGGTCGGATCGGCAAACGGACTTCACCATCGTGTTCAGAGGCCCAAACAACATAGGTATTTTCAGAGGCCAATGCCCTCCCATATTCTAGATATTTGGCATTGTTTTCATTGGATTTCCGCTATTAGATTAAATGTTGCAACCATCTAATTTACTTGTCAGCTATAGCTTGATGCTTAAGATCTCAGGCTCATATACTGAAAGTTGTCGGTTCGAATCCGTGTAGGCCTATCTACTTTTTTTTTTTGTTTCTCTTAATCTTTTTTCTCAATGTCCGCTTGGGTTTTTTTTACTTATTTTCCTACTTCTTTTATTTTTTATTTTTTCTTATGTTAATGTACTTCCTTTTTAAGTTTTAAATTTTTTTATTATTTTGGGTCACCCTTAAATTTGTGCTTTAGCATAAAATTATAGTGACTTGTTTTCCCATTACTGTCGTATGGAGAAATTAAAAATGAGAAAAAAACAAAAACGATGATTTTGAATACATTTGGTACTTTCAAAAAATTATTAAATAAAGGAATGTAGTAAAGAAAAAGATTAATTCTTCCCTTACTTGCAACAATTCTGAATAAAGAAGATGAATAATAATTATAGTAATAAATTTACATTTTAATTAACTCGCGAAAGTGAGTATTAAGCTAGAATGTAGTAAAGAGACATCGTGTCTGGAGAAATGAACGTAATTCCTTTGACTTCCTGGAATTTTAGTACTTGTAATTTTCGAGAGTTGCAATCCTTGAATTTCCGTTTCTTTCTTTTTTTTAAGGGACATAATTTCATTTGAGGATATTTCAGAAGCATTTATTCGATGTTTTCTAATTCATAATATATATACATTGGGCAAAACAATGTTTTGCACTTTTAAAATGTATCAGTTTTATCTTTGTGATGTTTATCATGGCTTATAAGATGGTAAGATAAGAATGAATGGGGAGGATTGAATTGCCTGACTTACGATTTTTAACCCTTTATCCTCTCCCTTTTAAAAGGTTTTAAATTTACTGGTTCCATTAAATCGACGCTTCTACGACGCTTATATTTACTTGAAAGCCATTATTCTTCCTCCCCCTCCTCCCCCCCAAAAAAGTAAAAATAATACATGAGTAATTGGTCCTCTTCAGTTTTATAAAAATCGTCTTCGATGGCTGTTAAGCTAATATAGGTTTTCGAATGTATCAATTTATAACGAGAACTTATGGTTTCGCTCTACAAGGTGTCTATTGTCCTCCAAATGAGAGATGGCCGCCCTGTTTTTGTGAGATCTGTGCATGTATGATCGATTAGTCTGGTCAGGCACTTCCGTCTGATTTTATAACAGCACGCCGCCATTACGGTAATCGCTTGTTACTTTGCAAAAGAGCATTGTATTTATAAATAATATATATTTATTTATTTATATAAATACTTATTGTTAGCAACTGGTATTGAAATAACGCTAAATAGTAGAGAGAAGTTTTAATTTGGCGTTATCAACATGTCTTTCTCAGTGAAAACAGACGACGGCGTCCATTGTGATAGGAAAACATAATTGATCAGCTACCGGAAGGGCTGAGCAGTTCAAACTTCCGCCGGCCAACTTTCATTTGGAGGACTATACAAATGATTGGAGTGGTTTCATGATTGTACTGCGGGTATAGGCCTATTATTTAACCTAATAGCAAAAAAAAAATATACAGAAACGTAGAGAAACTCTCCAAGTTTTTATTACATTTTAAAGATGTTCGATAGGTGCACCGCTAGTGACTCTGCACACATCAACTCTGTAATCAAGTTCGTCCCACACTCGATGTAGCATGTCCTCCCTGTCAATTCCAGAAAAATCACTGCATCTCAAAATTTAAAATTTACGGCCCGTTTTTCTTCATCGAGAAGTCCATTACAGAACCCATTTATCTGGATGTGCTGGAAAATTGACTCATTCCACTGCTGAAGACAGACAGAATGGACTTCATCATCCAATAAGATGGTGCTCCGCCATATTTCCATCATGAAGTTCGTGACGTCTTGAACTGCGAAATCGATGGATTGGTCGTACCGGGAATGATGATCAAGCACTGCTACCAAGGCCTCCACGCTTCCCTGACTTAACCCCTAGTGACTTTTTTTTTATAGGGAGAGAAACGTGTTTGTGCTACCATTACCAGCTGATCTGCCAGAACTGGGAACTCGCATCTGCAATGCTTTTGCTGAATTGACAGGTACCGTATATGCTCCAATAAACGCCGAGGCTCTTATTGTCGCCGGTCTCTAATAAGCGCCGGGCTGCAGAGGGGACACGGACAAATAGTAGCCGGTCTCTCCGGGTCTTTGATATTTGCCTACCGTTACCGGTACTAGTGTAAGCGTCCGTATCTTTATAGTCGTGCGTAATACCTTACGGTACATTGCCTTACAAAATGCCGCCGAAACGATCATTTGACATTGCCTTTAAGATTCGCGCGGTAGAATACGCGAAAGAAACTTCCGGTGAGGCGGCCGCTCGTCATTAAGGTGTTGATCCTAAAAGAATCAGAGAGTAGAAGAAACAATATGATAATCTTGTGTCTGCGAAAGTGGACAAAGGTGCAAGCAGAAAGCGGTTAGAAGGAGGAGGAACCAAGAAAGTTAGTGACGAACTAATATTAGCCGGTATTTGTGTGCAAAAATATTGCCTTCTGTAGGTTTTTGTTAATAATGGCCGGCCTCTAATAGCAGCCGGTCTCTATCTAAGCGCCGGGAGCCGAGGCTAGTTTTGCAAATAAACGCCGGGGGCCTCTATTAGAGCATATACGTACATGCTACATCGAGTGTCGAACGAACTTGATTACAGAGTTGATGTGTGCAGAGTCACTAGCGATGCACACATCGAGCATATTTGAAATGGAACAAAAACTTGGAGAGTTTCTTTGTCTCTATACATTTTTTTACATTAAATAATACACCCGCAGTAAATCATGAAACCACTCCAATCATTTGTAGACACTCTGTTTTAGGATGAAATTTTAATTGAAGAAATTTTGCACAGTTACTTCGTACATCTCAACATATTGACAAAACGTCGTAAACAAAATCGTCTGATTTCAAAGCATCGTTGCAATTGTCATACTGAATTTTCATGTCTGTAACTGAAAACGAAGTTGCCTTCACTTTATGCTAATATACGCCGTACGATCTACGATCAACGCCGTACGATCTACATCAAAAGTACTTAACGGCGATAAAGTCTCCTTCGTAAATAAGTAAGAAAAAACAAATTAATGTTACGAACATACCTTTCGAAGGGCGCCACAACTTTGAGTCCAATGAAGACCTGAGCACGAATTGTGGAGAACTGCGTTTTAAAAAAAGAATTGTATAATATCTTTGAAGAGGAACTTCTACGGAGCAGTTTTTGTAGCCTACTTTACTAAGGGAAGTTACACTCGCAAAAATCAGTAAATCTGTATGTCCCCATATAACTTTCAAACTAGTGCAGGACCTTTAATCAGTTTTGGCAAATGCAAGATATATTTTTTTTTTCGGCAGGCATTATATTGTACGAAGCCTTTGCATTTTTCGTTTTATTTTTATTTGCTTTTTTTTCTCACAGGAACTATTTTGTTGGTTTTCTTTGTTTTTTTGTTTTTGTTTTTTTTGTGTATGTGTGTATGTTACTAAATTATTTTTATATAACTAGATTCAGATGACAGTGTTCGGCACAAATTGTTAAACTGTTAACGTTAAATTCAATTTGAAAAACAACTTTATTTCTTAATCATAAAATAAAGTGTAAAAGAATTCTTCTTTCCTGAATTTCGTAAATGCACATTATTAATATTATTAAGCACGAATATATTTAGAGAAGAAGCCCCGGCCCCTCAAAAAAAACCTCCCAAAATACCCTGACTTCGCTCTGTTTTCGTTTCGATTGGTTGGATGACCAGTGGAAAAAAGTCTTGCTCCATCGTTCCTCAAATAAAAATCTATTCACTTTAAATCTATTCCATCTTGTGAATTGTTATGGTAATTTATTGGTGTTTCACAATTTTCTTGTATTAATCGGAATATTTTTGCGCCGAATAAATTGATGCCTGCCTTGGTACGAGATATGATAAAACCGGTTTGTTTTTGGTTTTTTCCTTATATATTTTAAAGAATTCGAAACGAAAAAACAAAATGAAAGCAGCTTATTTTTTGTTAAACTCTTGTGAGTATCGTTTTTTAAAAATACAATACGACGATTTAAAACTGAAATTACAAATACAAACAACTGCACTTGTAACAAACTTGAATTTGTATCTCAACAAAAATACTTAGGACTATATTTAGAGGAGAAATTTACCTAGGATGTACAGTACAATTCTGTTATTTTATTATTTGCCTTTTAAATAGAAATTAATTATTTTCAAATCTTTAGTTGATTCAGTTCTATGATGTAGTTTGGAATGTTGCGTTTTTATGAATAAACAACAAATTAAAAATATAAATAAATTAATTTTAAAAATACTTGATAATGTTTATTTTAACTTTAACAAAATGTCCGCATTAGAAAAAAAAATCACATTAGAAAAAAAATTAAGCTAATCACTGTTAAAGAAAAATTTATTTACAAAATTAATTTTGAAAAATATTTTTTATGTCAAACAGGTAAAAAACCATTGTATTTCGGGAAAAACAAATTGAAAAATTGAAAAATTAAATAACAATTTTGGTCAAAGATTAGAAAATAGAACAAATTACAGTTTATTTAATCAATTAAATTGGAAAAATTATAATTTGGAAATAATTAAAAATATGAAAAATGTAAAAATCAATTAATATCTAACGTAATTGATGAGAAAATAATTATATTTTTAATTTATATTTATTTTTTCCTATCATATTAATTAATTCAGCACTTATATCACGGGCATTCTTCATCCTACAGGACTGGCAAACATTCAAAAAAAAAAATAGTAAAAAAAGTGATGTCAATAAGTGTAAATAACGTTAGTATTAAAACTTAAAAAAAAAATGAAACAAGTTGAAAGAAAACATACAGCGTCAATTTAAATGTTTGTTTAAAAAAAATGTTATTAGCCTACTTACAGTTTATATTGTCACCGATATAGTCAATTTCCTTACAAGCAATCCTTGTAATTAATACTGTTATAATTAACCCACTATAATTTCATAAACAAAATTACTTTCTTAAGTTTTATTGTTAACCAGTCCTATTAGGTGTAACTATAAAATTACTCCTGTTTTACATGTGCTGGAAATTTAACGTGTGTTATAAAGATTTATTTAATTAATTTAGATTAAAATTAGAAATTTCTTATAATTTTTCTGCGTGTAACATCAAAAATTAATTCATTTTTTATTACTTCAATACAATTGCTATCATAGTTTTCTCAGTTCAACTGACGAAAAAGTTTTGAATAAATATCAGAAGCGCAATGATGCCTCAAAAGAAAAAATGAACAATAAAAAAACTTAGTAATGAAAAATTAGTGAGAAAATTCATATGCCAGCCATTCGTCGGCCTCAATTAATTTTTTTAAAGCATAAAAATTCAAACTTGCGCATTTGAATTATTAATATTCATTGATATTAATATATTGATTGATATAACATTGATTAATATATTAATATTGATATTAATACATTAATAATAATTAATATTCAATAATATTTATTGTTGTTTATTAATATTCATTTGTTCTTAAACCAAAACTATTTTTAGCTAGCTGTACCCGCCATGCTTTGCAATGCCACAAAGAAAGTGTTTGTGTTTTAATTCTGTTTATTGAAGTGCTTTTGGATACACGATATTTTTTGTTTTTCCGTCTGGTGCAGACACGAATAAATCAGAATTTTTTCCGATGCATGAGCAGGCCACATACAGCTGTCCATGTGTGAAGCTTGGATTTTCCACATTTAGTCCACACACTTGTAGCGATTGTCCTTGTGTTTTGTTGATGGTCATTGCAAACGCGAGTTGCACCGGTAACTGCAAACGTTGAAACCGGAAATACACTCATTTGTTGCAACGCCTCGCGCACCAGATATTGTAAAATGGTTCTACTAATTCAGAAACCTTCGCGGGCGTGCGCACAACAACCTCACCAAAGTTTCATCGCAATCTGATGAATATGGTATAGGAACGCATACGGGACAAACAAAAAAAGAAACATTCGTTTTTATATAGTAAGATTTTGGAAAATCAAATGCTTGTAGTCTTGTTAAACTATTGGAATTATAAATTCCTTTAATATTTTTATACTTATAAAAATTGTTTAAAATAGTGTTACAGATAAACTTTTCTTCAATTTTATACTTAATTCTTATTTTTAATTTATTTTCTATAATTTAATGCTTATAATTAGTATAAATATTATCAAAAATTTTTTAGATTAACTTATTTATATTACATAATTGTGTTTTGTCAAAAAAAAAAAAAAAAACCTATCAACATTGTAATCCATAATTTAAAACAGAATCTACCAGAGATTTGTATATAATAAGTTTTAGTTTAAAGTAACACTTATATCTTAAATAATAAAACATGTATATATCGTAAAAAAATTATATTGATAGTAAGTGTTACTCATTGTATAAAATTTCAAAATAGTCTGTGATCGATGTTTAGAAACTTCAAATTTCAAGGAGAGGAACATAAAAATGGCTTTATTTTGTAAAAAAATAAAAAAAACAATAACAGTAATAATACAATTAATAACAAGTACGTAGAAATAAATAAAATATAGTTAACAGTCAACTTTCGAATACCTGCATCATATTACGGAATAGCTTTTCAAACAGACAATGGCTTGTGCTTCATTTTAAGAGAAAACTTTTAGTGTTTCTGCATAATTAGTATAATATGTTGAATTAACCATTACCGGTACGTGAATTAGGCGATTAATGTCGGTGCTACTTTTGTGAAACTATTACGTGCTGTTTCGCGAAATTGGCACCGAAATTAATTCACATAATGGTTACATTGTCCTATTCTTATTAATTATGTAGAAGCTCGTAATAAATGTTCAATAAGTAAATCTCTTTTTTTTTCTTTTTCTTGTTTTTGGTTTTCGTTGTATTTCGGAATATATGCAATCGTTGTGATCATACAATTGATTTATAATATTTTGGAAGGGGAGGAACACCACAATCTGACATGCTTAGGGCGCCTAACCCATCGCGCCGACCCTGACAGGCTCTTCTAAAAAATCCTTTCTGAACAAATGGACTCAAATCGAATGTACGAAAGTTGAATAGATTTTAATGTTGTAAAAGAGAGTTCTGTTCACGTTCTGAAATACTTTAAAAAGAAAGAAGATTCACATTAAAGCGTATACTTTAAAGCAATATTAACCTCTTAATATACTCTTAATAAAATATACTCTTAATAAATATTTGCCATATTGTTTAAAAAGAAAATCCCATCGTGGGAATAAAAAAGAAAAAAACAAAACAAAAAAATGATATTTTATTATATGTAGTTTTCAGTATTTTCTTCCATTTTATTTATTTATTTATTTATTTATTTATTTATTTATTTATTTATTTAATTATTTATTTATTTATTTATTTATGTGTGTATTTATTTACTAACCTTTGTTATTTTTTTTAAGTTTAAAAAAAAAAAGTGTAACTTAAGGAGCTTCAATTTTTTTTATTATTCTTAACTAAATGAGATGAGCGAAGTATTTTCTGACTTTAACATCGGTACGACATTAACTTATTGAGAAGGAAAAGAGAAATTAAAAAAGTTTGGAAATCCATTCAGTGCCAGCTTTAAGCGAATGCAAATTAAAAATTATATTTAACTTTGCCCTTTCAAAAACCTTATGCATAAAAGTTCGAAGTTAATGTCCTTCTATCGGGCAGATATATTTGGAGCTTGGTTTGATTCCCTGAGCTGGATGGTTTGGTTTGGTTTTCTTTCTTTTTTTCTGTCTGTGTTGTTTTTTTTGTGAATCTACGATGATATTGAATCAGAGATGGTAAAATAAAAAAAAATATATTTGACTAGTTTTTAGGGAAGACTAGATGTGAAAAAATCCAGATATGATAATTACTCAAACAACAATGGTTGAGATCCAAGTGTTTAGTAGGTGACATTTCAGAACAGCCGTTTCACTCTTTATTGACGATCATCAGCTCAGAGTAATCATCAGTAAAAAATCTAGTAAACACTTGGGTTCCAACCATTGTTGTTTACACAATTTTAGTATTGGGGTTTCTTTTAATGCCTAAGGAAATGCATTTGAGGTTGGCGGAGGCCAGCACATGAATTTTTCCTGTTTTATTTTTAATCTGTATTTATTGTCTTACTTTAATTTTGGAGGCGCGATATTCTTTTTCACGATTAATGATAATTACTTTTTTATTATTATCCTACATCTGACTGAACGATAAAAGTAATAAAAAAAAATCAGTTTATAATTAATATTCTTTTCTTAAAGTGTATACTCTTCAGTTAAGGTAGAAAGTTAAAAAAACAAAAAAACAAAAAAATTACACTGACCGACCACTTTTTTAGGTACATTCCTGCTGTGCGCACAAATGCTGTCTCACAACAACTCTTCAAGCCGGTGGGGGCAGTGTCATTGATGTCCAGGATGCTAGAGTATACCTAAACATCGTAGCTGACCACGTGCAACCAATGTTAACTGTTTATCCTCATGCAGATGGCTACTTCCAATAGTATAATGCGCCGGTGCATAAAGCCCGCATCACTATAGGATGGTTTGAGGAACATGACGATGACTTTTCCTTGCTGCAGTGGCCCGCTCAGTCCCCGGATCTCAGCCCGATTGAAAAGTTGTAGGATGAGCTGGAACGGGCTGTTCGCTCCAGGCCTACATCTCCATCAAATCTTCAGGAACTACGTTACACTCATGTCTGCATGGTACACAATACCTCAACAACGTTTTCAGCATCTTGTAGAATTCAGGTTGTTTTGAGGGCTAAAGGAGGCCCAACACGATCCTAGGTAGGTGTACCTAATAATAAGTGACCGGACAGTGTATATCTACTTAAAATAGTAAGGATTCGACCTTTATTTGTAAGGCTTATCCTTTTAATTACAAAGAATTACGAAGTTTACCTTGTTATTTTCAATATGTGAATGGATTACCGTAATTTTTACGATTGACATTCGTTTCCTTATTTTCGTCTAAAGAAGCTTCTAGATCTGATCATTCCATCTTTCAACATCAAACGCTAGAAAGCAAACGGAGGAAGTTGAAGCTATCCTTTTATTACGCTTAGAAGTCATGGTGAATAGAATGAGCAATTAGGGTGTCCTTGTTAATTGCATAAATCTTTGTAAAATATTTAAAATTTCAAACAAGCACTTAAACACTTACATAACGTTATTGGTTACAAATTTTCGTAAAGAAGGCTTATTCGATAATAACTTTATGAGTTTTTTGTTTTTTTTTAGCAATATATAAAAAAACAGTAGAAAAATTTCATCTTTCGTTATTTTAGCTGTATACTTAGAATTTTAATTTTATCAATAAAGTTATCAATAATGAATTTTTATGGACGTTATGAAACCATTCTTGAATATTTAAAACGTTTTACAGTTTTTTTCATTGTTCTAAATAAATATAAGATAAATAAAATATAATGAAAAAAAACCCAAAAACCATGTTTCCCTGGTTAAAAGTTTCTTCTGATACTGATTTGTAACAAATAAAACAAAATCATTGCATTTAAGTATTTGCCAATCTTCGATTTCTTCTTCGTTACTCAATACATCTGTTAATGTAAATTTCCTAAGCAGTCAGTACTTACACCAAAGAAATCAAAACAAAACAAAAATTACTGTTCTTAGAAACAGACAACATTGCTGCAGGATGCCAATTGATAAGTGGAAAGTTTAAAGCAAAAATTCTTTTATTATGTACAGTAAAATGGTTAAGTTTAATTTTTCCTTGATTATAAGTGTACTCTTTTGAAAATTTCTTTATAGCAATTTAGAAAAAAGATTAGAAAAACCTGAATGCGGCGTTTAGGTGCAACCCATATAAGCGCCGATCTACATCTAGCTAACGTTCGTGAATCAGGGTTCGATTCCTGGAATTAGTTGGGGTGTTTTAGTGTGCTCTCCTTCGCCAGAACATTTTTTTTTTTTTAACATTTTTCTTCTAAAGACTTTCCGGAGGTTTAAAAAATAAAAAAAATGAAGGGTTCAAAAATGAAGATTCCCTCCGCTTCTGAAGACTGCCTTGGCCAATATCGCTGGCGATAATTCTCAAACAATCAACTACAGTTTTATACATAAGTACTTACGATTAAGATAGCGAGTGCCTTACATCAGTCGGATTAAGTTTAATTTTTTGACTGATGAAATTTCGTCGTATTAAAGTGTTCTTTTAAACAACTTATGTTTAAATAAGGGATTTTTTTTTTTTTTGGCAAAACTGTAAGATTATATGATTAGTTTATATTTTAAGTATTTAGCAGAAATTGAAATCTGGCCAAAATCAATACGTTATCTCAATAATTTAAAAAAAAAAATGCATCTTTAATTAATATGTATATCGTTGGCAAAATTAGGTAAATATTATAAATTTTCTTAAGATAATAACAATAACAATTTTTTTTCCTAATTACCGTTAAAATCTTTTCCAGTAAATATTTTTTATAAATGTGGCTTGATATCAAACTTATCGGAAGCACGTCTTTCACTTCCTGGTTTCATTTAAGATAACAATCGACAAAAATGCTGGTATGGATAGTTGGTATTCAAAAAGAAACTTTTACAGCATTTGTGCTGGGATGCTGCAATTTGGGATTATTCGTTTGAACCAACCTGAATATTTTCAATAGTCTTTGGCCTAAAAACAATTTGTAATGAGACTGTATTTTTTTTTATTTTTCAGGAATAAAAAAAAATAAACCGTCCTAGTAATAGAAAATAATAATATACTGTATATGCTCCAATAGAGGCACCCGGCGTTTATTTGCAAAACTAGCCTCGGCTCCCGGCGCTTAATAGAGACCGGCTGCTATTAGAGGCCGGCCATTATTAACAAAAAACTTCAGAACGCAATATTTTTACACATAAATACCGGCTAATATTACAAACAGCTTCTTTATTTGAATTTCACATGCTACATAAGACTGTTAAAGATAAATGGCAATGTCTTTCTGTACCTTTCGCTGCTAATGACGGGCGGCCGCCACACCGGAAGTTTCTTTCGCATATTCCACCGCGCGAATCTTAAAGGCATTGTCAAATGACCGTTTCGGCGGTATTTTGTAAGGCAATGTACCGTAAGATATTACGCACGACTATAAAGATACGGACGCTTACACTAGTACCGGTAGGCAAATATCAAAGACCCGGCTACTATTAGAGACCGGCCACTATTTGGCCGTGTCCCCTCTGCAGCCCGGCGCTTATTAGAGACCGGCGACAATAAGAGCCTTGGCGTTTATTGGAGCATATACGGTATACTAAAATTTTAGTATATATGTCGGAGAAATTCAACCATTTGTAAATGACTTTCTACTAGGAGCATTGATGAATTCAATATTACGTGAAGATTATTGAAGCTGTCGGTAAGAGTTAAAATTAATATTGTTAGAAAATTTGGAGCTTTTACAACTTGAAACAATATTTTCAGGAACAGTAATGTAGCGATGGAGACATTCAGTCATCGAAACCATTGTTTCAAAAGTCTCGAATTTCGTTTGTTTATTTGGATTTATGGTTATTTGATTCCACTCCATCGATTTTTTTGTTTCTTGTGCCGGGAAATTCACGAATTTTATACAGAAAAAGCAAACATTTGTCTTTTCTTAGATGAATATGAGAACGTAACTCAGATCTTGTTACCAAACTATTGAACTTACAGCAAAAAACAAAACAAAATAGAATGCAGATTTTTTTATTTTTTTAAGTCAAAACGAACATGTATGTTTGTTTTGATGAAGGTAATTCAAACACAGTTTTTCTTAAGAAAAGGATTTTATTTTATTTTATTTTACTTATTTTGAAGTATAAAACTGTATGAGTTTCTTAATGCTTTTGTTTTAAATTGAGTTATGTTATGTTATGTAGTGAATGTGGGTGGCAGAGAAGCCAAGCACTGCGACCGGAGGTCTTTTGTACTAACCCACGGAAATAAGGACAGATGTAGAGAAAGACTAGGAAAGAATGGTGGGAGAAGTGCAGGGGAAACGGGAGAACCTCGAGTAAACCTGCCCAGCGCGGATCATCCACCATCACGAAACCCACATAAGAACCGAACCCCGGTACTCAGAGGTAAGTGGCCGATGTCATATCGACAACGCCACCGCGCGGCCTTTAAATTGAGTTAGTAACTCGACAACTATTTATTTATATTCATGCTGCCATATCCAAATTCATTCATTTTTTTTAAAGATTTAATCTTTTTTTTTGAGAATGGAAGATAATTGTTATATTGTTACACATCCCTAGAGGTTGTATAGGAAGTTTTAAACTTCCAAAAAAAGACTTGGAAATTTAGGGATGTTGTAGAGGGACCCACTGAATTACAAGTGCTCATTTGTTAGGCAGATAAGGGCGAGAAAAGGGAAGAAAATCTGGAACATTCAAAAAAGAGAGTTAAATGGACGAATTTTTAATTTAAATCCCTTTTAATGAACAACGAAAGCTCACGTTGTTCCAGGTCACAGATTACAAATTTGATAACAATTTTTAGAAATTCCCAAGTAATAAATTCAACATGGCGGCTTAAATAGCAGGTATTTTAAGTAATTTTGTTTACAGGTGGTTTTTTGGATCTAATATTAAAAAAAAAAGGCTATATATGACAGTACTGGATTTTTGTTTCTTAGTTGCTTTTAATTTGGTCAATGTTCAATATAGTAATTTAGCAAAAATTCCATAAAACATTTGCGAAAATAAAAGGCAGTTCATATTTATATGAATACATTTACGTAAAGTGAACATCGGCTTTTTTTTTTTTCTTGAGATTTTTAATTGAGATTCGCCTGAACTCTGAACCTAATTAAGGAAAAGAAAATCAAAGCAGAAAAACAACTGTTCTTTGTTGTCAGTTCGAAGTTTCAGAAATTAACAAAAAAAGTAAATAAGAAAAAAAAAAAATCGTAATGCATTTCATCATCATTACATGTTGTAATAAAGCGTAAATAAAATAGCTTTGAATGAAAAAAGACATTTTTCATTCATATTTACACCGATGGTATTGCACTCTTGAATAACTCATTTCTCGTCGTTTTTTCAATTGCAAAATACATAGCTGTTTTGGACAAAATACTGATGATGATTAAACGTACACTTCCTCCTATTCTTTGTTATTCGAATCTCGAAGGTTTTTTGAAATGATTTACATTTGTAATAAAAATAAATTAGTGAACGACAGCTTGCAAGAGATAACAAAGGATAGTGAAAGAAATTTCAGTTATTTAACAAATATAAATTCAGATGATGGACGTTGAAATTCAAACAGCTGAACTAAATAATAAATATAGACTATAATTATAAGACTACATTATAAGTGTCATTATAAACGTTATAAGATCTAGACACAAGTATTAACTCAAAATAAAATTTTAATGTTGAAAGAATTAGACTTCTAATCTGAATATGTTTAAATGTTATATTTTTAAATTAATATTTTTATATAAACCTATTTACAAACAAATTTAAACAGACGTCTTTTTTTTTTGGTTTTTTTTTTTGTATGCAGTATAGATTTAAATAATGAAACCAAATCCAGTTTCTGACTAAAACTCAAAAAAAAAAAAAAAAAAAAGAAAGAAAGAAAGAAATACGGAAATTAAAAATCTAATTTCTTTGTAGACATTCAAAGCAATCATAATTATATTTGGAAACCTGCTTATCATTTTTTTCATTTGTCTATAAAAAAAAAAAAAAAACCTTTTAGTAGGATCCGAAAAGAAGGCAATATAAATATAGTCTGATAGAATTACTTGCAATATTACTTGCAATTTATATTTGCAATACAATTTTGCGTGAGCTTGTTAAATAATGTGGGTCCACATTCTGCGAGAAGCCTCGGAAAGAGGCTAATATCTCGGATTTTACGTGAATCTCGTGAAATCTCGTTGTCACAACTCGTCTGGAATGTACAGTAGAGCCCCGATTATCCGCGGAATTGGATAGCACGCGGAATTGGATAGCAAGGGCTGCGGATAACGAAAATCGCGGATAACCCGAAAAAAAAACTAAAAATGAGGTGTAAACACGAAAAAAAAATATTTCACCATTAAAAACTTTTTTGACCCATCACTGCGCTTCCGATGTATTAAAACTACGTTTTATTGTATAAAAAACACAATATGTAAAACTTTTAAAATATGTACAGTTAAGCAGAAACCTCTGCTCTACGTTTGCATCTACACATTTCGAGAAGGCCTATAGGATCACGATGCACAATGAACCTGTCAGTAATTTTCGACCTTCGCACTGCAGGGCCTATTGTATTTCCCCTGTTGTTGGCTTGGATTAAAATTGTTTTTTTTTTGAAGTTCGTAATTAAAAAAAAATTTCGCGGCACTCGCGGATAATTGGGGCTCTACTGAATTTATAAGAAAAAAAAAAAACCAAGGGTTTTTATGATTGAAGAAATACTTGAAAGGTACCGCAGTCTAGTCATATTTTAATTACCTACTTGAATCGGAGGACTTATTCACTTTGTGGAATCAAATTAGACTGCATCTCTAATTAATTCAGTTTGTTTTTATATCCCTACAATAGTCCAAGTGCATCTACTTTTACCTTTACGGGGGTAGGTGAATTGATGAAACTTGCAGACATATCTTTTGGAGTTATATCAATATAACATGAAATCACATAAGAATAGAAAGATTGTTATACAACATGGCGGTCAAAGTAAAACTTTAAGGGGAAGAAGAAGTCGGTTTGGAGGTCTATGTTCAAATCGTTCTGTAAGTGCTAAAAATACAACTAAAAATCTGAAAATTTAAAATATGACAGTTTAAATATGAATGAATCATATTCTTCTATTCTTGATTTTTATTTGTTAACTGAATTAATTACATTTATACTCAAAACAGGCTAATTTTTTGAAAGAATTTGCACTCTAATAAATTATTTTAGCTTCCATTCCTGATTCAATGAATAAATAAGTAATAATCTGCTCCGTGAATTCAAGATTTACTTTACTTTCCCATTATTTGAATTTAAGAAAAAATAAAAACCATAAATTTGATAGGTTCGATTTATGTTTTTTTATTATTTTTTTTAAATTCAACTATTCAGAATCGTACAATCAGAAGTGGGAGCTTTTTAAACTATAATAATTTAATAGAATGCAAAATCTTTCTAAAACATAGCTGAACATTTTGAGTTTAAATGTAATTCAATTATCACTTAAAAATAGAAGAATACGATTCATTCACATTTAAACTTGTCATATTTTAAATTTTCAGTTTTTTAGTTGTATTTTTAACACTTACAGAGTTGAACTTAGACCTCCAATTCGTCGAAACCGACATCTGCTTCTCCTTAAGGCTTGGTAATGCGGTAATGCGGTATCCTAATTTTGATTTTTTTTTTTAAAAAAAAGGAAATTATAGCTGATAATTGGCTGTACTGTTTTTGTTTAGTACATTTTTATCGAGAACTTGATGGTTTTTTGTGATATATAATCGAAAATTTGAAAGCTTGAGCCTTTTTGGCATTTTTGGCATTTTCCTGAAGAGCAGTTACCTTCCAAGGAAAAAAAAATAGTCATCAAGAGATATTCTCTACAATATATTATTATTTCTTAATTGTTACATATAAATTAGTGTTTATAAACAGAATAGAAATGGACTTAACTATAATTAGAATTAAAAACTTAAAATATATGGGATTTTGGTTACAATAAAATAATGTATAATAAAAAGTAATGTGCCGTGCTGGCGTGGCCGCGCGGTTTAGCCGGCGGGCTGCCGTTGTGGCCGATGCGCCAGTACCCGGGTTCGAATCCCGGTGGTGGCATGGCTGTTTCTTTCTTCTTCTGTGTTTCGTCCGTTTCCCACCTGGGACTTACTATCTCAGGGTTATCCTGGACGGGATATAATTCTCGTCCCCCCTTTCTTGAATTTCACTAGCCTCGCCCTGACGTTGTCAGGTTGAGCTAGTTACGTGGTCCCTAGTTGGCCAAATTCGATAAAAGGAAGGAAAAAGTAATGTACCTTACATATAAATAACAAGAAATGGTTCGAAAGTTATCACAATTTTACATGTATGATATATATTTTATTAAAGTTACAATAAATGCACTAAAAGTTAATCTATATTTAATGTATTTTTTTCTGAAGAATTTTTATAAAGAATTATTATCAGTATTATAAATTATTAAATACAATTATAAAGTCACTCTTATTCAAAAACTGCAAATAAAAAATAGTTGTAAAGTTTAATCAGGAATTGTGGGCCCGATAGCCGAGTGGGTAAGGGCGCTTGGCTGCGGGTTGGAGGTGCGGGTTCGATTCCCGACCTCGGCGGAGGACGGGAATTTTTCCACGCTTCTTTCTCCTCCAAACGGGCCCTAGGGTCTACCCAGCCCTCTATAGAATGGGTACCGGGTTTCTTTCCCGGGAGTTAAAGGCGGGCGAGCGACGGGCCGACCCTCCGTCCTCAACTTTGTCCCGTAGGTTCTGAACACTGGAGCCTACCCTCCAGTTGCATTGCGCGGTCCTCTGGATTTGATCGCAACTTTAACTAATCAGGAATTATAAAGTTTAAGAAAGCATTGCTTTAACACTGTAGTTTTGTGTCATATCTCCTAAAAATGACTTTGTTTTGCCATTTTCTATTCAAAATGCATTATCTGTCTCTGAGTCAATCAATCTAATCCAACATTTTTTTTTCTTGTTTGTACTGAACCTCATTTTTACATCTTTAATTTCGATCTGAATACTTTTTTTCCTTATAAGTTAACTGTTATAAGGAAAAAGCCAAAATATGGCTCCAAAACAGCTCAAACTTTCATTTTTTCAATCATATCACAAAAACTGTCAACTTTTCGGTAAAAAATGTACTGAACAATTATCAGTTTTAATTTGCTTTAAAAAAAAAAAAATCTAAATCACATAAGGTTTTGCCGAATTACCAAAGCCTGAAGGTTTGCTTTTGCTGCAATTTTGAATGGCCATCGTATTGGATAGCTATCCTTCTTAGATGGCTATCGTGTGATTTCGTTTTATAAGGGATCCAATGAATATATGAGCACCCGCATCAATTTTTCCAAGGGGGATGGGTGGCAAAATATTTTGGCATTGTCTATAAATTAACTGATGTTAAAAAAAAATAATAATAATAACTTCATTAGTTTACTATTTGCGGCAAAAGCTGTTTATCCTCTTATGAGAAGAAATTTTATGAATTTCATTAAATTTGAAAATTCCAGTTCTCCCCCTTTCCCCTATGCATGAACACGCTCTAGAATTTTCATCAATTCCTACAATTTTTTACCCAAATAGCTGTTAACTGCCATCTGGCTCAAGGACTACTAATTGAGTTCTTTATTACTTAAAAAAAAAAGGAGAAAAGTCGTCGCCCGAATGATTTTTAACACTTAATCATCTGTTTGATGTTACATAAATGTGCGTAGTTATTGTAGTTAACAGGTGATTTATCAAACAAGCATTTTCTTAGCGATCAATAATAAATTAAGATTTAACCTTTTTACAGTGGAACCCCAATATTCGTATACAATCCGTTCCAGGAGGCAATTCGAATGGCGAATCATTTTTTCACATAAGATGTAATGTAAATTGGATTAATCCGTTCCAGAACCCACAGATGATTGCTTATTTAAACCTTTGTAATAATACTTTAAGCGTCAAAATACATAAAAACTATGAAAACAATAAATATATAGGCCTCTCTTATTATGTCTTTATTTGTCAGTATAGACGATATGGTTGATTTCGCCATGCCATACTGAGTTGCCAGGTCAGAGACACGAGTTCCACTTTCAAACTTCGCATCGATTTCTTTTCTTCGATTCAATTGTCGTTCTCACTGCTTTCCTTTTAGGCTTAGTTGAATCAGTAATCTTTTTTGGACCCATGGCTGCACTATTTTCAATAAAAATAACAAAAAATAGTAATAAAATATCACAAAGTTTCATGAAGCTTGCGTGGATGATGCGTAGCGTACGGAAGCTAGCACGAGACTGAACTGAAGCGACCGCGTGGCGCAGTCAGTAACAAGGTCACGCTGTCCGAATCGCGAGCAAGCGTACGAATGGCCAGTTCAATTTTACTTGAAAAAGTTGGACGAATAACGAGTTGTACGAATAGCGAGGCGGACGAATGGCGGGGTTCCACTGTATTTTCGTTTTTGGCTTTTTACGTTAAATGGACAATAAACAAAAAGAAAAAACTCAAATAACAATATTAATATTTTTTGAATGTATACAAATTTGATCAAAAATTGAAAGATTCTCGATGTACTAGAGAATTTCTACTTGTTCAGTCTTTCTCTTTATTCTCAGGAAAGTTCGACCAAGAGAAAATCCTTCAAGATTTTTCATTTCACTTTATAATGTTAAAAGAGAGAAGATTCGTAATGAAAAACTTTTTGAGGAAGATAGATTATATAATTTCCTATTTATCTTGAAAATATTTTCACTTTGATTTCTACTACAAAAATAATAGCGATATTATTATCCCCCCAAAAAAGCATTTAATTAAGATCTCGAATTTGACTCATTAATTCAATTTGAATACATTTCTTATCTGGTGTAAAACAAATTCCTTTTTTTTTTCCCGAATAAAACTATCTGTACAAGTTAACGACGTGCTCTACAGAATAAAAGAAAAACTTGCTTACCGCCAATTACCATCTGATAGAAATCTGTCTCAAAAATGGGTCTATTAGAAAAAACCTTGTTGAGAAGCAATAGCAATATGCAAAGTTTCTTCCTCATAGCTTTCCTTGTTTTCAAATGTATTGAGAGCCAATGGATTTTCTGTAAGATTTTAGTAAAAATTACATCATTGATCCTACATTCATCGGTTTCTGTATACAATAATAATAAAGTGATTTCGTCACCTGACTTTTTTCGGCTTTTTCAATTATAAACATATTTCAAATTTCGTCCATATATTTTCCTCTTTCATCCAACCTTCCACGACATTCGTCATCTTTTCTCACCGCCATCTTTTTCGTTCAATACAAGTCGTTCGACATCAACATCAGCCTCCAATCCTTATTAAATCTCCATCAAACTCCCCTTCTCTAAAAAAAAAAAAAAAGGAAACGATTGATTTCCGGTTCTGATAATGAATTCTCACCAATTTTCTCCTTCCTATTTTATGTAGGCCCTATATCTTGATTCTCCCTAAATCACCAGTATTCAAATATACACTGTCCGGCCACTTTATTAGGTACACCTACCCAGTAGCGTGCTGGGCCTCCTTTAGCCCTCAAAACAGCCTGAATTCGTCGAGGCCTGGATTGCATAAGATGCTAAAAGGTTGTTGAGATATTGTGTACCATGCAGATATGAGTGTGTCACGCAGAAGATTTGATGGAGGTGTAGGCCTGGAGCGAGCTGAGTTCCAGCTCATCCCACAAATTTTCAATCGGGCTGAGATCCGGGGACTGAGCGGGTCACTACAGCAAGGAAAATTCATCGTCGTGTTCCTCAAACCATCCCATAGTGATACGGCTTTGTGCACCGGTGCATTATCTTGCTGAAAGTAGGCATCTGCATGAGGATAAACTGTGAACATGTACGGTTGCACTTGGTCAGCTACGATGTTTAGCCGACGCTCTAGCATCCTGATGTGCCTCCGATGGTATCAATGGACCCAACGTATGCCAGGAAAACATCCCCCACACTATGACACTGCCTCACCGGCTTGAAGAGTTGTTGTGAGAGACAGCATTTGTGGTCACAGCAGGGGTGTACCTAATAAAGTGGCCGGACAGTGTATATATTAATCATCCACTTACTCAAGAATTAAAAAAAAAATGAAGATATCGTTTTGTTATTTATATAGGTTTCTGTTTATTTATTCTTCTGTTTATTTTTTTTTTCTATTATTCTTTCTATTTTGCTTCTATTTCTGTTTTTTTTTTAGATTTCGCACGCATTCGCATGCTTTATATAGTTAGTTCCTTACATTTTTGGAGGTCAAAGTAAATTTGCAAGCTACGTAAAGGTTAAGACACTCGTTCATTTTTTCTGCTATGATCTCTAACTAGTCGAAAGTGCAAGGTTAATATTGCTGTACTTAAGGAATCTAAGCGCTTCAGAATTTCAAAGAAGCAATTCCTCCAATGCATGGCGTTTATACTCAAAATAAGATGGTAAACTAACTACTATTCTCTCTCTCCAAAAAGCTTTATACATTTCTACGTAATGATTTTTTGTAATTGCATGTAATGCCATAGAAAGACACCTTTGGAAATGAAGATCTTGGAATACCAATGAACACAAAGATCGGCGATAAATGGGAAGGAATTGAAAATATGAAGATTAACAGTAGGTTTGTACAATGATCCGAAAACAAAAAAATAAACACGAGTGAAGCAAGCATAAGAAGACGAATGGCTGCTTTACACGCTCTCGAAAACTTGCCTCAAACGCGCTCAAAAGACTTGCCAGTTGCCGCTGGCTATTTGTCGTATCGCTTTACACGGGAAAGAGAACTTCATATCGCAAGTTTCGTTTTGCTCTCGTTGAGATCGCGATTAAGATTGCCGGTCGCCGAAGTGACAAACAAGATGATTTTGCAACTTACGTTTTGCTAATAGTTCTCAACTCAATTTATAGCAGAGATAAAGAAAAAGGAAAAAAAAAAGATCCCGGAGGAAGAGAATGTGGTGGAATGAAGCCGTGGATTGAAACTACGAACAAAGAACATCCAGATTTCAGCGTTAACACTGTCGTAATTTTTAAATAAATTTTTCTCGCCGTCAAGGGCGCTGGTGTCGACTTGCTTCTAATATTTGCCTGAATTTAGAGCACGTTGTATTTAGAGCAAGTGGGAGTTTTTCGAGGTATTTGCCGGTTTAGGGCAAGTTTTCGAGAGAGTGGAAAGTAGTCAAGAATCTTCTTTGCGTCTTTGACAAGATTACAACAACGACTTACAGCGAAGATTTAACCATAGTTTCGTAAATAGAAGTATTTTTTTTTTCTTTTTAGGAATAAAAATTGTGAAGAAATTATTCTTAAAGAAAAAAAACAAACAAAAACAGACAGAATAATAATAAAAAAAAACATTATGATTGAAAACAGAATTTTTAATTGTAGTTAAGATACTGCCAAACAATAAACAAAAGAATTACAGTCTTGAACTGTAGTAAAGAGATGTTTCATTCTTATTAACAGATTGCTTATCAATTATAATTCAGTTAGGTTTTTACAAGGATCAGTTCACAACAGCTTTGCAAGAATTTGTTGTTTTTGATTTATTATCAATTACTGATTTATATGCCTGCTGTGCAAATATTTGAACCACGCGATATTACTGGGATGAATATCTGTTCTCTTGAATATCTGGCTTTCTAATAAACTGCTTTTTCTTTCTAATGGGAATAAGATTCGAAGGTTTCCTGGGAATGCTTTTACAATACAGCTTCTCCAATATTTGTAATAACCGCTCCTGATGTGATTGTGTTGCGTTTAAAAAGATGAAAGTTTATTTACTATTTATTCAGAGTTTTGATGTTTTTGCTAGCTTTTATAACTTAATATTCAGTGGTTTAATTAATGTTCGTTCACTTCCCGAGTCAGTCCAGTCCAGCAAAGGTATGGAAGAGTCTTCAGAGACTTTAAAAATACAGAAAAATTTATTATCTAGAATGTAACTACAATTATTCAGCTTGTTCTTCATGTTCTTCATGTTCTTCATGTTCTTCATGTTGTTCATGTTCTTCAAAGTGCAATTTATTTGGAGTACTTTTCTTTGATGCTAATTAAAAATCATTTCCAAAATGACAATTACGAAACACTCAGCGCTCTTTTAAGTTTAGATCTTCCTTTATTAAAAATAAAAAGTAAAATTAAAATAAAAATAAAAATAAAAATGGCGAATTTTCGAGAAGTTCCATGCTTGACAAAGAGAAGCATGGAAATAGTATGATTTCAAACAATTAACAGACGTCATTTAGCATATTAATAAAACATTATAGTTTCCTGAATACAATCACATTTGAATATTATAGTAAACAATAACATTATCATATTTATCAATAAAGTTTTTAAACAAACCAATCATCCTAAATCTAATGCTTCAAATTTGACAATATTTTTGCAGTTTATGTTAGATTCTATCAATTCAGTAGGCCTATAGTTTCTTGAATACATTCACTGTTTAATATTGTAGTAAACAATAACATTATCATATTTATCTATAAAGTTTTTAAATAAACCAATCATTTTAAATCTAATTCTTCAAATTTAATAATATTTTTGCAGTTTATGTTAGATTTTCCAAATTCATTTGCCAAATTACTTAAATTGATATTTACTTCAATTCCTTCATTTCTTTTAAGTGTTCAAGATTTTTAGTTGTTATTCGCTTTACTAAGATGACCTTTTTTTTTTCTTTTTCTTCTTTATCTGAGAACAAACATAAAGCTTTCTGTAAGTGTTTACTATTAGTCTGATTATTTATTGGTTCTACCTTTAGAACTCTGAAATTGCCTTTGAAAAACCGTAAATTTCCCATTATTAAAAGTGAGCATAAATTCAGCTTAACTTAAAACACAAATTATACATTTTTTTTTTCTTTTTTCATAAAGAACTTCTTTATTGAATTCGACTAGTGAGACTGTTTTATCGTATTATTTGATTTGCTGCAGTAATTTGTTGAAATAAGAAATAGTGACGTCATTTGCGGATGTTCGTGGAGTCATTATGTCATTATTAATCTAAGATTTATTAGGGCCAGAGGAAGTGACGTCACACGAATCATCCTCGACGTGATGAAGTGGGAATAGTAGTTGCTTGTTATTTAGTCATCCGTCTGCAGGAACAAAAGAGAAACAATCAAAGACAGTAATAGTTATCTTATGAATTGTAAATCACAATCAGCTTTTGTAAATTCCTTATTTTTACATTGCTTTAAAATATCAAAATATGAATTCTACGATTTCATCAAATCCACATTTTAATCCAACTCTTAAATAACTTTTATATATCGTTATATATAAAAGAAGTCTAGGTCCAATTTATTTCAGTATTTTAGCCCACTAAATTATTACTAAAATGCCTGAATTTATATGCAAAAGTACATTAATTTATTCTTTTTTCTTTCTTTTTTTTTTTTTTTTTAATTTTTTAATTAGATGTTACATTTTAACTTTCGAGTGAATGTTTTTAACTTAAAATACTTTTAACGTGTGCGAAAATAACAACTAAAAAATATAATAAAAAAACAGTACCGGTATACACAATTTTTTTTAAAAGAGATTTATAAAAACATTTAAAAGATATTTAGGAGCCTTTCGAGTTCCTTTGCGGAACTCCTCTTCAACACCTTTGTTTTTATAAATCTCTTTTTAAAAAAAAATTGTGTGCTGTTTTTTTATTATATTTTTTAGTTAAGTAAATGTTTTTGAAACCTAAAATTTTGAGAAAATGGCTGACACATCTCTCAGTAATTTTCAAAATTATTCGAGATATATTTTAAAATTTTCGTTTTTAGTTATTTGCAAGGTGGCTTATTGTTATTTTTGCTGTTGGCGTTTACAATTAGCATTTCTCTGTTGATTAATTTTTTAGATATTAAGTGAAAACGCATATTTCCTTTCGTAACTGAAGGAAAGAATTGTCCTTAGAGGGAAGAGCAATGTGATTGACCTGTATGTGGAACTGCACAACTCATAAGAAAATACTCTTATTACAAAACAAAGGAAAAATTAAAAAATAAAGTAAATGCGATTGCTGTTGAACGTTGCTTATCTTTTTAATCCTTGCATTTTAATATATAAAATTAAGTAATTCTGCATAATAACATCAATAATCGATTAAGTTGACTTTTAATGGTTTGTTTATTTTTATTTCGGAAACAGAATATTTGTAATCAGGGTCAGTTGAGACGCGGGAAGGGATAAAGAGGTTCTGGAAAGAAGAAACGAAATTGAAAAACTAAATGACACGCTGCTTATTTTTTTTTTTTTAGTTTTAATTACAGATAACAAAGTTTTATTACGTAATCAGAGCAATTGTTAGAATTGAAATCCTTAAACAAAATTACATCATTGTTAAATCACATCATAAAACAAATAATTTTGCTCTTGTTTTAAATTTAAAATTCAATTCTTGTATCTTAAAATTCGTAGAAATTGAGACATTACGTGTTTTAGAAAGTATAACGTGTGGTAAGCCTCAATTTAAAATGAAGAAGTTTGGAAATGAAGAACGGTTATGTATTAAAGCATTTAGAAACGTGAACTTCTACATAATCATACACATCTAGATATAGATATCTAAGCATTCATTTATTAGAAGGTAAAATCTAAAACCTGATCGGATTTTTTTTTTTAATATTAATAACTTGAAAGTTATTGACTTTAAAAAAACTCAGTAAAAAGAAAACAGGTATTTGGAAAGAGGAAGTAAACGTTCTTAAAAGCTAAATTTTTGTCTTTTAAATGCATCGAAAGAGGAAGGAAGCTATAAACTTAAGATTCAGTCGCTTCTTTTTGTTTTCTTTCTTGCATCTTCGCACTGATACAACTTCTCTTTCTGTACAGATTACATCTTTGACAGCCAATAGTTAAACCAAAACTCAATCCGCAATAAGAACAATAATGAAATGAAGTGGGGAGTTTGGATTTATATCAGACGTACAAATGTACTTTCAAATCACTCTCGTAATTTCCTTCAACATACAATATTTAGGCCTTTATAAACTTACTGTTAAATTAACCGATTTCCTTCGGAGAGAAATAGTACTGTATTTTAAATTTTTATTCAATAGTTTAGATACATAGATAAAATTACAGCCTGCACACAAGCATAAAACAAACACTAACAGTCCATGGCTTTCGCCTCAGTATGACGAGGCTTCTTCAGTGGATATACAGTATACAGAGGCGAAAGCTATGGACTGTTAGTGATTGTTTTATGCTTGTGTGCAGGCTTGTAATTGTATCTATCATATTGAGCACACGTAAAAACTTAAGTTTAGATACGTACTCTGTACATACCTATATCGAGACGGTAAAGGAAATGGACAAACTCACAGCAACGGCGTCTAAAAGTTGCAGTAATTCTTACCTAACCTATATTGTCTGTTTCTTTAATTTTTAATGGAAAGCACAGATAGTGAAGAAGTTGATCCTCTGTAGATATTGGTCCAGTTTTATTTTAATGTTTTTATAAATTTTTAAAAACCTTTTAATTGTCTATGTTTTATTTCTAATTTGTTTTCTGAAAGTAGCTAAAATATTGCTTTTTTGTTATTTATATTTCAATTTCGTTTGTTTTTATGATTTGTTTAATTTTTAATTTGGGATTTATTTCTCTAGGATCAAATTAATGAGATCCTAGCAGGATTATTGAAAATTCGTTCTTTGAATTTTATCGAACATAAAAACAGTAGTGATATAACATTGTTTTTTATAGCTAACACATTCAATAATAATCCCTTCGTAGAATCGCTTCGAGTCGATCTACGAAGAGTAAACTAGAAAAAGTGAAAAGAGGAGTTCACGGCTTCACCCGAGTAAACTTTTCCTGCAACGGTTTTCCAGAAATTTCGGATATTAAAGTAAGGATACTCAATAAAACACTTGAACGTATTTAGATAATTCAATATGCGGAAACTAGACCTTGACAGAGATAATGGCAGATGTATAGGGGACATGGCACTTATATCCTTCTGGATCACTTGAAATTAGAAGAAAGGATTTTTTTTTAATTGGCATGTTTGTTTCATATTCAGTAAAACAGAAACCAAAATAGTGTTTTATTATATTACGTAGTACAAGCTGTGTAAC
Organism: Thereuonema tuberculata; assembly: GCA_023159025.1. NCBI lineage: Eukaryota > Metazoa > Arthropoda > Chilopoda > Scutigeromorpha > Scutigeridae > Thereuonema > Thereuonema tuberculata. The sequence goes on from JAFIDM010006943.1 coordinate 25,120,240, forward strand.
CTTCTGTACGTACAGTTCACCAGCTCCATCAGTGTCTGACTGTGAAGTATGGGTTAATAGTTGTACTTTTGATGATCGATATATATAGTGACCCTTCACATTTACAAAAAACTAGAAATGGCCAATTGTAAATTTATAACCGCATAATTGTTGAAATTCCGATTGGAGAAGGTATTAAGGACGCAATAGCTGTTCCAGAGTCTCATTGAAACATGATGTCTTTCATTTTATCACTGCGAACTTAATATGCTGAAATGGTCTACAATCAGTTGAAAGATTTTATAGCTATTTATATATTTATTTATTTATTTATTTATTTGTATTGAAACAAGCAGAAAATTATAAAGGAATTGTAGGATCATTCCTAATAAGAAGCAGCTTTCGGATATTCATAAAATTAAGATAATCAACAATTAGCACCTGTAGTTAGTTTTGTTGGTTGTCTCAATTTTATCACTAGAATTAATAATGTACTTAATTTTAGGTACTCCAATCAATTCGCGATCTTGAGTAGAACACACACGTGGTTATTTCTGTATTATTTCACACAAACATTTTTTTTTATGGTAGTAGAGAAATCAATGGACAAGTAAAAAATAAAAGAAATCTAATAAACAATAAATAAATAAATAAATAAATAAATAAATAAATAAATAAATAAAT
>JAFIDM010006943.1:25120912-25153651 GCA_023159025.1 Thereuonema tuberculata
TTATTTATTTATTTATTTATTTATTTATTTATTTATTTATTTATTTAATTATTTATTTTCGCCAGGGCATCGCCACATTACATTCCTGATTCTAAACATTTGTGCTAGTTTTTCATTAATCATACGATAAAGCCATTGGTTCCTCACAGTGACTATAGCAATTAAAAACTCGTTTGAAAACAATCTTAGACAATGTTTCATTGTACTGTTCGTTTTCAAAAGCGAGAACCACAACTGACGGACGATTCTATTCCGCAAAGAGGTTATACATTGAGATGGGCACTTTCCTAAGACCTGTTTTTCTTTTAGTGCCTGTTATTTTTGCAATAGTATTTATTCTTTCCATAATTCTTTCCCGAAAAGCGCAAATAGAACGCAGCTACTAGTAAACTAACACTGATAAAAAATAAACATCCCCTCTTTGTTTCTCCTCGCCCCTATTTTGAAGAAATCGAAGGAGACCTGACGCATGCGCAAAAGCGTTGAAGGCTCTCGTAAACAAAACCGAACAGTAATTTATATATGCGTGAGTTTGTTTATTTCTGAATATTTACATTTCGGCAATTAGGCCTATATGAGATTTTTAACAAAGTGTTAGGAAAATATATATACACTGAAGCTCGGTTATAACGCGGTTTTCGGATCCAAGATTTCGAAGATCGCGATATAACCGCGATATAACCGAACTTTTATTACTTCGCGACGTCAAATCTCGTACATTGCACCCTATTATCGCCCATACGATTCCAAATCGATTTAAAATGGTCATTTCGCGATTAACTACATCATTCAGAGCTATGTGAGAGAATTTTATATTTATAAATACATAAATCATTACGTTTTCAACACTTTACGCTTTTCAACACTTATTAGCCAAAATCGATCTTGGCATCTTGTATAAACGACGAGTCACGTGGATCGAAAATAGGTATTAGATTACATGGGCCTCTTTACTGGATGTCATTGGCAGAAAAATAGATCTCGATATTCATTTTGGTTAAACGAAAAACTCCGCGATTCTGGTATTTTTTAAAAAAATATATTGTATTTGACCCATTTTCGTGACATTAGGGTGGGTATCGAGTCTCAATTACTGTAAATAATAAGGAAACAAGCATATTAATTTACACCTTTGATTTGATTTTAGGCGAAAAAACGGTAAATTCTGCAATTTTACACCTTTTTCAAAATAGAAGGGGTCCAAGACCAAATCGCGTTACATCCGAATTCGCGATATAAACGACTACATTATAACCGAGCTTCAGTGTATATATATAATTGGTTTAATATATATAAAATTGAAAAAGATATAACCTACTGTATGTTTTGTTTTTGTTTTTTCTGCAACTCTGTTTTTAATTTTGTCTCCCTTCAGTTGATATGTATGTAGATATCGTACTTGATTTAAGTTCAACATTAAAGCCTGAATTAGGCTGTTAGCAATTTCCTGGTCTCATAGGAGTAGAACCCAATTGAAGTTGAAGCCCATTCTCGAAAGTGCGAACTACTCAAAGCAGTTTCCCACAAAATTTAATGAAATAAGGAAAGAATGCGTATTAAATTAGATCATTTTCATCTACGAGGTTGCTTCATTTTCGTGACCGAAGTAGGGAAACAATTTCACTTTCACTCTAACGAACGTTAAGGATGTGTTTTTGAAATATTGATTGAAAAAAAAACAACAACTTTGTAAATAATAATTTTGTTTTGACTAGTGAAATATTTCGTACGTTGGAAGATCTGAATTTTAATTGAAAGCGTATCTTATACAGCTGTTGTAATTTATATTATTGTTTATGCAAATATTTATTTCTGAATCTCAATTTATTTCTGAACGTCAACGTCAGATAAAGACAAACAGTCTTTATTCTATCTTCTTCAGTGAATTTAAATCTAAGAAAAAGCTAAAAACAATTCGAGATGAATTGATTAATAGACTGAATATTACACATTGGTAGATTTTTGAAAACTATACTGAGGCCACATTGTACAAATTTACAGAAGAATTTTATTCTAATAAATTTTAGTACCGTCATGAAGGGGTGACATTGAACATTTTGAAAATGTAATTTTCTTGCTTTGTTTTACGGTCACGTGCTCTTTGTTTTACCCATGGTCACTTGATTAGCTTCAAATCTGTAACAGTATAAAAGACGTAACTTTCTTGATGATAAAGAAATAAAATAAAATGTTGGTGTTCAAAGTCTCCTTCAAAGTGGGGTGACTTTGACAGCTGGTATCTCTCTCCATTATTATATATATATATACATTAGTATTATATACCTTACGGATATAGATTTTATCCAAACTACACCCACCATTTGATTCAGCTTAAAATTCTCTACATTGCCATGTAAACGTTCTATGTGGATCTAATTTATAAAATCTAGAGTAAAAAAATGAAACCTCTTTGTACTGTTTTCAGTGATGTTGTAAGTTGTGTTACAAGTTAATCTTAGAATATTTCTTGGTCCAGAAAAATTATCTATCTTGTAAGGATAGATATCTTATAACTTTGATGTAAAGTAGAGAAAAATTTGCCTTATAGAAGTTTTGTTTTATTAACCTTTAGGAAAGAAACACGGGATAGTGATATGTTACCTACTGATACATACTGTGAAGGCACTACACTGTTAAGCTTAAATGTAAGATTATTAAGTCCTTGCTTAAAGTTCCAGTGCTTTCTCTGATGATTTACTGGCAACTGAAAAGTCTTATCAGGATCATCATTGGTGAAGGTCCTTGAAATGTCAACACTTGTGTTCCAACCAGTGGCGTACCAACGCCTTTAGGGGCCCGGGGCGGAAGTTGTAGATGGGGCCCCCTAGTCTTGCATTTACAACCAAAAAAAATAAATAAAAAGGAAATCTTGTGTGGATGGGGCCCCTTAGGCTGGCTGATACCCCCCCCCCCCCCCTGGTACGCCACTGGTTCCAACACTTCTGTCGGGTTCAATCTGAAGACACTTCCTTTCTCCCCTCAGAGCATTATGTACTGATACTGGCCGTCTCAAACTGTTCAGGGAGTTGACAACATTGCTATTTATATCTGCATGAACTGCTCCTGAGAACCTTATTATCTCCGATTTTTGACAACAGTTTTTGACAATCCAGTGGATTTTTTGATTTGTTGACAATTCTTTTTTATTTCTGGTTGAATTGCTTACCACAAATCAGTAAAAATTTTGACTTATCAAGGCTTTTCACTTTCTGCACTGTCTTTCATTTATCAAGGAACGACTTCCACTGTGAACAACGAAATATAACAACATCCATTGGCCAACAACGATGTGTACTCTTTCCAGAAACAACAGTGTATGATATTCCTTGAAAACAACCACATGAAATGGTTGTTGAAGAAAAAAAAAAATTTCGAAGACCTGTTCCTGAAGAACAGGAACCATATGCCGTTCTACTCACAGTTTTTATGATATTCTCTGAAAAAAAATAAACAAACAAATCGAATATCATACTTAATCAGAATAAGCAGTAGAGATAAAGTTTGGTGACAAATTTTACGCTAGTTTTGCATCTCTTTACGTTAGTTTTACATCTATTCGTCCCATTTCACTGAGCTTGGTATGCTGGATAGGTCGGGCTGAAGAGAGGCCAATAAGCCTCGAAACAGTACTGTCCTCGATTTCCAGCACAAATATCAAAAAATAGCTCAGTGAATTTGTGTGTGTTTTTTTTTTGTTTGTTTTTTTTTTTTTTAGTTACGTGCGTTCTTTGTTTTATTTTACTGTAAAAATTTTACATCTGAGCTTAACATTTCTTTCTAGTTCAAATACTGTAGTTCTAAGTATAATTTTACTCTGTAATAGATTACATTTTCCAAGCTACAAGATCCATGTCAGAAATAAAAAAAAGTGTAGTAATATACTTTCGCAAAAAAATAAAAATAAAACTTGAATCCTCCAAATAATGTATAAAGTCACCGCTGTGGACAAAGTCACTTCATATTAGGTACGTATAATTTTTTTTTAAAACTTTTTAACAGTAAAAATAACATTCTTTTCAAATGATTAACAAATTTTTTTATGTTAAAAAGTTAAAAAATTTCAATTAAAAAGTTAAAAAAAAAAATATACATGCCAAAATTTATTAGAATAAATTTCTTCTAAAAATACAATGTGGCCTCAATATAGATCACAAAAGAGCTTTGCTGAATCGGCTTTTTTTTATTATTTTTAGAAGGTTGTTTTTTTGTTTTTATCGAAAGACTGATTGATAGGTTTGTTAAAACTATTGTCCTAAAATTTGATAACGATTTTTGGAATTTTATTTCATTCATTCGTTTGCCGTATTTATTTAGATAGAATGATTTTTTTTCATTAGTAAACCTGCCGTATCCCAGATCAAATCCTGTAATCCTGTAATCCTGACTAAACATAATCATAATCTCGAATAATCGCCGATAGTCTTCACGAAACATAAACGAAACCAATTTCATTCAAAAACTTACTCGGTATGCGAAGTCTTACAAGACCTTTCTGGCCTTTTTAATTCGAATATTCATCAATTGTCCAGACAGTGCATATCCGAGATTAAAAATAAAATTCCTAGAGAAATTTAAGTAATTTTTAAGTTTCTCTGGGATTAAAAAACCTGCTTTCGAATTAGTTGAGAAAAAAAAAAAAAAAAATTCGCATCGCGCGCTTGCATTGGACGATCGCTGCTTACATCGTATGGATGGCATTGGCTATCTGCGTCCCAGCAAAAATGAATGACTGGTGATAATATAGAAATCACTTTCACTTGAAACATCCTCGAACACGTTTCTCACTTCGCCCGAAAATCAAGTGAAAGGAACTTGAATTTGTTCGCGTTCCAGAAATAAAGTTTAATTAAAGACGTAAATAAAACTAAGCTTTCAAATTATTCATATATTTACTGAATGACTTACATATCTGTAAGTAACTGTGCTTGCTAAAAACTTTATTCATTTATTTATTTATATTGGAAAAAAAATACTTCTTACAATAGCAATATCACTTTAATATAATAAATCTACATAACTTTTGGTATTTTAGTGAATATATAAAAATGAATAACAGTAAAAAGAAAAAAGGAATCGATTTTCTTTTATATTTTTTACGTAAGGGAAACGCAAGTAAAACGCCATGTAGTGAAATTCGTCTGGCTCATTTACGTCAACATAATTAGGTTTTTCGAGATGTTCAAATCGCCCTTCAAAATTTTTGCTCGTCATTTTTGCCCGTTAGTTGCCTATCATAATTACAATAATCATTTGCAATTAAAATAAATGATTTCAAAAGTTGGCTATTTCTACATCGTTGGTCGATATAATTGAACGGCTTCCCTAAACTCATCTATCACGCTGAAGCTGGATTTGATTCTCGGCTTACTTAATTCTTCCATTTTCTCTAACCCGTTCGAAATGAGGAGAATTAAGCGTAGAGAGAACTTCACGTCACTTCTCTTTAATTCAGAAGACGACCAACATTACGATGTTATTTCCCGCAGTGAAAATATTGCCTCCGAAGCTAAAACTGCCATCATAAGTCTTTTTTATTTTTCGACATTTTGGAAGCCTCCGAGCTGCAAGTTTAAATAAATAAAATAAAATCGTAAAATAAAAATATGTCTGTAGACACTGTGTTGTCTTTATTAAACTTCAGAACAATCTGACGCTAAATTCCGTTTGTTATCCACAATGAATGCTACCTTACGTAATGAATTAGTTTTCCGAGGCGACCAACAATCGCAATAATGAGAGACATAATTGAAAATGCTCATCAAATTCAGGTTCTTTAGTTATTCAACCAGTTCTAGCTTAAGTGTGATTATTGTTCTTGTTTTCCAGTAAAGAACTTCAATAATTTGTTTTGTTTTGTTTTTGTATGAAAAGATTTTTTGTTTAATAAGATTTCTACGACTTAAATATTTAATATCTACATAATTTATATAATAATTAGAAAAGTGGTTTCAAATTTTTATTTTTTAATTTGTTGTCTGTCCTTCTCAATCTGTTTTTTCTTGTGCTTCTAAAAAAATCACAAATCTTTTACTGTAAATTCTTGTAATTTTTAGAAGAATATACAGGGGGTTACATATTCATTGATTGTCGTGGTGATTTTTATTTTTAAAATTACATACACTAGATGGCTGCCCGTCCCTTTCCTCCGGACGTAACTGGGGGAAAAAAAAATACATCAATTAAACTAAAATCTGAAACTTCAAACTAAAAATAAAAATAAATTAAAGTTTAAATTCTAATAAAATAAATGCAGTAGAATATTGAAATTCATTTGTAACAGTCGCAAATTTGTTGCCTGGCACCGCACACGCGAAATTACATTGTTGCGGACAGGTTTGACCAAGCAACAATACATCTGTTATCTGGCAACGCGCTTGCGAATTGTTGCCAAATTGCATTGTTGATGGACATGCGCAGCATACACAACGCGCGTACACATTTTTTTTTTTAGTAATACAGATGAAAAATTATGTATTCTCTATACCCGTGTTCTACGTACTCCTCTCCAACGCAATTAACTTTCCCAATCATTTTTTTTTTTAATTAGTCGGTTCACCTTACCAATACTGCAGCTAGAAAGAAAGAATAAACGCAGAAAAGATAGAAAAACATTCAGGAAATGCTCCGATATTCGGATTCAGATTCCGACGTATCAGAATTAGCAGGCCTTCATTAGGCCTACTTGACTACATCAAAATGTAAAAAGTTTTAACCTAAACCTTACACGTTTTTGCAAAAAAAAAAAAATAAATAATGAAAAATGAAAAGACAAGAAAGAAAATTAGCTGCCTTTTCTGGTTAATTTCTGTTGCTTTAATATGACATACTTTAAAATAAATAAATAAATTATCCACATCTCTAGAAAGAGTATCTCGCACTTCCACTTACGAAAGGGCCGTTTTCGAATAACAGTAAGGCAGGAAACGAGAAGTGTTTTTCGAAATATAAAAAGCGAAAGCCGGCATTAATTGTCTTGGTTGGTGATCATTTCTCATGAAATATTTCAAGGTCGTCTTGTTGTAAAGTTCTTCGTCTGCAACGGTGACACAGCCTATTCAGATGGGACGATGAATACGGTAATCTGGGTTGGGCTTCATTAACATTATTCAGAAAAAAAATCCTCAAAAAAACAAAAAACAAAAACAATAAAAAGCAATCAACATATTCACTTGAATAATAAACAATAATAAAAACATAACAATGACGACAATCCAGGAATTACATCAATGGGAAGAGGTAAGAAAAGCAAGAATCTTCAACAATCTACAAAACGTGCTTAAGTAGACATAACCCATTCTGATTGCTAAACGACTTTGTACGTGTTTTATTGTTATTTTATAACGTGATGTTGTATTTTTTTCCCGAAAGAACTCACTTGTCAGATCTTTTGATCAAATATTGAGCAACAGATATTGAAAAGCAAGATATAGTAGAGATGGAAATGTTTATGTTCTATTTCGTAATTTTTAGTGACATTTCACAATTATTATTTTTTTTTTTAAGTAAAATTTTGCCCTAGCGATGTGAAAAATGAAAAACTTTTATAAACTTTTGTTTCAATTGCCTGTAATCGTTTAAATTCATAGTAAATTATAATTTTTGTAGAGAAAATTTATTATTAAGATGAGATTTTCATTGAAATTTCTAAAAATTCAGATTGAAAAACATAATTAAAGTTTTGGACTGAAAAAATTGTAAATACAAAGCACTTAAAACGAAAAGCAGAAATTTTAAAGTATAATAAACTTCAGTATTAATAATAAAGATCTTACGAGTTTAACAAGTAGGTTCTGTCTGTATAATATTGGTATTCTATAGAAAGATTCTGTACTTTTGAGGAAAGATAGAGTTGGAGAGAACACAAGAAGTCTCTTTTTTAAAAGAAAAAAATGTTCTATTAAGAGCGAAGCAATATTCAGTGTCTTCGGCGACGAACTTTTAGCTCATTGATAAATCAGTGACTGATTTTTTTTTTTTTTTTTTTAGAATCATTTCAGGGTTTTTACGGGCTAAAGAAAGTTATTTATAAATTAAAAAAAAAAAAAAGAAAAATCCTAGCTAATGAGTTACTTAGCTTAAATAGATCTAAATAACAACTATCGAAACCTAGACCTAAACCTTACATTCACATTTGTCTTGATATTCCAGTTTTATCTTTTTAAATAAAGAGTGACCAAATTTCTCAAATAAATCATAAGCTTTAAAAATTTCTCTAATTTAAAAAAAATAAAAAATAAAAAAGTCCTAGGAAAGTCAGGCTGTACGTTTGTTTGTGTCTGTATATCCCTAATAACCTCTGAACCAATAGATATATCTCCTTGAAAGTTGATTTGCAAATTTAATTTTATGAAGCTCGATATTTTGTCACCCCAGGGATGAACGATCAAAATGTAGTCCCAGGCTCAAGGTCTTAGCGGGTGTATACTTCCCATCTAAAAAAATAATAACAGTATTTTTTTTTCTCTTTCAAGTCTGTCCAGGGCTAATATTCCATCCCTTATCTTCTGATATTTTACTGCGAAGAGATCCCAAATTACTCGCTTTAACATTAAAAGCCCAAATATCCATCCCAAATAACCATCCTCTTAAGACCTGATGAATCTTAAATCTGCTATTGCGAAAGATATAATCAAAATAGAGAATACGTGAAACTTCCTGTGTTAATATGAATTTGATTGTATTTCTCACTAAACAATGTAATTCATAAGTAAACTAAATAAAGCCTGTCGTTGTTCATTTGATTTTATCAGTAGCACCTCTACTTACTGGGTATCTTGGCGGACAATCCAACAGATTGACCTCTTATCGATCACAAAATTATTTCCCCCCCACCAAAAAAAAAAAGTAACAAATTAAATAGTTTCAGTTAATAATTTAAAAACTGAATTTTATTAGGGTTCCAGCAGAAGCAAGCGATTAGGAAAGCATTGATTACCATAGATAGATAGGTTGGTATTTCCAATAAGAGCCTCCGTTGGCTGAGGGAGCACCGAAGATCTAGGCTCCGATGTTTCATTGACCATTTTAGCGGATCAACCCAATGCTCCGCCGCGTTTACCCCGGAAAAGTAATCCCAGTCCATTTCCCAGGGGCTGGGTTAACCCTAGGGCCCATCCGGAGAAGAAATAGCCTATAAAAAAATCTTGATCTCCTCAGAATCCGACTTCTCCAGCCTGCAGTCGAGTGCCTTTATCACTGCAGGGAATCGGGCCCACAGATTACTACAAAAAAAAAAAAGAAAAAAAAAAAGAATAATGTAACTAGATAGATTTTTATTAGAACAGAGTAAAGTCTACAAAAGTACGACAAAGTATTAATTTCTTTTTTTTTTTTTTTCCTACTTTTCATTTTTTCCTAATAATTAATTATACTGGAAGCAGCGGAGAAAGATTTATACGAAACCCGCATTTGTTTTTTAAACTCCAATATATTTTGTAAAAACTGTTAACTATAATGTAAAATTCTGTTAGCTTTAAGAAAATGAATTAAACGTTAATTAAAAGTAATAGCGTGCTAATCACTTAATATAAAACCATTGAATGATTAGTTCGAGATCCATTCAATGGGAAAATTAAAATATAAGTGATTTTAAATTGCTTTGCTACTTCAGAACTAATCTAATTAAGAAAAACTGTATAAAGGAAATACTTTTTTTCCTTGCTTTTTTTATGATTAATTTTAATTTTGTTTTTAATTTCAATAAAAACATAAGATCCATATTATCATTTAGAAAATTTCATTTTAAATTTTATTACAAGTTTTATTTATTTGAGCAATAAATTGTGTTTCCTCTCCCCCCCCCCCTTTCTTTGCGCTCTAAAACCCTAATCACACTAATATGAATTTTATGAGATATCCTAATTATTGCGATTGATAGAGAACTTCAAAAAAAATATTTTAACATTCGACAAATCTTCGTTAATTAAATTCCTAACAAAATTTAAAATCCGGTTCAAAATCGTTCGGAATTGATCAGTGAATATTTACTAAAAATTTTGAAGATAGTAATCAAATCAGTTATGAAATTTTTAAATGCTTAATTACTCAATTTTCTAAGCCAACAAAATTAAAATTTTTAGATCGAGAAAATTTTGATGAAGTATACGATGATAAGATTTCAATTTTGGTTTAAATTATGTTTAAATTTTGAAGAATAACAAAGAAATAGTAACATAAATATATTAATTCACTTTATTTAAGAAGGGATTAGTTGGTGCCTTTATATTATTTTTTGAAAAAAAAACAAATTAGAAATGGAATTGGGATTAAAAATGGTTTAATATTTTTTTATCTACAATTGAAAATATTGTCTTTATTCATGAAATTATCTTGGTCTTTTTAACTATAAGTTATCATAATGAATGAGCTAAAGATAATTGTATGAAAAAAAAAGAAAAATATTTATAATAATAACATGACTATTTGTCCGAATTGTAGGAAAATCAAACATCTTTTAATTAAAAAAAAAAAAAAAAAACAGAAGTTTTATGATACATTTCCAGATTGTGGATTATGATTTAATAATATTAATGGGAACATTCTTTGTTTTATATATATATATATATATATATATATATATATATATTTATTTTTACTGTATGACCTGGTTAGAATAAATTCAACTGGTCACGATATATATTTTATTCCCTCGAAAAAGAAATGATTTGATTTCGTCATGGTCCTTCATGTCTGTTAATTTCTATCTGTTTTTATTATTACATTTGATATAAAATAACATCATTCGATGGTTCAAAGGTGATTTTGAACATTCGCTAAGTCGCCCTTTCACCTTCCGTCAAGTGTGTTGCCACTACCTTCTTTCGCTCTCGTTCACAAGTCGTACTCGTGTTTCTGCGCGCACTCTGACGGTTGCCAAGGGCAACGAAGCTTTCCTCGAACGATTTTCCCAACGCTGTGCACACCCCCGACTCTGAATGGTTGCGGCCCATGACATCACACCGCTTCGATTGAGAACTGCCATCACGTCTGAAGTCGACCAGTCGGAGGCACCGCCGCAGTGCACCAAACAGCCCTCTGTCAGTTCCTCAGTTTTCCAGTTTGCTTTTTCTCTCTCCCTTCTCTCCTTTTTCTGTTTATTTCCGCACCAACCGCAGCCATGAACTCCGGTGAGGTGGTTCCTATGCTCAATTATTCGTATGTGTTCGACTTCGAACAGGAGTTCGACCAGCTGGACAAACGCGACTGGATGAGCAAGAACTGGAAAGTGTGCTTCTACTATGTCGGCATTTACATGGTTCTTATCTTCGGCGGTCAGCACTACATGCAGTCCCGGCCGCGGTTCGAAATGCGCCGAGCTCTCGCCCTGTGGAACACTCTGCTCGCCGTGTTCAGTATCGCGGGAACTATGCGTACGCTTCCCGAGATGATTCACGTGCTGAGCGAGTACGGATTTCAGTATTCGGTGTGTAACCCGAGCTACATCGAGCACACCAAAGTGAGCGGCTTCTGGACCTGGATGTTCACCTTATCCAAAGTGCCCGAGCTCGGCGACACCGTCTTCATCGTCCTTCGTAAGCAGCCCCTCATCTTCCTCCATTGGTATCATCACGTCACCGTTCTGCTGTACGCGTGGTACAGCTACAGTCAGCACATCGCCCCCGCCCGCTGGTTCATGGTGATGAACTATATGGTCCACTCAGCAATGTACTCCTACTACGCCCTGAAGGCTCTTCGCTTCCAGATCCCCCGCCAGGTGAGCATGGTGATCACCTCCGCCCAATTGCTCCAGATGGTGCTCGGGCTCGTGGTCAACTGGTGGGGCTACGCGGCGCTCATGCGGGGGGACAACTGCCAAGTGACTATGGAGAACATCAAAATCTCTCTGCTCATGTACGCCTCCTATTTTGTTCTGTTTTCACGATTCTTTTATAACGCCTACATGAAGAACTCGCACGGAAAACCCAGTCGGCAGAAGACCGAGTAAAGAGGAGAGACCCATTCATTTTAGGGGGAAGAAAGGGATTGATTTCCCTCTCAATCCAAGGGACTTCTCATCTCTCTCTCTCTCTCTCCTCCATTTGTTAGACATTGTTATTTTATTATTGTTGTTGTTATTATTTTTATTATTATTACCGCTATTATTATTATTATGTTATTATTTCTAAGCCCCTTTATTTTTTAAAGAGGAGAAGATATATATATATTTACATTGTAATTTACTGACATATAGAGATGCAGTTGTACTTTACATCCAAATGAATTTCCACTGTTGGAGAAATGCGGCGATGACATCCAACCAAGATGGAGTCTTATTCCCGTCCCCTTTTTTTCCTCTTTGCCACCCCCTAAAACATGGAAAGAAAGGCGAGTGCCCCGGTGATTCACCGAGGAGCGGTCCATTGATTCGGGGGTGGAAAGTGCGGAACTGCATCTTTTCCAATCGAAGATGCTGTATCAAGAACGTTAAATTCTGATTGACGCAATATTATTATGTGTGAAAATCAGGATTGTATCATCTCTTTTTCTTGTTGTGAATAATAGTCTTACGGCTAGAAATGTTATTGGTGTAAACTTTTAATTTTAAGACAAATTCTATTGATTTTTTTCCCCGCCCAAATAGTCTTTTTTAAAGCCAAATTAAGAATAGTTTTTAGAATTGTTGAATTTCATTGAAGCTTTCCCAACTGAATATACGTTGAAAGGTACAAAAAAAAAATTGAATAATAATGTCTGTGCTTTGGAGCGTTCCAGGCGATTTCTTTGCTCACTGTTATTACGTTTTCTTTAGTAAGTTAGGAAAAATAAGAGAGGAAAAAAAAATATGTGGCATCTTTCAACCTAATTACCAAGTTGGGTAAAGGATACCGTTCTTTGAACTGGGAAGGAGTATCAATTCAGTAATACAGCCTACTAGAGCAGTTGAATTTCAGCTCAGTTTATTCAGTTTATTTTGTATAGATTATGATCTTAAAATCGATAATATTTTAGTTTGTACATAGATGACATAAATGTTTACACTTTGATGTTATCCTTAAGGATGGTTTTATATGTAAAGTTAAGACAAGATTATTATTTCGATTAACATTCCTGGAAAATTTGTCTTGTTTTTCTTCCAATCGAAATGTGCGTATGTTAACGCTGTCAGTCGATTGGAGCCTGTTTCCTATGCGAGTGACACGCCTTCGGCGGGGGGTCACCAGGTCGACGGCACCGAACAGACGTCCTTGGAAAAAGAGGGAAGAGAATGGAGGGTGGAGGAAATAGCTTCCCTCTTCCCGTGTTTTAAGTGTCCGAAATACCCTGTTCGCCTTCCCTGTTTCACCGCGAATTAAAACGAAAAGAAAAGAAAAGCCATTGTGGTCTTTTGGCGCGGTCGGACGATGAGCGGAAGTCGGTTCGTATTCTTATGAAGGTCAATCTCCCCCCGTTGACCTACATTCTTGGTAGTCTTCGGAGCGTTTGACCCAGTCCCGTTGCACTTCAAATTACCCCCTAAACTCATCGAAGCTGCAACAGTGGCCACCAAACAAAACAAACCCTGAACTTGTACTCAAGGAATTTGGCCAGATCGATTTCGCTCGTCGATACAAAATAAAGCCAATATCACGTGACAGGGATCTTCTTCGTAGACACAATTTGCTGTCGACCCTAAACTGAAATTTGACGAAAACGATCGATCGAATTTAAGGCTCACGCCATCATGTCCAAACAAAAAAACAAAAAAAAAAAAAAAACGGATGATTAAATGGGATGGATTTAATGCTCTTACGAAATGGTGCAGTCAATTCAATGAGTCAAAAACAAAAAAAGTCGCCTTCTTGTTTTATTAGTGTTTAATAATTTTTAATAGAAAAATAATTGAAACTCCTTCTCTATGTTAGGTTTTATTTAGTTTTTCTTTAACATCCCGTTCGTTTATCTTAGCGTTATCGCTACGATAAGTATTTAACGATTCCCGAAGAGATACAATTAAGTGATTCATTCCACATTTTTAACGTTCTGTTTTCTGTTTAAACTACAACTACTTTGTGGTATTTATGAGAACATTTTTAACTTTACATTTTAAAGTAAATGTACAAAACAGATTTGAAAACTAGAAAGAACAACTATGCATACAATTAGAGTTTCTTTCTTTCTTTTCTTTTTTTATTACTTTGTTTTAGCATTTAAAGTGCTTGTACTGCTTTCACTTGTGTTACTTCGAAAATCGAAGACGATCGTAACCAAACAAATCGCTTCGTTGTATTTAAGAAGACAGTCGATTATCTAATGTTTCTCTTAATACGATAACAAATAAGAGGGAGTCAAAATATATGTGTTCTTTTTTTAACTGAAATACAAGAATTATATTATTACATTAAATTCAATTGGTTTTATTTTTTAGCAGTAATTTTTAACACTCTTTTTGTTTTCAAATCGGTGCGTCTTTTTCTTTCTAATTGTGTAGAATAATGTAAGGTAATCAACTGTTTTCTTCTGCTCTTCGTTGGTTTTTTTTTTTTTTAGTGATTTGTTGGTTCTCATTGAACTTCGATTTTTTGAGTTTAATTGTTGATCCACTTTTGTTTATGAAACGTAAGAAATGCATTTGTAAACATCGTCGAAAATATCTTTTGAGTTTAAACTTTAAAAAAAAAAAAAAAAAGCATTCCATTCTATCAACAAGTTAATTGTCAAATAACCTCAAGGAAACAAATGCACTCTTACAAAACTAATCTCTTGGATTAAAAAAAAAAAAAACCTTACTATTTATCTCGTGCATATGGTAGTTAGCTCGAATCCACACTCTTAATCAGCTCTTTTATCCAAAACATGACAGTTAGACGCTCTTCCAAACTTTTTTTTATTATTATTATTTTGTTTTTGTTTTAAACCTCCCGCACTTTGATCGTAGAAACAAATAGGAAAAAAACAAAGACAAAGCTTACTTATTAATTGTTGAAAAAAAAAAAAGAAAACATAATACCAACTCCCTCAAACTTGTTTGCAAATTGTCTGGCGTTTGGACGTCAGAATAGTGCTTGCCTTCAACCACGTATTTTGGATTCGATTTTTTGATGCTATTCTCATTCAAAAGAATGAGGAACTGTATAAGAATATTTCTTGTTGTTACTATTTACAAATACAAAACAGTTTAAGTTGCACATTATCTTCATTCTCATGTACGCTTTTATTTTATTTTTTATTTACTTCATATTTTACTTTTGTTGTAAATACTCAAACAATTCATGAAGTTCCTGTATTGTTTTATTTTATTTTTTTGTTTTCTTCATTAACATTTTCTGTATATAAATTTAAATATATTTCATTCTTTTTTTTGTGTGTGTGTTTATATTACATTTTTATTTCGACATAAAAGGTTCTATACAATTCTTTTGATGTTCTTTTATTTCTATTTTTTTTTTTTTTTTAATTTATTCTTAAGCAATTTCACACACAAAAAAAGCAGGGGTTCAGTAAGTGCATTCCAGTGTGATAATTCTAAATATTGTGAAATACAGTGTGCTTGACAATATTATTTTTTTCATTCCCTTTTACAGTTTTTCTTTTCTCGCCAAAATAATGAAAATTAACAAATAATTATTTTTGGATAAAAACAAAAAGTTATATGTACATTTTTTGAATGTTTTATTTGTAAGCAAATACCTACAGGACTTGTAAGTGTATTTGACGTAGAAAATCTCAGCAAAAATGGAATATAAGGATATGCAAGATTCTAATTTTAATTATTCTGTTTTATATTGTTTTAATTTTTTTTTATTATTTTTGTAAATAATATAACTCGAAATTATTGTAGATAAAACTTCTTACGGAAGTTTTCGGGTGACCCTTTTGTGATTATATTCGAACGCATAGTATTTATAAACAATATAATTGTAAGGAAATTATAAAACAATTTTAATTAATTACAATTATTTTGTTTTTTAATATTTAAAAAAAAAAATATCTTTTTAGAAACATGAAACAAACAAATTTCTAGCTTTAGGTTTACTTTCTTTCTTTTGTAAATAATATTACGTTTCAAAATGATTGTAAATATTACTTCTTCTTCTAACGAAAGCTTCCGTATATTGAAGTTCCTTTTGTGACTATATGCGAAATGTTTTTCATTTTAATAGATTGTATCTGAACAAAAATAAGCAAAATTGATCCAAAAGGTGAATGTGTAGCTGTGGCATTTAAAAGGAAAAAAAAGCAAACTGACCTATGTTATTTTTAAAAAAAAAACAGTCTTTTAATTTAATTCGTGTATTGTAACATATTGCTTAAGTAAAATCTCTGATTTAATAATAATATTTGTTTTGACTTTTTTTTTTTTTTTTTTTAATTTCTAATCTTTAAAAATCGAGCTGAAAAACGAAGCTCTTTGCGTATTTGCTGACGCATTATAAATTCACTAAAAGAATGCGTTTATAGTGTTTTGTGGATGCTTACATTGAAGGGGATAAACCACTACAAAGTTGAGAAAAGGGCTAAAGAATGCTCAAACAAACAGTGAAATCCTTAACTTACACTCAAAGCGCGCACACCCTTATTTCACTGTTTGTGAACGTGTTTGATTTTATCTGTTTCAGACTTAGAAATATTAATTCCAAGAAAGTTGTTGACTTAAATTATCTTATCAAAACCGAAACGTTTTGCCCGTGAACCATCATTTGTATTGAGGGTCTACGAAATACCATGTTTCACTTTCAATTTGGAATAAAAAAGATAAGTCTGGGTAAAGACACATTTCTTTAACCAAATAATGAATTTACAGTTAAAACGACTGATATGTTAATGAGGCTTTTTTTTCTACTTTTACAAATGGAGAAAAGGAACTGTAAATCACTCTTCTTCTATTAAACTTTGTTTCCTCTCTATTATTAAAAATTCTTTAAATTGTTTAATTCTGTTAGTAGAATTCTTAAAATTTGGAATTTCGTTCAGAGGCAGTATTTTCTGTCATTCATTTAAAAATCAAAAGTGCATCGACGACATACGAATATTTAATATAGATTTTTCGTAGAAAGTGAGACATCTAAAATATTTTATATTTTTTTTTCTTAGAACAAAAAAAGATGGAGGGGGAATGGGACTTATCACTGGATGACTTAATTTAACCAATATGAGGATTAAATAACTTCTTCTAACGGCTTATTATCTGGATTTTTTGCTGATTCTGATTTTCTTGAATATTTTTTTAAGAGGACGATGATAGAATCAATATAATATACAGTTTGTGTTGCCTGCACATTCCTTGCGAGGCTACAGCGATTTTAAATTCTGTTTTAATTGGGGGAAAAAAATGGTATTCCGACTCCTCTTTATTCATTACTCTCGAACATCATTTTTTTTTAACATGAAGCAGACATCTTATTTAAACTTTATAAGACCATCAAATCTTTATTTGCAATTCAAGCCTTACTAGGTCATTATCGCATCGACAGTATTTCCCGTGATAAAAAAAAAACAAAAACAAAAAAAACACACAATACTATTAGTAGATGGTGTTACTATAGATAGAAATTCATTGTTTACTTGTACTGTTTTTTGCTAATACTTAACAGAAATTTCTCAACTTGGCCTACCTGGGAAAAAAAATTAAAGTTACAAGTTTCATCTGATTTTTTAAAAAAAATTTTTTTGAGCTTCAGTTTCAAGGAGAATAAGCCAAAAACACAAGTTGATCTTAATCTTGTCTCACTGGTGGATGGATTAAGCTTAAATCCAATTATTGCAATGAGCTTTAGACAAAGGCTCCCTGAAAACTGAATGAAATTACAAAAAGTTGCATTAATGAATTAATTCTCAGAAAAAAGTTTCTCAAAATCTCAGTAAAACTTAATCTATTCTTTTGAAACAGACCCCCCCCCCCCCCCCCCTTTTTTTTTTTTTCACATTTTTATCAGAACATTTAATTCTTTCCCTTCCGTGTCCAACTTCGGTAAAAAAAAAAATCACTATTATCTGACGTGTAATTTACAAATCATCTCTTATCAATGTTTGATTTGTCAGGCTCAGAATTTCCACACAGAAACCTGCTTTTATTTCAAAATTACGTTAGTGATAATTTCGATCCGATGAATGTAACCACTTGAAATAATTCCTCTACTCGCATGTAATTTTATAATAAATTTATGAAAGAAAGTAGGAAATGAAGGATTTTGAAATTTGAAATGACTTCCTGGAACGATACAGGACTGGTTTTCCTGAATTTTGTTTTGTTTGAATTGAAGTCAACAGAATGAGATAATAATGATTTCCTCTAGGGAGACAAAATAAAAATAACTTAGATAAGTCCATCAGTTGTTAAAGTTGATAATTGTATTGAAATTAAATAAATTAGTTACATTTCCGTTCCGTTTGTTCCGTTCGGTAATAATTTCATTTTTTTTTTATTGTTATTTTTATTTTTTACATTTCCAGTAAAAAAAAAAAAAAAGTGTGATTTATTATGTAGGCATTCATTATTTTTTTTTACACTTAAAACTAAATACAATTGCAATACGAAGATAGTATAATTAGATAGATACGAAGATAGATAGTAAAATTAGGTAGAAAAAGGGGGCAATTCAATTTCAAATTAAGTTTTTTTTTAATTATACTGTCGGACCTCTATTTAACGAACCTCTATTTTGCGAACTTTTCTTTGGAACCAAGAACATTTTGCTAATTTCTTCGTAAAATAACCTCCAAATAGCGAAGTGCATTTTCTATTTAACGAACTTTTCGTGGTATCTCTTTTTTTTTTCTCCTTGAAATGTTTTTATTATTAATATTCCCTTAGAGGAAACGAAAGAAATGTGGATACAGCTGAGGGAAAAAGAAGAAATTAACGATGATGTGCTGATTGATGATTATCTTTCTCTTGATTTTGAAGTTGAGACCTCGGAAACACTAACTGAATCGGATATTTAGAACAGTGTGAAAAATAAAAACAGTACAGCAATGAATTGAGATGAAGACGAATTTAATGAAAATAGAAATGATGCAGAAATAAAATAAAAAAAAACCTTCGTGTGATGAAATGCTGAAATCATTTGAAACAATCCAACACGGATTACAATTCGAAGAAAATACGCCTGAAGGGGTTTTTGGTGTATTACAAAGATGCGAGACGTACTATGAGCGAAAGCACTTAAAAAAAAAAAACTCAGACAAAATTAACAGACTTTTTTAGTAAAATTTAAGTACGCATGTATGCTTTAGTCATTAAAATTATTACTTTTTTTAATAATAATTATTGTTTATGTTTAAATCTGTTTTGTGTCGTTTTCAGTAATTTTAAAAGGTGAAACTCTATTTAACGAATTTTCCATATAACGAACTTTTTTTTCGGGATTTAGCGACTTCGTTAAATAGAGGTCCGACTGTACTTTCTGAATTTAACGATTTTGTTTTCTTCCTGGATCAACTATAACCACCAGCAGATTTAATGCTGATAATTTTGTCCTGTTATTTTCAGATAGTTGAATTAATGAAATCAATTTGAGATATTCCGAGTTTTTCCACTTTACTATTTTTATACGATTAAATCCTATTAACATATTAAAAACAAAAGTAGTTCACTTCGTCAACTTCAAATATATCTACGTTTGTAAAACTTCTTTTGTCTTTAAAACAATAAATCAGTTGCGTATTAATTTATGTGATAACAATACGAATAAGTAATAGTAATAATTGCTTTCATTTGAACCAAAACATAAAAGTTTTTCAATAAAGTCATTGCTCTCGTCCTTTAGGGATGACCCGTCGACAAGACCAAGGGTGGGTGCATAAATTAAGGCAGAGAGTAGGTTAAACAGCAGAACGAAGAAGGGTTAAACACAATAGAAAGAAAAAATATTTATTTCAATATTTGACGGTGGAATGTAAGCTCACAAATTGGAAATAACAAAAATAGTAAATAAATAAAAAGAGAGTTTTTTTTTTTTTTTTTCGGGGATGAACCTCCTTGGTTTAAACTTTGGGAAGCTTTTTTGAGTTGCATGCTTATTGAATCTCACTAATTTCTCTTGAAAAACAGAAATTTTCCCAACTAGTTATGAAAAAAAAAAAAAAGAAAGAAAGAAAAACTTATCGAATGAAAATAGTTAAAAGAAAAATGCCAGACTGAATAATCCTTTTACACTTATAACATTTATATCTGTTAAAATGTGACAGAGATTGAATACACCGACCATAGGTCATCCTTTTGATCGGATTATCGGAGCAATACGACTATTTGTAATTAGTGTACATGAGTGGCTAATGTCCACCCAAGCGTTCTCAACAGAGGGCCACATTTCCTAATATTCGCCAGTGGTGGTACTGACGGCATCTCGTTGAACCCTGTCCCATAAGTGTTCTTTTGGGTTCAAATCAGGTGAATGATTGGGCCAATTCATGATTCCAAACCCAAATGTGCGGTGGCGCATTGTCCCGCTGAAACAGCCCTCTATCATCTGAATCCAGGTGCAAATGATCCCCAAGGATAGTTACATAGTGACGTCTGCAGATGTATTAGGGGCCCTGCAGAGTGCCAGCTTAAAACACCATAACAGAGCCATCCTTTTTGGCATGCAGAATCCATTGCCTCTCCTGGCCGACCGCTAACATTGAAAGAGAAGAGGTCGCTTCTCTTCTCTTTCAATGTTAGCGGTCGGCCAGGAAAGCTCAATCTATAAGCTGTGTTGCATTCTGGGAGAATCATTATTCCCCGCACTGACTGTAGTATTTAGTGCGATGGAGTGGTTGCATTTACTGGTAATGGAAGTGTCTATTCAGTTTTCTGATACTTATTTATTCATTTATTTATTAATTTAAAACATTGTACTTGGACAGGGGTGAAAGGCCACATTTTGCATTTGCAGAAACTTCATCAGCGGCAATCAGTAAGCATTGTACACATGTATGCTATTTTAATACACCCTGTAGATCACAAAAGTCACATATTTACTTATATAATAGTATATACAGTAACAGTAAATATCAATCTTCTAAATACATATCTAGAATATAACATGAGTGTGTTTCACAGGAAAATCACTGTTCGTTTAGCGAAAAATACGATTCAAAACATGTTTTCGAGGAATTTAACTCTGTCGTTAAGTAAATACACAGAAGCTCGGTTATAACCGAACTTTTATTACTTCGCGACGTCAAATGTCGTATATCGCACCCTATTATCGCCCACACGATTCCAAATCGATTTAAAATGGTCATTTCGCGATTACCTACATCATTCAGAGCTATGTGAGAGAATTTTATATTTATAAATACATAAATCATTAAGTTTTCAACCCTTTGATGGGTTCTATTAGCCAAAATCGATTTGGCGCCGCCGTCTTGGCATCTTGTACAAACGACGAGTCACGTGGATCGAAACTAGATATTCATACGCCTACTAGATTATATGGGCCTCTTTACTGGTTGTCGTTGGCAGAAAAATAGATCTCGATATTCATTTTGATTAAACGAAAAAGTCCGCCATTCTGGTATTTTTTAAAAAAATATATTGTATTTGACGCATCTTCGTGACATTAGGGTGGGTATCGAGTCTCAATTACTGTAAATAATAAGGAAACAAGCATATTAATTTACATCTTTGATTTGATTTTAGGCGAAAAAACGATAAATTTTACAATTTACAATTAAACACCTTTTCCAAAATAGAAGGGGTTCAAGACCAAATCGCGTTATATCCGAATTCGCGATAAAAACGACCGCGTTATAACCGAGCTTCTGTGTATATCAAATGGAAATATTTGGCCAATTTATTTGCAATCAATTTTTTATAAATAGTTTGCTCTAGAAGCTTTTCAGTTTTTAGCTGTGACTATTACCACGTTGTGAGTTTTAAATTTATTTACAGGGTGAGTCAAAATGACTTGAACGATTTCAAAAATTCATTGTAAAAATTGTATTGAATATTTTAAAAAACGAATTGAACATTTGGATATAGCAACTTTGGAATTTTTTTCCCCAGACCTCATAACTGTTGAAAATGAGCACGTTTCGTCAAACGAAAAATGTCAACACGGTACTCAAATTCCTCCCAAACGCGAAGTACTCGTAGCATGGGTCTATCGAGCTGAATGATGACATTCTGCACAACTGCTGACTGTCGACCGTAATGTGGAGTTGTAGACAACATGGCTGCCACAGAGAGAAGAAAGCCTACTGTGCCTCGACATGTTAACCCTGTTTTCTCACTGCAGTATACCAGCACCTAAACGAACGATTGCCGCAATGGTGGATCGGCCGTGCGGGTTCTTGCGATCGACAGTTAATGACGTGGCCACCCCATTTCGCGGATCTCACTCCTTGCGACTTCTTCTTATGGGAGTATGTTAAAGTACCTCTCGATGTTTGTACCTCTCTTATCAACAGATCTGGGCGACTTGAAGATGCGATACGCGCTGCAATTGCCACAATCGACAGACCCATGCTACTTCGCGTTTGGGAGGAATTTGAGTACAGTGTTGACATTTGTCGTGTGACGAAAGGTGCTCATATTCAACAGTTATGAAATCTGGAAAATGAAAGTTTTCCCAAATTGCTGTATCTAAATAATTTGTTTATTCAATTATTCAATACAATTTTTACAGTGAATTTTTGAACTCATTCATTTTGACTCACCCGATATAATATAATCCTTTATAGTATTCATCTGTGTAGCCTAAACTATAAGTCTTACAGACACGAGTGATACCTTATTGGAAAGCTTATGATTGGTAGCGGTGAGGAAAATAAGAGTTCCGGTCTCTGGCCACTTCCTATTACACAGGAAACGGAAGTGGCCGAATATGAAAGATGTCGTCACTTTTACACAGGAAACGGAAGTGGCCGAATATGAAAGATGTCGTCACTTTTACAGCCGAACTAAAAGTCGGACAGACAAGAGTGATACCTGATCTGATATCTATATGATTTGTAGAGATGGGGAAAAATTCGAGTTCCGGTCTTGCAGCCACTTCACAGTGCCTCACAGGAAGTGTCCGAAAAATGAAAAGTGTACTGGGTGTAGCTTTTCGTGAACATGAAATCGTTTTATTTCTTGTGTTTTTATTTTTCTTTTACACTCTAGAAACAAATAAAAAGTATCTTTGTCAATTGCAATATCTGTCGAAAACAACCACCTAGAATTTGCTTAAAAATAATCATCCAATTCAATTATTTTTATTCCAGCAACGAAATTAGTACGTTCACGACTGCGAGTCTCCATTAATAGTCGTAGCGATTATCTTCAGTTAGAGTTAATTCTTTGCTTCTTCAAAAGATAAAAAATTGGTTTTCTCAGACAATTTTGTTACCTTCTGCGCAGATGCTTGCAAAGATAGATCGTCTCAAGTCCACAAATCTACAAGTTTCAAGAATATTACTTAATATTAAAAAGAAAGCGTGCCGGCGTGGCCGTGCGGTCTAGACGGCGATCTGCCGTTGCGGCCAGTGTGCCGGTACCCGGTTTCGAATTTTGGTCGTGGCGTAGATGTTTCTTTCTCCTTCTGTCCGTTCCTGAGGGTGCCACTTGAGGGTGCCTCCTCTGGCGTACCCTAGGCAAGCATTCGTCGGTTAAAGGCATCATATCTCGCCCCTTGTTGTTGGACTAAAGAAAGATGATTAATCTACGAGCCCGGCATTTGAAAAAAAAAAAATATTTAGAAGAATATATCATCACGCGAATTGCAAATACAGTCAGACCTCTATTTAACGAAGTCGCTAAATCCCGAAAAAAAGTTCGTTATATAGAAAATTCGTTAAATAGAGATTCACCTTTTAAAATTACTTTAAACTAAATAAAACAGATTTAAAATATATAAACAATAAATATTATTAAAAAAAGTAATAATTTTAATGACATAAAACATACATTATCACATGCGTAATTAAATGTTACTAATTAAAGTCTGTTAATTTTGTCTGTTTGTTTTGTTTTTTTTTTGACAAAAGTGTTTTCGCTTACAGTACGTATCGCATCTTTGCAATGCACCAAAAACCCCTTCAGGTGTATTTTCTTCAAATTCTAATCCGCGTCGGATTGTTTCAAATGATTTTAGCATTTCATCATACGAAGGTTTTTTGATTTCTGCATCATGATCATTTCCATTTTCATCATCTTCATCGCAATTCTTAGCTGTATTGTTTTTATTTTTCTCACTGTCCAAAATATCCGATTCAGTTAGTGTTTCCGAGGTCTCAAATTCAAAATCAAGTGAAAGATAATCATCAATCAGCACATCATCGTTAATTTCTTCTTTTTCCCTCAGCTGTATCCTCGAAAAAGTTCGTTAAATAGAAAATGCACTCCGTTATTTGGAGGTTATTTTAAGAAGAAATTAGCAAAATGTTCTTGGTTCCAAAAAAAGTTCGCAAAATAGAGAAATTCGCAAAATAGAGGTTCGTTAAATAGAGGTCCGACTGTATTATTTAATGTTGCAAATTCTGTAAGCAGAAAAGACTGCTTATCCTTCTTCAAGCTTTTCTAACATTGAAGATAAAACGAATAGTTTCTTAAAAAAATGCGAGAACATGATATTAATATCTGATTCCTATAATAGTTAACAAGAACAACAATAACTAAAAAAAACAGTTAACAGTAACAACTAAAAAAAAAAACAAGAATTTAACAATTGACTTTTATAAATAAAGTCCGAATGCGTTAACGTGACGATTCGACGTCAGCACTATCCCGAAGAATATCAGAGGTTCCGAAGAATATTACATTGCAGCTTTAAAACAAAACAAAAGTTTTAATTTTAGTCCTCCATTTTCCAATTCCTTTCGGAAAAATCTTAAACCTGTAAAATAATTTTTCGAGCACTGCTCTGTAAAATACTCTGGGGCGACATTTTGAGTTAATTAATAAAGACCTGTGTTTTGAGGCGCGCTAGTTTGTCGTTGGCTGAAAAACAGCTACGTCATAATCACGTGGGGTTCCTTCGGATCGTCACGTTATCGTGGTCGGACTATAAGTGATGTTTACACTCAATAATCAAGTTTTTTAAATTCCATTTTTTTTAAGAATATAGATGTTTATTTATTAAGCCAATATCTAAATTTTTTAAGCTGTCATCAATTTCAACATTATCATATCTATTTAAATTATTAGTTCTCGAATTTCGTATTAATAAACTTTCAAATAATATTCGCAATTCGAGTGATGATGTATTCTTTTTAATATAATACTAGCAAAAAGACCCGTTCTTCGCTCGGGTTAAAAAAACAAATGTCCTAATGTAGATAAAAAAGAAGTTGCAATTGCGAGATCACTTCGAAACTTTTTCGGTTGTACAAAAAAACAAACAAACCAAAAAAAAACAACAACTCAAAAATTCTGATCTCATTACAAATCTATATCTATCCCGAAAACTCGTAGAAGTATCTTTGAACTATGTTTCCCCATCCACTTAGTGTACGCCCTTCCAGTGTACATCCATTGTTCCAGGTTATTTGAATTTTGTAACTCGAGATTCCTAGATATGAAATTAATATCGAGATCAGAAAATATAAGATTTCCCACCAATTTCTCCCCTTCCCCCTCCCGTTTATATCCCTAGTTCCAGGTTATTCGAATTTTTTAACGTCGCAACCCTATCTCTTCAAACCCTTCCTAGTTCGTAAAAAATCATCCGATCATTACAAATCTATATCTAACCCGAAAACTCCGTCGCTATTATGCACAAAATTATTTTAGTTCCAATTATTGCACAACAATATTTGTATAGTTCCCATTATCGCCACCGGGTGCATATGTAGCGCTATTACTCACAACAATATTTTAGTTTTAATTGTTGCATAACAATATTTGTAAAGTTCCCATTGTCGCCACCGGGAGCATATGAAGCGCTATTATGCACAACAATATTTTAGTTCCAATTATTGCACAACAATATTTGTATAGTTCCCATTATCGCCACCGGGTGCATTTGTGGCGGTATTTCATGGATTTCCCTCCTTCCCGTCCGGAAGGCCGTAAATTTTGCGATTTTTTGGTTTTTTTCTCTTAAAACTCGAAAACTATAGGTTCTGGAGAAAAAATTCTGACCTCTTTGAAAGCTGACAAAATTTCTGACATTTTTTATATCGACAAAAATTTTCTATCTTCAACCGTTCTCGAAATATCAGCTTCTGAAAATCACCTATTTCCGGAAAATGATGTTTCTGATCACATGGTTCATCATACTCTGCTCTTTAACACCTCAAATCTGCGAACATGCTACAAACTACAACCAAATCAAGTGAAGAGGATTACATTTGCTGCATAATTATACATTCTAGATGCACAGTGGGCGGGCGTCGGGCTGACCACCCGACCTCAACTTCGTCCCGTTTGAGGTCTTGAAACGCTGGGAGCCTGATCTCCCGTGACCCCAAAAACCTGTGTAGGCTTTTAGTGGGGTACTTTAACTTTAACTAAGATGCACAGTAATAGCTGAAATTATGGATTTCAAGATGTTGTGTTGTAATGTGATAGGTTTTAATGCTGGAAATCAGTGACTACCTCTTATTGCATCCATTTGGCGATTGCAACGGGGATTATAGAAGATGCTACAATCTCCTGTTATGATGCTCTTACAGTTGGGAAGAATGCAATGTCTAAAATGGAAAATGTGCCATTTTCAAACATAAAATTATCACGAAAAAAATCAAGCACTTCCTCTTTCTTCTTCTTTCATCAATCACAATAAACAATAACAAAATTGCAATCAATCCCTATCTACTGTATCAATGCATTTGCATAAGCAAGAAATCAGACGATGCTCTAAAAAAGAATTGTACCCTATGAGTTGGCCCCGTACCCTATGGCTTTCTTCAAGGACGGTGAAATGAAAAAAAGTAAGAAGGCGAACTTGTACAGTCTCTATACAACAACAGAAAGGGATGTTCAATTCAGCAACCATGCGATACCGATAGTTGTTGATCGGGGATTCCTTATCCACAAGATCGTTTGGCAACACGGTAGTAACACAATATCATCTATTTGTTATGAATACGTACGATTTACAAAGAAGTTGCACTGTACTATCCGGGAAGAAGTTGTACTGTAGTTTTTTCAAAGCTGCACCAACAAATTAACAAGTACTAAAGTGTCGGAGCACAATCGTAGGTATCGACTCAAACGGTACGTGGATATTCAGTTTACTATAGAATCTGAAATCAGAGTGAAGCAAGAAATCTTCCTTTCGAAAAGTTGCACTGTACTATCCGGGAAGAAGTTGTACTGTAGTTTTTGATAGCTGCACCAACAAATTAACAAGTACTAAAGTGTCGGAGCACAATCGTAGGTATCGACTCAAACGGTGCGTGGATATTCAGTTTACTATAGAATCTGAAATCAGAGTGAAGCAAGAAATCTTCCTTTCGAATGCCAACAACAAGAACCTTCTTATCAAGCTACTGATGAAAAAACTGGAGGAAAATGACATTAACACCCTTCAAGCAGAGGATGACGCAGATGTGAGCATTATATCTGCAGCCATTGAAAAAATCAGTAAACTCTTCAGTGGCTCTGATAGGCGAAGATGTGGACTTCGCAGTCCTGTTGCTGGCGAAAACCCCTCCCGATCGTGACATAATTCTGGTTAAACCTGGCAGAGGAAAGGTATGCACAGCAACATACTCTTCTCAAGTGCTGCAGCAGCTCGGGCTGCAGCACATTCTCTTTCTGCATAGTTTCACAGGCTGTGATACCATCTCCGCAGTCTTCAAAAAGAGCAAAATCAATTTTGTTAAATTATACCAGAAGGACAAATTAATGAAGGAAGCAGCTGGGGTGTTTTCCAACCCTTCGTCGATACCATCCGAGATCGAAAGAGCTGGAAATAATTGCATACTCAGATGGTATGGTGCTCCATCTAAGGAGTCGTCCTTAGGTGCGTATAGGTACCTAGCATTTATAAAATCAGCTTCTTCGATCCATCTGGACATTTCTACACTCCCACAAAACTGAAGGGGCCACGAAGTACCACTCCTATAGAGTGTACTATGAAATACAAAAGTGAATGGGAACGGTACAGGCCCCACATGTGTGGGGTGAAGGAATATCTGGCTGGGAGAAGAAAAATGGGGAGCTGGTGCCTAGGTTCTGCGACAAAAATGCTGCACCCGACGAAATTTTAGAAGTCATATTTTGTCGATGTAAAAAGGAATGGGACTCTGGAAGATGCAGTTATAGAAGGACATCGTTGAATTTTTTCTGCAGCATGCCATAACTGCCAGGGCAACTGCCATAACGGATTCCCCATCAACGAGGAGGAGGAGGAGGAGGAGGAAGAATTCGAGCCAGTTGCAGTTACCGTACAGGAATCATTTTCCTCTTCTGGTGATGTTGAGTGAGTTTCCATGGATAACTACCCCCTCCCAACTTTGACGGTCGTTTTTATTTCACAGATGTTTTTCGTTTTGTTTTACCTTTTACATACTGTTTATATTTTTTGTGTAATTAGACGTAGTTCAAACCATATGTTACGTTGTTTTATAGAAATACCTACCTTTTCCCACTATTTGGAGTATAGCTACTAATTATTATATCAAATGCAACAACTTACAGCAATAAATAAATAAAACATGCCAAATGGATGCAATAAAAGATAATTATTGATTTCCAGCATTACACCAATCACATTACAACACAACATCTTCAAATCCATAATTTCAGCTATTACTGTGCATTAGAATGTGTAATTATGCAGCAACTGTAATCCTCTTCACTTGATTTGGTTGTAGTTTGTAGCATGTTAGCAGATTTGAGGTGTTACAGACCAGAGTATGACGAACCTTGTGATCAGAAACATCATTTTCCGGAAATAGGTGATTTTCAGAAGCTGATATTTCGAGAACGGTTGAAGATAGAAAATTTTTGTCGGAGTAAAAAATGTCAGAAATTTTGTCAGCTTTCAAACAGGTCAGAATACGTTTTCTCCAGAACCTACAGTTTTCGAGTTTTAAGGGAAAAACCAAAAAATCGCAAAATTTACAGCCTTCCGGACACCCCCACCCCTTCGGCTCACCTCTGAGGGTCGGGTACTTTTGGGATATTTACCTCCCATGAACCCCAAACCCATCCCTGAAGTCAAAAATTCTGCCCCGCTCCATGCGCTCTGTAATCATTCGTTGACTGGACTATAATTTCTATCATTCTGTCAGGTATTGTCCCAATTAATTTTTTCAGATCGGACATCTTTATCTGGTCCCAGGCATTCCAAATTTCAACCTTCAGATCATTCAAGTGGTGATACTGTTTGTTTTGGCCATATACAATGTTTGCCATCCCAACCCCAGACGTTTTAATTGGATTTATGTCAGGTGAATGGGAGGACCAAGGAATGACATCAATTTTCTCTTTTTAAACCACGCTTTGGTGGATTTTGACGCATGTATATAAGCATTGTCCTGTTGACATTGCCAAGTTGGCCCTCATAGAAGGGGTCCAAATGGTATTAAATGATCTTACATAAGGTTCTGATATTTTTTAGAGTCCATCTTGCCTTCCACAAACACTATATCTGCCTTACTCCTGCCCAAATGCTGCCATACCATCACTCCACTCCCATCTTGTTGTCTGCTTAATCTTATCTTCGACGGAATGCGTACATCATGCCAGTATGCGGAATATCCATCAGGGTTGTCAAGACAGAAACGTTGTTCATCAGAAAAAACTATTTCGTTCCACCTGTGATGCCATTTCACTGTTTTCTTAGCCCAGCCAAGTCGGCTGGAACGATGAGTGGCAGTGAGTTTGGGTTTAGCTTTCAGTTTTACAAACTTCATGTGATTATTTGACGTTTAGCTTTTCTAGTTTTACAGTTTGGTGAGATACAGTCTTTGGCAACACACGAGCAATTTCACGAGTGGACATCTCATCAGACGCAGCAAGCTCTTGAATTCTCCTGTAGTCCCGAGGTGTGAGTTTTGGAGGTCTACCTGGTCTTTTTGTGGTTCCATAACTACCACCTTTCTTGATGACATTTTGAATAACAGTCTGTGAACGATTTAATTCTGAGGCTATTTGCCTTGTTGACCTTTTTTGACCAAGGAGAAAATAAATTTCTTTGTCAGTTTACGAATTTCCACGAGGCATGTTAAAGTGGTGGCGTATGTTGCTACGAAAATGAATGGATTACATACTTTAGCCACTTTTAGTTATCTTTATGCAAATTTGGGATATTCCAATTACTTTGCAGGTGTCAAAATCAAAACATTTCTTAGCGAGTTTACATTTTCTTTACAGTTGAAAATTGATTTCATTTTTTAATTTAAAAACTACTCAAAATGTTTGAGATATTTAAATTGTACATGAATTAATTTCTTTCAAATAGACTAAGAAAAAAAATTGGAAGTAAACAAATCATGTAATGATAAGTTATTTGAAATACTTGGGTGAGTTTATACTTTCTTTACAGGATGTATTAGTATATACGGGATAAACAAAGAAACATTCACTTACCAGTATATATTAACAAGAAGAAGAAGATGAAGAGGTAAGTGGGAAATATAACTAGATTATTTAATAGTTCAAAAGTAATTAGTGTCCAATACATATTATTAAACTAACTTCTTTAGGAAAATAGGCTAATTTGTTTTTTATATGAACGTCTTCTATATGAACGTTTCCATCAATATTTAAGTTAAATTGATGTCAAGAATTTCAGATTTAATTTCAAAAGAATTCCGATGCTTATATTAGAATATCAATTTTGAAAAGTTTGATTATTATTTTTTTTTTTTTTGCAAAAAACGGATGTGTCTTCAAACGATTGTAATTACTGCTATTTTATGTCTCGTTGAAAGTAATAAATGATTGATATCTTTATCCGTTTCCATTTAATCTAATATTTTAAACTGTAATTGACCGCTTTTAATTTTTACTGTTGATAATATTGAAAAACAAAAGTAATTTTAGATTATGAATAGGATGAGTTCTCTCTTGTTTCATTCTCGTAATAACAAGTACCTTTGTAAAAGTCTCACCTGTCTGGCAATTTTCCTTTATGAGTTGTTTGTGACTTCCTGTAAAAATTAATTGTAAATTTCTTATTAATATATTTAGGAACAACAGTAAAACAATCGTCATTCTTTTATTTATTAAGTGAGTAGCCTGGCTCCAATAATCAGAAAAAGTACTAAAAATCCTCGAATTCTTTACCTCGCGTTAAGTTTTAGTGCGTCCTTTCCACATCTTTGTTCGATTCATCAGAAAAAAACTTGAGAAGAATCCTATTTCTCTTTTTTTAACTTTTTTCTTAGTTCTATTAAACTTTTTTTTTAGTTCATATTCTGATTAAAATTTGAATATAAACGAAATAAATTGAACAAGGAACGATCGACTACGTTTGATTCTCCCGTTTTCGTTTGATTCTACCGCTTTATTTATTTTCTTTCTCGTTTATTTTTATGTAAAAGATTCAAACCTTGGATTTCCCCAGCAAAGATAACATGGCGGTTCAAGGACCAAACCACATACTGCCAAGTGTAAAGATGTGTGCGAGAATGATTAGGGATGTGTGGTTGTGTCCATAAATTTCCGAACTAAGCGTGTTATGTTGAGTACCACATCCTTCTGGAGTTACGCATAAGTGTTTTTGTAAAGTTCTAGTGTGCTGAGACTGTGTTGCAATGTGGGAGGCACCAGACCAGTGGCGGACAGGACGATGGGTATAACACGTACTCGGCCCTGCCTCCACTGCGTCTGGAGCTCGTATGATAGGTCGGTGTATTTAGTGTATTTACGGATCTTGTCTGCGTGAGTTTTCTGCATGTTCTTGCTGATGGGCACTGCAATATCAATGAGATAACTTAGGTCTGTTTGTTGACCTTATCAACAAATGTGATGTCAAGTCTGTTGTGATGTATGGTTTTGTCTGTGTGAATTGGGCGGCCAATTATGTGAGGGCGACTCTAATACACTTTATGGTGTGTACTTGTAGTACGGTACCGTGTTCTTAATAAGTGAGTGTTTGTGTGCTAACTGTTGATGAACGATCGACGCTACCTGATTATGTAGGTGGAGGTAGTCTGTTTGGAAGAGAAGGAGACGGTCTGATGTTATGTGGTCGATCATCTCATGCGTAGTGTGGCATTTCCTGCATCTGTCGTCATGTGTGTTTGCATCGTGTAGATAGTGTTTCTTGAAATTGAGTGTGGGGATCACTTGGTCCTGTATCGCAATTATGAGCTCTTCCGTTTCTCCAAACAGCTCACCACTCGTCAGCCACCTGTTCGACGCCTCCATGTCGATATGAGGCTGGCTGAGTTCGTGGCGATGTCTGCCGTTTTGTTCCTAACGAGCCCATGATTCACGCAGCTGCCTGAGTGTGGGTGTCGGGGTGGTGAGTGTTGGATAAGGGTTTTTGAGGTCCAGGGGCGTGAGGTGTGTGTGTCAGCTTTGACAATTGCTAAATGGAGTGAGGAGTGTTGTGCTCTTTAGTGGAAGTGTTCGCTAAGTATGTGTACTTGTTTTTCGTGTAGGGTGATGATGTTGATGAGTCATCGGCCTCCCTCCTCGCGGGGAAGAGTCATCCTCTCCGTGGCGGACTTTGGATGGTGCATGTTGTGTTTCGTGAATGTAGTGCTTCGAGTTCAGTGTTTGTCCATGGAATTATGCCGTAGGAATATGTTAGTGTAGGACGGCAAAAGTGTTGATGGTTTTAATTTTATTTCTGACGTTAAGTTGTGTTTTGAGGATGTTGTGAATGCGATCACGGTATGTGTTCTTGAGTGCATTTTTGATGTTTGCATTGTCAATTTTCGCGCGCTTCTGGAAGCCCATATACTTGTAGGTCTCTCCCTCTTCCATGGATTGGATGGCCAA
This sequence comes from Thereuonema tuberculata, assembly GCA_023159025.1. NCBI lineage: Eukaryota > Metazoa > Arthropoda > Chilopoda > Scutigeromorpha > Scutigeridae > Thereuonema > Thereuonema tuberculata. Next base: position 25,153,647 of record JAFIDM010006943.1, read on the forward strand.
TCCAT
>JAFIDM010006943.1:25153661-25174088 GCA_023159025.1 Thereuonema tuberculata
GTAGGTCTCTCCCTCTTCCATGGATTGGATGGCCAATCCATGGTCCAATTCAAGACTCTCTAATCTTCCCGCATGTTATATGTAGCTTGCTGCATTTGTCGATTCCAAATTACATCCCAATGTCTTTGGTGAATTAATTGGTGCCGATTTATTTCGTGGGATTTCGCACCGATCAACCTGCCCTAATTTAGTCCCGTCAAGAAATAGCTAAGACCTTTACTTACCAGTAATGATATACTGTAGCTAACTAATATTTAAATATATGGGTCGTTCAGTAAGTATTGCAACAAATTTTTTTTTATCGCTAATATTTGATGAAAAAACATGAAATTTTCTATACAGTATCGTCAAACATTCCTCACTTTAAATCAAATTGTTTCATCATCCTCAGCTGTGAGGCAGCACTGTAGGTAGCGTTCAAGATGGCATCTGTGAATGAGATGCGTTCCAAACAAAGAGCAATTATTGAATTTCTTTAGCGGAACAGGAGACAGTGATAAATATTCACAAGCGCTTACATAATGTCCATGGAGATCAGATGGAGACCAAGCAGTTGATAAAAGCACTATGAGTCGTTGGGTGTATCGTCTGTCGTCATTGGAAGAAGGAAAAGGGAAGCTGTATGATTACCAGCGCTCTGGCCGGCCGCACACAGCTGTGACTCCTGCAATGTTGCAACGATCAACTCAGAAGCCTATGTGAAGACTTTTAAGAAACTGAGAAACTGATTCCAGCGTGTTCGTGGCCACAAAGACGTTAACAAACTTCTGCTCCACGACAACGCCAGACCACACCGAAGTCTCTATACCAGCGAGGTATAACTTGACTGTACTGTTATCCCTCATTCACTCTATAGTCCTGATTTCGCACCTTCGGACTTTTACCTATTCGGACCTCTAAACGTATCCGCGGGAAGCGATACGGTAACAATCAGGAAGTTCTAGACTCAGTAAGAAGTTGGCTGCGTACCAGTAGAGTGGTACCGTCAAGGCATACAAGCTCTGAGATCTCGGTGGTGTAAGACCATGGACTTGAACGGGGATTATGTTGAAAAATAGTTTTTGTAGCTAAAGAATTGAGAAACAAGGTTAAGTATTTTATTTAAAACTTAGTATAGCGTTAAATAAAATTTGACAAATGTGACAAAAAAAAATGTGATGCATTACTTATTGAACGACTCTCAAATATTATATGTATCTATTTCTGTAATCATCTATGTAACGACTCAATCACATTAGTATATATCAAATAAATAATCATGCATCAAGATCAGATACAAGATATTGTACTTTATTAATATTTTTTATTTTTTATTTTATTAATTGTGATGGTACAACTGTTAATGGCTCTGACAATCACATTCAGTCTAAGTCAGGTTCATTGTCATAGAGAAACAAGGAAAAAAAAAATCCAAATAATAACATCAAATATTTTCCTTTATTCTTCAACTGCGACGAAGAAAAATTTTCCTCCAATGTTGCCTGCGTTTTGTTTAGTTTTTTCCTGATTGAATATCAGTGAACATTATAAACGTAATCGTATTTTCTCTGTAAATATTAAATTAAACAGGAGTCTAATTACACAGTTACTGTAACGAGGAAAGATTACTAATATTAATTGAATAAAGAAACAAGGTAATTAAGGCTTTTAGACAGTGTCAAAAGCAAAGCAGCCCCATAATACGCAGAATTGTACAAATAAAATAATTAAACGCAAGAGCATATAAATGCAAGACCGTTCCTTTATGTTTTACAGGCAAGCTGTAAGCTAGGGGCCGCTAATACAATGCTTAGTGCATCATTTGGATACGTTAAAGAATTTATGAAACAATACGTTTGTAAATATTAACAATAACGTTCTGTTGGCAATTGTTAGTATTGTTATGTATGAATCATCAGTATTAATATATCATGTGTTAATTGTTATCATTATTACTAACACTGCTATGGAAAACGTTAATTTGGGGGTTTAGGGAGTGGTCCGAGAGGTCTGATTTTTTTTTACGTGGTCGCCTACTTTTTGATGCTGAACACAATGGTGAAGGTTTCATTCTAATATCTATTAAACATTGTTTCTAACGAAGAAGGTATGTTCAAATTAGTAATGTAGCCTGAAGAAGCAGAGGAAGACATCTCTGTGAAATATTGCGTACAGGTATATAGTTATTATGATCAATAGTTTGCTTACAACAAAAGGAGATATAAATAAATGTCGAATGAATATTTACTACATCAAGAATTTTACAATCCATACATCCTTTTATTTTTATAAAAACAGTATCAATATTGTTAGTATTAACTGCTGTGAGAATCTAATTAAATAAATCTTTCCTTATTTACTGTTTTTATGAAAATTAAAAATGAGGGATTTTTTTAAGTAAAATTGCGAAGTTTCGGAAAAAAAAAAGGAAAATTTGTAATACTATTTTTGTGAAAGTAATTCCATTCATTCGGAATTTCTTAATTTTTTTTAAGAAAATGGAACAATGAAATCTGTACAATCGATGTAATTAAAGTGATGGTAAAACAATATTAACTCATTTTTCTAACGGGGATTGGGATTTTTCTATAATTTAATTTTCTTCAAATGGCTCCTAGAGCCCCCGCAATAAAATGGCGATCGGACATTTTTTATTGTTTTGTTTTTTTCTGATTTCACTGGTTCTAGCAGCGACCATCAAAAATCCTTCGTGTGAATGCAGTCCTATCTTCATTCTAACTTGGCAATGGAACGAGACAACAAAGAAAAAAAAAAAAAAAATCTTGATCCTGGCTTTGAACACAGAGTATCAGCTGAAATGACAGATCAGTGACTGATGATTACAACAGAAGGAATGTATCTCAACTGACAATATAGAGTTTCGAAATTTAAATTAAGAAAATATCTCTGCTTTGGAGTATATATCGTTTCTTCTTTTTCATTGTGACCAGTAACCGCTAAAACACATTGTCCTAAATATTGATTCATGCTCAGAATAGAATGTCAGAACTGACAATGAATATTTCCCTAATATTCTTCACATTTGAATTGTGGCATTTCATCAACAAGGACATCTTTATCAGGAAGAAGATGAAGACGAAAGTTTATGTAATGTTTTCTTTATATTAAACATCGTATTTAAACAGAGAGACATGATGAAAATCTTCACAAACAGGAAAACAAAAGATCTTATTACACAATCTTAATGTGCTAAAATCTAGATTTCATTTTCCAGTATGTTCAACGTTACATCTAATAATTTGAGTTGAATTAATGTAATTTTTAATTGCTTTTTTTCTTCCTTGAGAGAATGACCCCTCCTGCGGCCTCCCCTCTGCTTTATGGTCGTCTTGGTCCTTCCGATTTAAACTTTATATCCTTAGCCTCAAATCACTTGAAGCCACATCTCCAGCTATCTCTATGGAGTTTTATGGATTTAACAGGATGACCACATAAATTCTTTTTTTAAAAAAAAACATATCTGGCATAAAAAAATATCAGCCGTTCCGGCGTGGTCTAGTGGTCTAGACTGCGGTCTCTCACTGCCTAGATGTGTTGGAACCTGCGTTCGAATCCCGGCAGCGGCATGGTTGTATAAATTTCCTTTCCTACGTTGTCAGCCTCTTCGCTTTCTCTTCGGGTCTGTAATCATGCCGTAATGGCTTCTTGAGGAAGGCAACGCGAAACCACCTCAGTATCTATTCCCTAGTTCGGGCGAATCTCCGAGATCAGAGATTTACTAATTAAAAATAAAAATAAAAAAAAAAATATAAGAAAAAACATAACGATGAAATAACGGTATTTTACAAGGTTCCAAGTGTGATTCACCGCTAATGTATGTTAGCAAGGAAAGTAATTTCTGCTCAGCCGCAATCCTGGGAAATTCGCGACATCGATAGAAAGCAAACCAACGTAAACAAGTATCAGACCACAATTCATGTCTCAATATTCTATTCCTAGAAACAATCAAACAACAACAATTTACTATTGTTTGTCGTTTATGGGTATTAATACATTGAAATGCCTTGTAGAATGGTACAGTTTTTCTAAAGTTTATGGATATAGAAAAGCATACTTTCACATGTACACAGAACATTATTTATTATTATTAGTACTACTGTTATTGTATTACTGTTGGTTTCTAAGATGAATTTAAATAAAAATACAGTAGAACCTCATTATAACGGACTATTAGGGGCTGAAGGTTATCCGTTTTAATGAAAGTCCGGTTTATAACAAATAATTCTTATAGGGGTGTAATGTAGCAGGGTGTACATCAATGAAAGTACAATAGTTAGCTATAAAAAGTGTTTATTTTATATCAAATAAAAAAACAGCTTTCAACATAGTAGGCTTAATTGAAAAAGATGTTAACGTATACATGGAATTAATCTTTAGAACAAGAAGGTCCAGGTTCATGTTGAATGCTTACATTCATTGGTTTGAAAAAAATAATTTATTTTCTGCTGCGTTTGTTTGCTGCTTATTTCTTCAGTTAATAACTGACGGAGGTGCCGTAAGTATTCATAATATGCAAACACATTTTCAAACACGTATGGTTGGAAATGTAAAACTTGTCAGATAAAAATAAGTATCCTTTATTATTATTATAATTTTTTTTAAAACTGTCCGTTATAAGCGACGTCCGTTATAATAGGGTCCGTTATAATGAGGTTCTACTGTATCTTCATCTTTCACCCAAAAAAAGGTATAAAAAACACATAATTAACATTCTTCTTCTCATATAAACGATTGGGACTCAAAACATTCATTTGAATTTAAATATTAAATATTTGGGTCCAACACAACCACAATATCCTTGTTTGAAAGAAATATTAAAAAAATGTTAAACATGCATCAAAATTTCAATTGCTGTAATCGTATTTAGCTTTTCATAGAAGTATTTATCAAATTCAGAACAATACAATTAACAGAACAATCACATCGTTATTCAATGGCTGTCATTTTCCTCGTTCGTCAGCAAAACAAAAAACAAAACAAAAAAAATAGAAGAATTGATTTCGACATTTTTTTCTGTTATCAACAGAAAATAAATCAATATTTATTGCTAATGGATGGCGCGGTAGTGAATTAAGATCTATATGAAATAAATATAGCAATATACAATCTGATTACGAAATTGCATTTTCATGGATTAGAATTTTTTTTAGTCTGTTTTCAATATGAAGAGTTAGGCTCTTAAAAATAACATTTCTGTCTAGATAGCGTGTGTATCTATATGTTCCACGTTCAATATTTTTCGAACCTGTGAATAACTCTTCTAGAAAATTGTCATGCATATTTATGGATTAGTCAACTTTATTTTTTGAATTTGAAAATATTTCCATTGTAAATTTCCATTGGCAAGATTGTACCTGAAGATAGCGTAGGAAAACATTAAAAGCGAAACACCTAACTCACTTTGGACGAATTTGTTCGACGTCTAACGATGCTTGTTCATCCTATTTTAATCCTGTGCTTGGGATTTGATAAGATTATAATTAATTAGATGTAGGCGGATTAGTAGTTTGCGCGCTTAATCAATTCTTATCAATGGAAAGTTTAAATTTAGCATTTACCAGATATTTATAAATTGTAAATACAGTAGGTTCGCGCGGTTAAAGGTCCTTGCGGAAAGTAAAGCATACTTTTTTTCGGTTACTTGTTTATACAAAAGCACATAAATTTGTCAGAATGCAAAGAGACGCATTGCGCACGATATAAACAGACTGAATGAATCGAATCGAAAATGGCGTCGAGCAGTCGACTGTGTCTCACCTGACGAGCGCCTCACCACATTTCCCGAAAAGCTCCGAATGATTAAAGCAGGCGCCGAACCGTACATTCATAGGAGGTAATTGAAAAGCGCGAAAGCAGGACCCTACTATAGAGTTTGTCTTTCTAAATTTAAACTCAGCATTTGAAGGAAATTAGACTTCAATTCATTCAAAAATGTCTTGCTGCTAGCCTTACTTGGCTAATAATTTCAGTTTGTCCACGTGTAACTCCTTCCCTTAATACCTTCTGAACCAGGGAATGGAGCTTCTTGATCCTGACGTGCCTTTAGAAGAAAATCTTTTATAGATTAAAATTTCGATGTTTGATCTGTAATTTATTCATTGACGGCAAACAATGGTTTACCCTTACATCGTAAACCATTTCTAATTAGTTTACAATTAAACGATCTCATCTTTTTTTATTCATTATACGCTATATTTCATCCAGAGAATTTCTGGACTTCCTCACGCTTCTTGAATGCTTGTACGTGTTCCCTTAACCTCTCTGTGAGGGTCCTATCCATGCTTCCAAAATACCGTATACGGCGTTGCAGTCTCTACACTTTAACTTATACGGTAAACCCCGATTATCCGCGAGTGCCGCGAAAAAATTTTTAATTACGAACCTCAATAAAACCAATTTTAATCCAAGCCAACAACAGGGAAAATACAATAGGCCCTACAGTGCGAAGGTCGAAAATTACTGACAGATTTATTGTGCATCGTAATCCTATAGGCCTTCTCGGAATTTGTGGATGCAAAAATAGAGCAAAGGTTTCTGCTTTACTGTATACATATTTTAAAAGTTTTACATATTATTTTTTTGTGCAATAAAACGTAGTTTTTAATGGTGAAATATTTTTTTTCGTGATTACACCTCATTTTAGTATTTTTTCGGGTTATCCGCGATTTTCGTTATCCGCGAAGAGCTTGCCACCCAATTCCGCGGATAATCGGGGCTCTACTGTATTTTACTGCCATTTTATTTAGCATGTCACAGTCTGAATCTTTTGGGATCATAGAAAGAATAATATTGTTATTGTTTTGTATATTATAGAAACTTCATTCCGTTTGCATGTATCTTGAACATCCTTATCAATATAGGTAACCAATACTTTATTAAATTTTCTGGATACATTATCTCTATGTTGTTCCTTGTGTCGAAAGAACTTTTGATATTAGATTCTATAAATTCTTTTGGGTACTTGTTTAACGTCATTTTTTTTCTTTAGTAGTTCTGTTGTGCGTTTTTGTAGCTTGTAGTCTTCTGTATTCTCCATTAATATTTTCAAACAGTTTATATTACAGCTTTTTTTAATATTCTTACGATGTGCCAAATTGAAATTTAGAATATAGTCACTTTTGTATAGTTTCTCAAATTGTTCATATGATAAATTCCTACCATCATTTTTGATGAGAATATTCGAGTATGGTATGGTGTTATTATCTTCTGTTTCCTTTTTAAATTTTATGTGTTCATCTGCTGAGTTTATGAACGGGAAAAATTTCTCAACTTGCCTATTTGTCCCTTTCCAGATCACCAACGTCATCTGCGTAACGGAAATAGTCATAATAGTCGTAATAAACTCAGCAGATGAACACATAAAATTTAAAAAGGAAACAGAAGAAAATAACACCATTCCATACTTGGATATTCTCATCAATAATAATGGTCTGAATCTATATAAACAATTTGAGAAACCATATAAAAGTGGCCATATTCTAAATTTTAATTCGGCACATCATAAGAATATTAAAAAAGCTATAATACAAACTGTTTGAAAAGTTTAATGGAGAATACAGAAGACAAAGAACTACAAAAACGCACAATAGAACTACTAAAGAAAAAATTGGCATTAAACGAATACCCAAAAGAATTTATTGTCTAATATCAAAAAGCCCTGTCGACGCAAGTTACGGCAAAAAAGATAATGTGTCCAGGAAATTTAATACATTATTGAAGTTATCACAAAGTATCTATATTGATAAGGATTTTATGATACTTGAAAACGAAATGAAGACTATGTAATATACAATAACAATAATAGTATTCTTTCTGTGATCCTAAAAGATCCAGACTGTGATATGCTAAATAAAATGGCAGTAATATATAAGTTAAAATTCAGAGACTACAACGCCATATATTTTGAAAGCACGGATAGGACCCTCAAAGAGAGGGTGAGGGAACACGTAAAAGCAGTCAAGAACAATAAACGACAGATTTCAGACTGGGTAGATCATTGCCTCTCGGAAAAGCACAACCCGGACCCAATAACCAAAGTCCTTTATCAGATAAAAGACAGAGAAACAAGACTGATTATACAGACACTTGTAATAAACAGTTTTAATTGCATAAATAAGGCAGAAGGTTTGCAAGGGAATAAATATTTAATTGAAAGTTTTAAAAAATTATTAAAAACATAAAGCGAAATTCTCATTTTGTCGGAAATTGTTTAAAACAAAGTAGGCATGAAAATGTCTGTAAATTGTTTTAAGACAAAGTAGCACGAAAATATTTGTAATTATCAAAAATTATTCTTATCTGTGTATTCTTAATTTTCAAAAAGAAGCCTGAGGAAGTCCAGAAATTCTCTGGATGAAATACAACAAATAATTTATTTATTTTAATCTAATGCTCAGACATTTGGAACATAAGCCATTAGTCTTCTGGCTTCCCAGTAAATTTGTCCATCGGATCTCGTCCAGTAAAGTTGAAGTGCTTTACACTTTCTTAGATGTTTCCAGTCCATTGGGGTATCTTCATTGCACAAAATGCAGTTTGGTGAGGATAACATTTTGAGTCGATGTAAGTGATCTCCCAGACAATAGATTAAAGCAAATGAAGATAGCTTTAAGTAATGACTGAAGTTTACATTAGCTAATTTGATTAAACAGCTTAGGTTTGGGTATCCTAAGTAAATATTTGCGGATATACTTAATTTTCATTGAATGTTGATTATTTTTGTCATTATTGGAATTATAAACGGAGAGGTTTTATTTTAAAAAAAACAAAAAAACAAAAAAAACAAAAAACAAAACAGAAAAACAAAGGCAATGCTCTAAATTCTAAATTCATAAACTTTTATTTTTTTTAGATTGTTTTCCTAGGAAAGCGAGGCTTATCAAATCAGACAGTCCGTGTGTGTGTATGTCCCCACCACTTCCTGCAATAACGTCTGGACCCCGTGATTGCTCTCTTGAAATTTGGTATGCGTATTTAATAAGCATTAGAGACTGTGTCCTAGTAGAGAAATAACCGCGTGACGGTGATAAAAACTTCCCATAGAAAAGCAATCGAACCCAAACAAATGATGTCTTAAAGAGTCCTTTACGCTAACCACTTGAGAGGCCCTAGACGCAATTCAATTTTGGGCCCCCTCTAAATATTTTCACTACCCCTATACAGTGGCGTTCCAACGCCTTTGGGGGCCCGGGGCGGGAGTTCCATTATTCCAAAACCAAAAAAAAAAAAAAAGGAAATACTTCTTGGGTGGATGGGGCCCTTAGGCTGACTGGTGGGCCCCCTAGGCTTGCTTTTGCAACCAAAAAAAAAAAGGAAATCTTGCTTTTACAAATTTTGAGGCCCCTTGATTTATGAGGCCCGTGGCGCGCGCCTCCTGCGCCTATGCGGAAATCCGCCACTGGCTAACCATTTGTTTTTCTCAGGGTTTGATATTATTGAAATTAAATACGATTTAGGCTTAAGCGGAATTTCAGCTTTTCGATTGCGGGGGGGGGGGGGGGGCAAAAATATCTAATCACTTGCATAACTCAAAGTATTTTAAATTACAGTCGAAATAATGTTACTTGTACACCGCATAATAAAATTTAAAAATAAATATATTTACAATAAAAAAATCGCTACCGGTTTCTCTGGTGAGTCCACCAGTTTCCTCTGAGTAGATTGTATATAATGTTGACCTTTGTAAAATTTTCATTATTCGCCTGAGGAAACTGGTGACCTCACCAGAGAAATCGGTAGCGATTTTTTTATTGTAAATATATTTATTTTTAAATTTTATTATGTATGTACTGCCCGTTTATGAATGGCAGAGGTAGCACTGCGGGACGATTTTACTCTGCAGAGGGGTGATACGCTGAGATCATAGGCGGATCCAGGGGGGGGCTAGTGGGGGCTATATCCCCTCCCTTTAGCTGTGAATATAGATGGGATAAAATGTGGTATACAAAGGCTGCTGCCTGATAGGCATTAATATTGGCATGATGACGATTTCAATTGCTAATAAAAAGCTGTCTACTAGCGTGCGTTTCAGACAAACAGATATAATCAGCCCTACAAAAAAGTTAGCCCCCCCCCCCTTCAAAAACGTTGGCCCCCCCCCCCCCCCCTTTGATAAATCCTGGATCCGCCCGTGGCTGAGATGGGTATTTTCCTAAGAAATTCTTTTGGACATTTTCGCTTTTAAGAAAAAAATAACGGAGGAGCATTTTTGCAATAGTATTTATTCTTTCCATAATTCTTTCCCGAAAAGCGCAAATAGAACGCAGCTACTAGTAAACTAACACTATAAAAAGTAAACATCCCATCTTCCTCGCTCCTATTTGGAAGAAATCGAAGGAGACCTGATGTATGCGCAAAAGCGCTGAAGGCTCTCGTAAACAAAAACGAACAGTACAAGTAACATTATTTCGTCTAAAAATTACTACACACATTAAAATTATTACATTTTAAATTACCACTGAAGAACTTATAGATAATTTAATTCATGCTAGTTAAAAGTGAATAATGCTTGTCGATTTATGTTTATTTTTTTTTTCCTCAAAATATTGGGGTGGGGGGGATTCCGCCTGTGGATTTAGGCAACTTAAATAACAAATGCGAACAAAGTGTTTCAGAAAAGGGAAAACTATACTGTTGGATTCAGCAGATGTAACTTGAAAATAAACGTAAACTGTCGTTTTTATTATTTTCATTTTTTTTAAATAAAACAAAGAAAAATAATAAACAGATTTTAAGGAAATGACATTTTAAGGCTTTTAATGAACTTCTTGTTTAAATAGATTTTGACGGATATTGTTGATAATAATTTCGTCCATTTTGATTTAAGTAGGAATTCCTTCATCTCTTACACTTCTGTATCAGATGTATCGCTGTTTTTAACTGTTTGATATTATACTGATAATCTGTAATATCTCCGTTAAAGAAATATTGAAGAAGTTATTTTAGGAGCCTTTTATATTATGTAATTAAAGGTTTTTAAGACAGGAAGTCACCTTGAAGTTCGTGTTCTTTTATTAACCGCCATTACTACTGTCTATCATTAAACTGAAACAGTAATCATTAAAATAGCAATCCTATAATAGCATCTCATTCTTAAAGACTATTACAGGAGATTCGAGAATTTTTGAATCTTCTGAGAATCGTCTGGAGTAATTTTTTCAACATTTTTTCAAAACATTAAATTTCTATATTTGGAAAATAAACTTATTATATTAAGACAATATAATAGATACTTGCATTACAATATCCAACAATACAAAACCGCTTATTGCTTGAGCTTTTTATGTTTTGTTACTGATCGTTCCCTAACAGGAATAATACAACGAAAAGCAACTTTTAAATAAAGTAATGGCTTCATTATTATTCGTTTAATACACATGGTCTTTAAGGTCACATAAACACAAGCCTGATTTTGGCATTCCCTAAACAATTGACTGAATTTCTTAAGCGAGGGAGTGATGAATAAGACAGATTAATAAATATTAGCAACATTTCTGCATTATTTTCACTGTCGGATTTGCACAACGTCAGTGAAACAAGCTGTTGATAATTTTTGATAGTAATAAGCAGTGACAGCAAATGCAAAATGAGTAATTTTGGTTAACATCAATAAACAATGTTTCGATAAAGTTCAGTATTGATTGTTGTATCTCTGATTGTTGTTTTGGTTCTATGTTTTCATGAAGTAGGGTTAACTACGATTTCATTTCAATATGGTGTGTCGGCCAATATCGAATAGTATTATTTCAAATCATCTTTCACTTCAGGTCTGAATTCATTCCTTAATGATTTCCTGAGGAAGGTAAAGCAAAACCATCTCAATATCTTTCCCTTGAAATTCTACGAAATTCTTCTAGGGATTCGCCTTGTTGCCACGGCGAGATTCCGTAGAACGCGGACCTTCGGAGAAGTTGATTACATTTATCACTTTTGCAAGCAACACCATGAAAGAAATGGAATAAACAGTTTTGACATTATTTATTTATAAAAAATAATTTTTATTAGGTCATTGAGTTTAGTATGTACAGTAGAACCTCATTATAACGGACCCTATTATAACGGACGTCGCTTATAACGGACAGTTTTAAAAAAAATTGTTAGCCTACAATTAAAGTGAGCAAAGTGAAAGACCATTTAAATTTTGTTATTCAATATGTTGAACAATCGGCAAATGAAAATGTGTTTCCATATTATGAACACTTACGACACCTCCGTCAGTTATTAACTGAAGAAATAAGCAGCAAACAAACCCAGCAGAAAATAAATTATTTTTTCAAATCAATGAATATATGCAATCAACATGAACAAGGACCTTCTTGTTCTAAAGATTAATAAAGTGTATACGTACACATCTTTTTCAAATCAATCTACTGTGTTGAAGGCTGTTTTTTATTTGATATACAATAAACACTTTTTATAGCTAACTATTATATTTTCATTGATGTAAACCCTGCTGCATTACACCCCTATAAGAATTATTTGTTATAAACCGGACTTTCATTAAAACGGACAACCTTCAGCCCCTATTAGTCCGTTATAATGAGGTTCTACTGTACATAAATATTGCCTGTTTCTCAAAAACAACCCTTTATCTCATATTACCCGCCTATTTTATATTACTCGCCAACACATAATTAAATTTTTATATAAAATATTCGTAATTGAAGAATATAATTATTAGACAAATAACGCTCAACTAACCAAGGTGGTTATTAAAAAAATAATAACGGAGTTATGACAACAAACAAAAATGGCATTCCATAATACCCGAAATTCCTCAACTTGTAAGCCACTCGATAAATCTGAAGAAGAATATTCAGCAATAAATTTCGTAATATTCTGAGTACATTAAATGTATCATTGAGGACTGTTTCTTAAAACAGGTTTGTTTGTTTTTTCTTATGAACTATTGTGTTTTGTCCAGCTGTGTTTTTCTGCATTCATAATTGATTGTACAAGCAGATGGTTTTCTCAGTGATTTCAGAGCGATATTTACACATCACAGAATTTTCTTTTTTTATTATTCTTAAAAGAATTTATTGCAATCGAGTATTTTGAACCTCAAAAAAAAAAAATAAAAAATAAATAAAAAACAAGGGAAAGAAAAAGAAACTTTTCAAATAAGTTCTGTTGAAAAGCAATCGAAAATAAAATCTAATTTAATTAAGATTTTTTTGTTTTTATTGTTATCTTTCATTTATCAGTTAGGCCTACGTTGATGGAATTTCCCGTATTTTAAATTCTCTTTAAATTTTTTGAAAGCTTAATCAAACGAAGATTTAATATTTAGTAAGAGCTGAAAACTTACTCTCTTGTGTTGATTATGATGTTGTAGTTGGAAAAAGCTTAGATACTTAAGCCCGTGAACATCTACGCTCCAAAATCATTAAGTACATTCAATTAAAATGCTATCCTTTCAAATGAGCGTGGGCAGCATAGAAATAAAGGCTGCTGCAAGTTGAGTAGAACAATATGATGGTTCAAGCTACAGTCCGATTCTTTGACAGTCTTAAAAGTTCGGGAAGAAAAACCTGTACCCATTTGCAGGAGGCTGAGATGAATGCTAAGATGAATCTGGAGGGAAAAAAATCCACAACTGAATATTCTTTAAAGGCTTTACCAGGTTTCCACTGAAATTTCCTTTCGTAATAATCATCGTAGTCAATTTATCTCTTTCGTAATTTGCTAAGTATCTTGGAGTTTTCGTTTAGGCTACTGTTTTTTTTCCCTTTGAAATATGATTTTCACACCATTGTTGTATTCCGCTTCAACATCTGTAAGCTGTTTTTCTCTGCAGTTACAAAATATATAATCAAATTCTCATTTTTTTTTTTTTTGTATTGTAATGTCAAACATATTGGTAGTGAACGACGTCATTACATATAAAATGATCTCGAATTAAATGCAATTGAATAATGAGAATGTGTAATAAAACCAAATCATGCGTCTGTTTCCTCCATGTCCATTTCCACACTCTCGTAACCTAACATCGAATAATATTGCAACAACATTATCACGGTTCCAATGCCATGGCCAGCTTCTATTATGCTTCTTAAATAAGACGCTGTAATTTGGCTTCTATCGTATTAGAACGTTCTAAGGGTTGACCGACTTCAATGCAATGAAATCAAATGTAGAAGCTAATAACTCAGCAACATAGATTTTATGTTTATTTATAGATTTCAGCTGGACTTGTAAGCGTAACGATTCTTAATTTAGACAGTTCCCTCTCGACTAAGATTTTCCTAACGGGTTATAACTTACTTTCATTCTTCTTTTACTAATTCACATTTCCGATATTTCACAATACTGCCTTCCTATCGAAAAGTTCAAACAAGGTCAGATCAAGTTCATCTAAATAGTCAATTCTTTCTGCTAATTCTCTATAGTTACTAAGTGTTACGGAGCTAAAAGAAACATAAGAACTAACAAATCGTATCTGCTGTAACCAAACAACTGAAACATCGACTAATCTAGCGTTTGTGTCGTGATTCAGTCACGACGGGTTCCTATTATCTCTGCTAAGATTCTTTCGGGCGATTCATGTGGCTTGCGAATCAATGGAGATAACGGGTACACATCGTCTTACGAGAAAGACATGACTTACAATGAGACCGGCAAGACTTACGCTGTGACTTAGCTTACAGTGCAGCTTTAATTCATTTATGAATCTTTAAGTAAAAAATGTATTAATGATTAGCGTTCTGCAGGCCCGGATTAAGATCACTGAGGGCCCTGGAGCTGGAAAAAACATGGGGCCCCATTAAAAAAGACAAATTTTATGGTTTAATTATTATGAAACAAAACGAATCTACTGAGTACTGACTACGGCTTTTAAAAGAAGAACTTTCTGGATTATGTTGTAAAAAAACACTTCACAAAAAGTAATTTTTTTAAATTTACAATACTCAGTAACTTTTTTATTTAGTTTCGAAATGTAATATAAAAATAGGACGTACACAGTAGGCACTTTGATGCAAAATTTTGGATAAGTTCTTCGAAATGCACTTTTCGCAAGAACATGGACTTTTTTTCTGTAATTTTAAAGTCTTTGGGGCCCCCTTGGTCGCAGGGCCCTAGAGCGATCGCCCTTAATGCAGCACTATATAATTTGAGATTGAATCATTTGTTCACATCATTGCAGATTTAAAAAATAAATGGTAGAATCAGAATTGTTGTGAATCCATTGTAGATTCTGATTCAATAATCGAATATTCAGTGTTCTTGCTTGTATTTCCGATAATAACGAGAAAAAAAAATGATATAATGACGTTCACTTTATTGAATAAAATCTTTAAATTTAGGCTGAATGTAAATCCCTTACCTATGAAGTAATTCATAAATAATAATTACACACTATGTGCTTGTACAGTTTAGAGCAATTAGATTGACTGAATTTCTTACTTATCTCCGCAGAGAATTTCTTTCCATTGAATCCATGGAGATGGAATTTGGATTTAACTGAAAGAATGGTTCTCGTTCAGAAGTGTTTGAATTCCAGCATCGAATGAATATTGCCTTTAGTCCTTTACGAACTTTTTTTTTTTAACCTGCAACTTAGAAAGGCTACTTTCACTAAGTTTTTGAGATGCCGAGGCTTATATTTGCGATTGTTGTCAATGTCTTTTGATGGTCTCTTTTTAATCCCGAAGAAGTCATGTCGACGTTTCAAAGGTAGAACCTCTTCTTAGACAATTCTTTCTTTATCTTCTTCCTTCCTGACATTAACGATTGCCTTTTATATTTGTGAAAATCTTGAAAGATTAATGGCCAAGTGCACCAAACTTCAATTATCTTTGACGGCTGCATTGTGGACGTATCTAAAATTAGTGTGGGGGGGGTGCTGCTCCAGAAAAAAATTAGCCTTTGTTTTAAAATTGTGTGAAAGGAAACAAACATGTATAAAAAGAAAATTTATTCAGAAACTTGATAAATTTCTTTTTATACATGTTTGTTTCCTTTCACACAATTTTAAAACAAAGGCTAAAATTTTTCTGGAGCAGCACCCCCCACTAATTTTATCTACGTCCACAATGCAGCCGTCAAAGTTAATTGAAGTTTGGTGCACTTGGCCATGAATCTTTTTCTAGTTTGTTTTTCTGACGATACTGTCTGATGGCAATATTATCAAAAACGCTTAAAATTATATAGCGACCCTTTAAGAAATAATTGTTAGGCTTCCCCTGGCAGTGTGTGTAGCGCTCCACAGCCCAAACCGAGAGTCGGAGCCCCATAAGTAATACATCGTAGACTCCCCATGGGCTGGAGGTTTGGGAAAAAATCCGATTTCTGTTCCAAGCCACTTCCGTTTTTAGGTGACCTTTGACCAGGTTAGGAAAGTAATGGTAATTGGACAAATTGGGAGTCTGCCTACACTGAATCGCGGCATGATACACTCGACCAACGTGTCCATTTTCGGTTCAAGACGACCACTGGCCACTGAAAGTCACCTGAACAGAGCAAAATTGAATCTTGACTTGATAAAGGAACCTAATGCGGGCATGGCTTGAAATTGTACTTGACTCTCGAATGACAGCTGCTTGAATAAATGAGTTTTGCTTGCCAGTCAATAGTAGTGTCACTTTTAGCAACACAAGTGTTTATTGTAAAGACATCTAGTCGATATACTCCTTTAATTCTTCTAAAATATACAATAATTCTTTTCCTTTAACAGGAAACTTCTTCAGTTTTTTTTGAGGACATATTACTTATAAATATTATAGAAGTATCTTATTCTGGATACAAGTGTGTGTGATACATTGCAAATTACAACCTGTTCGCATGGTATTCTGTTTACTACAGAACGTGAATTGACTTGTTACTTACAGCTCAATAAACAGAAGCACTGCAAGTAACGTTTATTGCTCTGTTTGATGAAGCAGTTATTCCAGTTATATGGCATTATTCATAGTAAAGTGAAGTGAGAATAGCACAGAATAAATCCACTGGCAGGAAGATTGTAAAATGTTCGAACAATTTTTATTTTGAATAGATATTAGAGGATGGAAAACAATAAGAAAGAAAAGAGGATTGAAAGCCAATAGAGTAGCTATTTCACATTAAACTGATTGATAATTAATGACAAAATAAATAAATTAACAATGAAATGAGTAAATAAATATTCTAACAACAACATTGGATTAAGAACGATCATTACAGCTTAGATTTTAAAATACTTAATTATAATGCAAATGGTAAGGAAAGACAATCAGAAAATAGATTTGTTTAAAAATACTTCTTTAAGTATTTGAAATGTTTGCTTCAGAAGAATACACGTAGACTTTTCTCAAAATGAACAATTTTTGTTGTGATAACTTTAATCATATGTGTATGGTCCCTGCAGATGTTAACACCAGTCCTATTCCCACCCCCAACAATAGATGCTGCGAAGAATGATTGAGAAACATCTCAACAACACAATCTCTTGATAATAATAGTAAAATTTTCTTCTTTTTTTTTAAGTGTTTTCGTTTGTAAATTGTCTCAAGTTTTACTATAAAAAGGATAGGCTTCATTTTGATTGATAAGACTAAAATCAATATCACTGTAGTTAATTCGAAGAAGAGTCAACGAATAATCCATTTCCAAGATAATAGTGCATTTTATTAATTGATGAATTCAAATACTGTTGAAAGTAAGCCAATTTTATGTTTTGAAACCGTGTTTTCTCTAGAGGCGGTTTTCAGAAGGCGTTAAACCAGGCCTTTGATTATTGAGTAATTTATAAATAAAAGGATTGTGGCTGATTGAAATCAGAGAATGACAGTTATTATTGTAGATAAATTATTGTCGCAGAAAGCAGCTCACAGAATTCATAATCAATCTAACGCAGGAAATAAATAAACCCACCAAATCCTTTTCAAAAGCTTGTTAGTTTATTGTTCTTTAATCAACGTTATTAACTTCTCGATAAATTGTCGGGGATTTCATTGACTTCAATTTGTATGTAATCAAATGATATGATTTTTTTTTTTGATTTTTTAAAAATTATGTTTTATGTCTTCTTCCTATTTTACAGTCATTTCCGTTTCACTTCCTAATAGGTGTTTGTTTCTTTCATATATTTTCGATTTTGTCATCAATGTCATCGAACCTTACACAGAGGGAATTGAGTCGACAAACCTGAATGAGACAAAAATCACGGAATATGAATAATGATGTTATTATTATGAATAATGATATTACCAATTTATTTCTTTATTACAAAAATAAATCTGTAATTAGATAGCAGTATAGGAGAATTAAAAACTAAATATTCCTTATTTATAACAAGAAGCTTTGTACAAAGCTTTATAACTTGGAAGACCTTTTTATGGAATTAATTGTCCAGTAGAATTATAACCAGTAATAATAGACAATGTATGGGCTACATAAACATAAGTGTATTACATTATATAATATTATATAACGATTATAACCAACACACTTTTTATTGTTATTGAACAAATCAGTTTGCAGCAAAGCCTACTTTTCACGATTTCACCTAATTAAAATGTATTATATTTTTAAATATTATTTTTAATATTAAGCTGTATTTAATGAAAAAAAAGTTAAAATCATTAGAAAACACGAAGTATGAAATTTAACTGAATATGAAACTTTTTTTTTTTTTTTAAATTGCGAAATATCAGAATAAGCCGTGCCGATTAGACGGCGGTCTCCCACGAGGCTGATACGCCGGCCCTGGGTTCGAATCCCGGCGTTGGCTTGGATGTTTACTTTCTTTCCTGTGTTTGTCTTCTTCTTCCGCCGTCTACGGCAATGAATTGTGAAAATTTAAAATAGAAAACATTTCGCCACTTCTGACCATTGTAGGGTTAGAGCGAGAAATCCAGGAGGATAAAAGCTCACGTGGGGTGTGCTTAAAGCCCTAAGCCCATGTATTAATGTTAATGTAATGTTTTTAATTACCAAAAAAACAAAACAAAGTATTGATTACATAATAAATTATTGTTGAAGAATTCGTTCTTTGCGATTTCCGTTCAAGATTTTTAAAATATCAGGATTAATTAGATAGTTACAGATAATTAGTATGTAATCGTAATGAAAAAAAAATTATATATATGACTTATGGATTGGAACAAGTCAAGAAAAACTTATTTGTGTTCTAGAAAGGTTTTTGTTCGACGAGAATGCGAGATGTTTAGATTTAGGTGAATCTTAGATCTACAACTGAACAATAGGTCTGGAAAGAAGAAAAGTGGAAAAGAAAAGTGATAAAGAAAACTTACTTGTTAGTCTGATAGGTTTCCAAATTAGAATCCTCTTTTGAAAATGTAACAAAAATGTTATGAAATATATCAAGAGTTTAATAAACATTTTCCCCATAAATTTAACTGTTATATATAAATTACCGGTATATGATGGGATTTTTTTCAGTATTTACTTTTAAAAAAGGTAGATGTCAATAAACAGAAGATCAACAGTTTATAATTTTATAAACTAGTCAATTTATTTTTGGTGTTTAGATTGATTAAAATCTAAAAGAGAAAATATAAGATTTTGATTTAAAAAGAAAGTTTTTTAAAAGGGTGAAAAGGCTTAAAAGGGTGAGACCAGTGTTTAGAGGTGACATCCCAAAACAGCTGTTTCTCCGTAAATTGGCGATATCAATTGAGAGTATTAAATACACCAGGTCTCAATACAGAGGTGACTATAAATGAAAGTAGGAATAAGTATGAGACCTCCACAAAACTAAACCAAAAACAAATACACATTAAAAATAAAATAAAGGAAATTCAAGTGCTTTACTCCGACAGCCTCAACGAATTTTTCCATGCGCAATAAAAATAAGAAAAGATCATAAAAAATGCATTAACAGTGTTTACAAATGTATCCCAAAACAGCCAATGTAGCGAGAAACAGCTGTTTTGGGATGTCACATGTAAACACTCTCTCCCCTGTTTAATGTGTTAATTCATTTTTAGATGCTTTTTCTTAATTTAATTGCGCATGGAAAATTCGTTGAAGCTATCGGAGGAGAACACTTGAATTTCCTTTATTTTATTTCTAATGTGTATTTGTTTTTGGTTTAGTTTTGTGGAGGAGTCAAACTTATTCCTATTTCAATATAAATTGAAGTCTAAAAGAACTACAGTTGTAATTAAGGAATTAAACATACTACCGAGTATTGATATTTGCTAGCATAAACATGTTATCCGATAAATATTAAATGAACTCTTTTCTATGTTGGGGAATTTAGGATTTATATTTATATTTCAGAGGCCTATTTATTTTTTAGCTTAAGTATATATTATAATATACATTATTATATATACTATTATTCCCTATGTTATTCATTACATGTCATTATTAGCCATCTTATAGTGGTCTCAGGCCTTCCATATATGGATTTCGGACCCTGCTAGAAGGTTTTAGGACGGGTTCTTAATAGGAGGTTATCTGATCTTTCAGTATCAGTTCAGTGAC
>JAFIDM010006943.1:25174188-25186077 GCA_023159025.1 Thereuonema tuberculata
ATCCTCTTCGTTGATTGGTGAGATCAAGTTCAGAATTTTTTTTGATAGTTTTAAAAATGGAAAAATGCAGAACCAAAAAAAAAAAGAAATATTTGATAGCTCGGTTAAAGCGGAAGCTCGATAATCAGGTTTTACTGTAATGTGATTTTATTCATCCGTGTAATGTATTACCAACGGCAAAAACAAATAAGAATTTTTAGTTTCACGATAATAGCTAACATCACCAACGTCAGAAATAACAATTTAATGTGAATGACAAATTAACCGTATTTTTTTTGCTAGCGGCTTTTTTTTCCCACACTTTTCTAGTTCTGCCTATATGGTTGCCCAAGTTTTCCTTGCACTAACATAATACCTTCTGTTTAATTTCAAATTACAAAAATTGAAATTGAGTTTTGAAGGCCAAAAAATTAAAAAAAAAAATGTGAATTTTTGTTTAATATGTTGTTATCTTGGTAAATAAAGAACAGGCTAAGCAGGAAGTTTTTGTGCAAATTTAGACTAGAGTTGGCCTTTTTGAACAATTGGATCTTACCGTCGAAATATTTGAAATTTGAAAGCTATCCACTCCCGCCAAACACTAGGCCTACATGTTGTAAAAAAACGCACATGACAAAAGACTGACTCCATCAGTCAATCAAACAGAGTCAGTCTTTTGTCATGTGTGTTTTTGAGGAAAGGGTGTGAAGTTTCTACATTACGAAAAGGGGTGGAATGGAGATGTAAAAGTTGAATAAAAATTAGGCTTACAGGCTGAATTACGAAATAAATAATAAGACAGAAAACCGTGAATCGAAGAAACCTTTCTACGTTAACAGCTTTTCTAGTGGGTTATAAATTTTAAATAACCCTTTATCTTTAATACTTGTGAAAAGAATACGTTAAAGTGGGACAGAAGAAACATTTGTCCATGATAATAATATAGCAAGCCTTTAAGTCTCGCAAGGGCTGTTTCGAGCTTTTAAAGCACTCATCAAACCTCGCTACTTATCTTTCGAAGACTCACAACTTCACTTCTATTTGAGTCTTTGAAATCAGAATAAGAACTGTTCTAACGAATAGCTATTTCAGAAATACAATAAAGCTAACTTGGGAATATTCTTAAGTGCATTTTCTTACTATATTGTTTATAAACCAAACTCGCATTGCACTTTTTCATATTTTCTTTCTTTATTTTTATAGAAACATAAAGTTTCAAGGAAAATCTCGAAGTCTAAAAGTAACCGTTGATCCAAACTTCTAAAAGTATAACGGTTGAAATCGTTATATAGTTCATGAACATGCGAATGGAAGGATAGTGACAGCAGCGCTTTAAAAAGGAAATTGAGCTAAATAATAATAATTAGGTGAAATACATTTACCTTGCGGAAATCATTATAAAACCATTTAAAAACGGCGCTGTTTCACTTCTAAATACCAATAAATAACCAAAAGCTGAATGATTTCACACCACAAGGACAACTCACAATTGATGACGTAATGCCGTTGACTGATCTGTGACAGCGCCAAGGAAATATATTCTTTTTATATATTTCTTTTTTTTAAATATATTTATTGTTTGTGAGGTCACTTTGATTTGTATAATTAAACTGCCTTTCCCCTAATTCAAACTTTGAGTCTTTCCACGCTGATGACACAGTAAAAGCTCGAAATAAGCTATCTCAAGATATCTGTCAGAGGCTTCTATTTAAACAGGGCCTTCGCGTGGGTGGGGCGACCGGGGCGATCGCCCTGGGCGCCGCGGCTAGGAAGGCTCCGCGGCAACGGCAAAAGGAGATTCCGTTTTTTTTTTGGTTGTTGAATTGGAGATTCAGTGAGCGCCTGACGAAATCTTGCCCCGGGCGCCAACAAACCACGCGACGGCCCTGTTTTTAAACAAAATCAACAGAAATTAAACGAATACCTTTTGTAATTGTACAAACTGAAGAATTGAAGAGATGATAAGAGAAGTATTAAAAATAAAAAAAAATAAAAAAAATTCTAATGACTGAATAATCGGCGACGAAGCAGTATTTCGAGAGGTTTCTGTAACTTAATTTATAGAAAATTGCCAATTTTAATGAAACTTAATAGCATTAATATGTAGGTTGACTTAATTAAATTATCAAAATCTTAGGTGCTGAATCGAAACCGAAAAGGAGAAAAAACAAAAAAAACAAAACGCGGTGGCTGTTCCCTTCTGTTAACTTACTCCCTCCACATTTCCGTAACGGTTACATCCGTGAATATGTGGCTTTGTACCAGTGAACTGGTACTTCTATGATGTTAATATGTCACATTAATTACGGATTTATTTCATTATAAAATTCATAATATTTTTCAAAACTTACATAATATTTCGTTGTGATAAATTTAATTTACTTCTGAAGTTTGAATTCACAGCAGACAAACAAAAATAAATTATAAAGGAAGAAAATATCTATGAGTATCAATGAAATACGAAATTTCTTATCAAATTAATGAAAATTTAAAATGTAAACTATCATGTAACTTGAGGAAAAATAAAGCTTTTAGAAAATAAAAATGTCAGCTATTTGTATTAGTAAACACCTAAAATCTGAATAAGGAAAAATAAAAACAAAATAGCACACAATTAAAAATTCACTGAGCTAGTTTTAGAATTTTCGTACCAGAAATCCAAGACAGACTGTTTTGTTTTTGTTTTTTTATGTGAAAAGCCGTTATTTTGTTTATTTGTCCTTTGTTATGTTTCTTTTGATTCCACAAGCTAGGAGTACTGGGCAAATCCAACTGACGAAGGCTAGGAAGCTAGAAACAGACTGTCTTGGATTCCTGATTGAAAATAATAAAAATAGTTCAACGAATCTTTAATTGTATGCGTTTTTATTTTTATTTATCTTTATTAATGTACTAGCTGTACATGCGTTGCAATGCCACTCAAAGAAAGAAAAAGCCCGGTATCGGTCGGGGGTGGGATACTTAGGTAGACGTGTCGCATTCCACCCATCTAAGTGTGGTGTCCCTGCCCCCCTTGTAAGAGAGCGAATTTTTCACTTTTTGCAATAGACTTGGGGGCCCTAGAAGGACCCAAAATATAAGGGCCCGGTGTTGGTCGGTGTTGGGACACTTAGGTAGCCGTGTCGCCTTCCACCGACTCAAGTGTGGCGTCCCTGCCTCCCATAGGAGAGCGAATTATTCCTTTTTGCAATTGACTTGGGGGGCCCGAGAAGGGCCCTAAATAGAAGGGCCCGTTGTCGGTCGGGGGGGGACACTAGAGTCCCCCCCCCTGTCGCCTTCCACCCACCCTAGTGAGGTGTCCTTGCCCCCCCCCCCCCATAGGAGAGCGAATTTTTCACTTTACACAATATTTGTGTAGTTCTCATTGTCACCACCAGGTGCATATATGGCTATTTCACGAATTTTACCCCTTTTTAACCCCTGGGGGGGGGGGGGATCCAGGTTCTAAGGTAGCCTATCTTTTCCGCAGGGTCCTAAAGAGTAATTCTGCAAAGTTTCGTCCAGATAGGTCAAAGGAGTGTATACGGGACAAAGAAAGAAAGAAAGAAAGAAACATTCATTTACAGTATATACCATATATTTATATATATATATAGATTAAGCACGTTAAATTTTGCCATTACCTAGCATTTGAATTTACAAGATCAGCTGAAAAATATGAGATTTTATATACAAAATATGAACCTACAATATTATTAACTAAGTAACGTAATTAGGCCTAGGAATAAGATTCTAATTTATAAAAAAATATAATTCAGTTTTTTTGTAAAATGAAACTTTCTGTCTAGTACTTAAAATCTTAAAATCTTAAGAAAATCCCATTTTTTTTTTATTGTCCAAACATTCAGAGTAACATTATAAAGAATAAATATAAATAATTAATTTTAAGTTTATGCTATGGTGTTTTTGATAGCTTATAACTCTACATATTATTCAAATTAATATTTAAAGCTTGAATGATTGGCAGTGACTGTATTTTATTTCTTAGATGGCATTCTTTTTATGATGATGGATAGATTGTTGTAGCGAATAGGCCTACCTTATATTAAAATGTTTAAACTTCGTAAAAAAAAAATCACTTTACGTATTGGTGTAAAATGTAAAAAGAAAAATGTATTTAGCTTTAAAAATGTTTATGTATTGTTATTTAAGATATACAGAAATAAACTGACTGTATTTCCCAGGCAATATTCAGCCTCAGAAATCTCATCATTTTCTATTTCTATGAAATCAAATGACAGTGAAATCTATAATAAACAATAAAGCTATTAATGAAAAAATAGATTTGACTTACTACTGAGTAGTCGACTTATTCTAACATTAAAGAAAAAAAAATATTGGCACATTTCATTCGCGATGCTATGGTCTTTCATATTTATCTTTCGCTACTGTTGAAAGTGTGGGCTTATGGCTCAATGTTATTGACGGTATTTGCAGGGTTTTTCCAAGGATTTACTTCCACGGCTTTGCCTTAGGCTTTCATAAAACGCGGAACAGGTTATTTCGCAGAATTAAAGGCTGGCGAACATTGGACTAACTGTCCGTCTCTTTTGGTGTCTATTGGTCATAGATCATCATAGTTTGTTCTCCTGAGGGTTCGAAAGGAATTACCTGCTGTAATACTCATTCAA
Organism: Thereuonema tuberculata; assembly: GCA_023159025.1. Lineage (NCBI taxonomy): Eukaryota > Metazoa > Arthropoda > Chilopoda > Scutigeromorpha > Scutigeridae > Thereuonema > Thereuonema tuberculata. The sequence goes on from JAFIDM010006943.1 coordinate 25,178,799, forward strand.
TTTTTGACGTTGGATTTAATTTTCCAAATATCTAAAGACTGAAAATTAGTCCTAAAACACGTTAAAAAAAAATGATAAATGCTCTTAGAAATCGAAATCTGCTTGGTCTTGAAGTTTTAATTTCAGTGTTATTAGACACTCAGAAGATTAAGATTGTGAGATAGAAATATGCAAGAATTTAAAACACCAATTACAATTTAATAACCTCACAAAATAAGCTTAAAGAAAATGCCAGAGATTTAGCCATTCAATCTAATCTAAGATATAAACAATATTTGGAGAGAAGCATCCATATGTAAATTTTCTTTCTTTTTTTTTTTTTTACACACACACGATATCTTACAAACGAAATACAGCTTGTTAGGCATTATTATATACCATTCGAATAATGCAACAAAGTGTGATGTTTCCGAATGACATGGATAGATTTAATGATTGGAGAAGGGTTGGGGAGGGGTTTAATGTCAACATAGAAATATATATTCATTACATCGGAAGCGCAGTGGTGCCTCAAAGGAAAAAAATATACAATGAAAAACTCACCAATGAAAAAACATGTGAGAAAATCCATATACCAGCGAGAGCGGCCTCAATGAATTTTTTTAAAGCATAAGACTTCAAACTGAGCATTTGAAATGTTAAAAAAAGCAACAATGAATGAGATCAAATAATTCACAAATGACATCCTGGAACAGCTGTTTCACGCTCTTTACGAATGTTTTCCTTTGAGGCACCATTGCGCTTCCGATGTATTACTCATACCAGCCTCAGTACGGAGACCTTGTTATTTACTGTGACTTCTCCTGATGATCGCCAACGAGCGTGAAACAGCTGTTCGAGGATGTCACCTGTGAATAATTTGGTCTCATCCATTGTTGTTTTTTTAATATAAATGTTTCTTCTTATTTACATGAGTAATAAACAGCAGTAGGTTTTATATTATTGTTAACTATTTATATTCCAAAGAAAGAATGAAGATCGGCTAGAGATTGGACTCACATGCATGACATTTTGAGGATTGCGAAGTGAATTTGCTGTGTATTTGAGATTCGATACGAATTTCCTTAAAAGATCTCGAGTGGTTTAGTTTTCAGACTCATTTATTGATTCTTCATTTTAAAGTGATGATCCAGCGATGTCGTTTGGAAGTTTAGTAATCATACTGAATTTTGCTGGAATATTCGATATTTGTTAATACCGCGATTTCTTTTCAAATAAAAAAGAAAATTTACAGTGATATAATTAATGACTTTAAACTATGTGCGTATTTCTTTAAATTAAATAATCAACTTATATAATTTGCTAATTTCGTCTGTCTGTCTGTAACTCGATATAATTAAGCTATTAAGATAAATTTAAGGTTCTCACTGGTACCATTGAAACAAGGGTACTCAAATTGGATGAAATATTAGTTCATTTCGTCATTCCATGTTGTTACCATGAAATTTTAACTGAAATTCTAACAAAACATATGCTCAAAACCAAATAATTTTGTTACCACTGCACCCATTTTAATGAAATTTGGCATACTTACTCAGTTGTTTACGCTGATTTCGAAGCTCAAAACCATTTTTGCCGTAGAAGCTTCGTTCACATGTTAGCACAGTATTTAGATTACATTTACTTTATATTTGATAGTTGATAATAAAATGATTTTTCAGATTTGTTTATGCCTGTCGTCCGACAGGCTTTGCTGCTAGTATTAAATATCAAACACTATAAATTTTAAATCAAATTTTTCTTATGTTTTGAGTCAAAACTGAGCATGAAATGATGCTCTAAAATTATTGATGTTTTAATGAAATTCGTTGATATTTTATGTTAAAGAAAATATATTTTTAGATAAAATGAAAATAGAAATTAATTATTTGATACTAAAATGTCAATTATTTCATGAATTAAACTTTTGAAACTTAAACCTCCAATAATAAATGAAAATAATTTCAAAATAAAGTAAATATTTTTTTTACTACTAAATTTCTAAGAGATTCGCAAATATCTGTTTCCTGCAATTTCTTTTTCGTAATAAAAAAAAAAAAAATAGAAAACCATCTGTTTTTAGCCATGAATAAATCATTCTATTTCTGTCTGAAAAGCTTCGAAGTTTTCACGGTTTTATTTATAAAAAGTCACCCTTTAGCAAATAAAACAATCAAAGGATTAGTAAGGTTCCATTTGCATAATAACATTTAAGTTTATGAAAATTTAATTTCAGATTTTTATTAATACTATATTTATATATAAATTGCCCAGTTCTCTTTTAGGAAACTTGGGTTACAAAATGTATGTCTTACAAGTTTTGCAAGCGAGCAATTCTGAAATGAACTGCTTTTAGAATTACTCGCTTGCAGAACTTGTAAAATTGAAGGCTGGGATGGCTCTCTTTCTTTTTTTTTTTTTTACTAGGACGTTATTTATTTGATGAAATCCTTAATGTTTTCGCTTGGATTTAGGATAACCATACTTTTTAGCGACCCAATTGGGAACTAGTGCCCTGTCCGTCCTTTTCTGTCCCCCCCCCCCTAACAACTCCCGAACGGAAGGTTGGATCGACAAACGGACTTCATCATCATGTTCAGAGGCCCAAACAACATACGAATAAGAAATAGTATTTAAACTTAAATTTAAGAAATAAAAATGCAACCAATTTCATTTCAGTTGCAGCTTGACGGGTAAAGTCGGACTCATATGCTGAAGGTTGTCGGTTCGAATCCGTATATCTACTGTAAACACTTTTTCTCGATGTCCTTTTTTTTCTTATTTTGCTAAGTTTTTTTTTATTTTTTCTTACGTTAATGTACTTCCTTTTTTTTAATTATTATTTTGCTTTTTTTATTATTATTATGGGTCGCTCTTAAATTTATGCTTTAGCACAAATTTATATTCACTTGTTTTAAATATCGTCTTAATTGTATGAGTTTTCGTTGAGAAATGTTACAAGAGTCCCCAGATATCGTAAGGTATCTGATTAATTCAAATGATTCACTCTCTTCTACCTTCTCAGTACTAATGTTACTATAAATTCGGATTTATGTTATGAGTAGGATACAAATTGGATCCTTTTTTATCTGCTCTTCTATTCATAAAAGTCTTGAGTTTATTTCCCCTGTTTATAGGTATTCCGAGTTCTAAAAGAATGCTATCAATTTTTGAATGCAAGGAATTTCAACCATAAAATTAAAAAAATAAAAAAATCTCCATATTTTATTGGAATCTTTGACGTCAAGGAATCATCTTCATTTAGGCAGCAATTCTCAGCAATGGTGGGATTTATTTGATTTCGTAATTGATCCTCTCAATTAATCTCGAAGTATACTAATAACAATATCAGGAAGTTTCTCGAATTAATACAGAAGATAATTACTTACAAATGTAAAAATCATTATTTACTTATAACTTTTTCATTATTTTATTTCTTATTTTAATTTATTCTACGTAAATGAAATATGTAATTACAAAGTTAAGGACAATGTTTCTTATGAACAAGAACCTCTAGCATTTTAAACAGAAGGGCAAAGTTTTCACAACCTTAAAAAAAAAAAAAAATAGAATACGAAACTTTTTAAAGAAGCAAGTTCTTTCAGGAACTTATTGTTTTCGTTCGTTTAAGATTCAAATATTATTAAGAGATGTAGTAAATCCTGAAAAAAAAGGCATTTATATCATTTTTAAAGTCGTAACAATACTTTTAAAAACAAAATAGATATACTGCAGTTCAAAAGTACTTGCAGGAAGAATGAAATTGTATATTTTTAGATTAGACATCCAAAAAAAAAAAAAAAAAATAAAATAAAATAAAATATCGATAAAAATTTCCTACACATACCACCGTAAGTATGCGGTTTCAATTTCTAAAGAAAAAAAAAATAATTCAAATTTCGGCCGCTAAGGGTGAATTGTTGCGCGACTATCCCCCTAATTTGCATATTGCCTAACTTATCTAACAAACATCGGCAAAAAAAGAATAAACGTGAATAACTTTACAGAACTCACATGTGTAAACAAAATTAAAAGAAATATCGACAAAAAAAGACTTAACGTGTAATAACTTAATTGCAATCACTTGTGGAATCACAATAACATCACAGATATGGCTCCCAAGCGCCCTCCATCGCCTTGTTTTACAAATTGTATTCGCTGCACTACACACTCGACAGTAGAACGCAACTGACGTGCATTCAGTTGTGCCACATGTTGCGAAATTCTGTCTTTTAACACAGCTAAGTTCAGAACGTTGCCTTGATAAACGAGGCTCTTTAAGTAGCCCCAAAAAGAACTGGTTCAGATCTGGTGATGGGGCAGCCATGCCGTGGAAAATGATCTGCTAATTACTTTGTCGTCTGAAAATGTTCACCGTCAACTTTACCTATGAAAGGATTTTAAGTGAGTGGCTGCACCATTTTGCCTGAAGATTGTGTTGTCAACACAATTCCTTTGTTGATGTGATGGAATTACGTACAAAGCTCCAGGGCATATCGGCATATCTGGAGCTATTCCCAGAACATGTCACTGGCTCCGATGATGTATTTTCTTTAAAGAATTAAGGACCTACGATGAAGGATGCCAGACCGCATTACCTTTGATGAATGCAATGGAATTTGATAATAAACGTGTATGACCAAATACGGCAGTTATTTGTGCTTACAGCACCATTCAAATGAAAATGAGCCTCATCATTCACCAGTATTCGCCAAGCCCATGCAGCATCCACCATCATCCGAGCAACGAATGTCAAGACAATTGCTTTCCGCGTATCATAATCACCAGAAACCAGTTGTTGACTGTGGGATATATTACAGGTATAAAACCTCAAGACATTTCGCAGAACTCTCCACATTGTCATACACCGCAAGTCCAATTCCCGTGATGTTGCATCTGCACTACTGCTTCTATAGCCCCGCGAACACCATGCAATTTTTCAGCAACTTAGTTGTCCGATTTTGACGTCACGAGTTGATATAAACTTTTGTCAAACCCCGAACACCATGCAACTCGACATGAAGTCGGCGGTGATAGACGAATCCCATAATGCAATGCGTTTCCCAAACCCGATGTGGAAAATCCGGAAAAAATCAAGGTTTTGAAACCTCTCTAATAAATTCTGCCGCATACAATTTCTGCATTTCAGTATAAAGTTTATTTATGCATGAAAGAAACTCGCAATACTCTTGATATTCATTGAGCATGTCTTCGTATCGAATCGGCGAATATAATTTTCGACGCCATTTCTTCCATGGGCGGGACGTCACGACTGACGTATTCAAACGCTGCCCTGTGATTGGGTAATTCCCAGCGACTTCGATGCAATTTTTCGAGTTGCAGGTGTAGAAACAACTCGAGTCGGATGACAAAAGTTGCAGTCAAGTTGCATATAAACGGGCTCAAAACTGTCTATATCAACTCGTGATGTCAAAATATGACGACTAAGTTGCTGAAAAATTGCATGGTGTTCGCGGGGCTTATGATTTCCCTGATCCACTACTGCAGCTGCAACTTCATCTGTTCTCTACAGTCCTCGTCCGGCTTACGATCTCATCCGGGTTTTACAGCAAACCGTCTTGTTTCTTCAAAACGAAAAATTTTGTTTCTAATCTTGTTTTCCGAAGATTAGTAATCGTCAGTGTATGTGAACCTCTGTGTAAACCTTTTAACTGCCGAAAGGCCTTAAGTACAGCAGAAGCATTCGTGTTTCGTTAGTAGACGAGTTTAACGAGTGACGCGCGATCCGATAAGGTGAGTTTCGTACCTGCGCTAGTCGTGGATTTGTGAAAAATGCTTTGTGACTCCTTTTATAGGCGAAGGTTGATTACGTTGCAATATGCAAACTACAGGGACAGCAGCACCACAATTCAACCTTAGCGGCTAAAATTTGAACTTTTTTTTTTTCTTTAGAAATCGAAACCTCATACTCAGGACAGTATGTGTATGAAATTTGATTGCGATTCGCCCAATAGTTTTCTTAAACAGAGGTCTAAATATCTCCTCTTTAATTTGGATAACCCGATTTATATACGGTAAATATTTATTCATTTACAATTACATTGAATTTATTAGTTTTAGAAAAAATTGCTATAAGATACATTTGGTTGTTATTGTTTCAGCTGTTAAATAGTTATTTACGGATTTTGTTCAAATTTTTATGGAAATCTGATAAAGTTGAACTAAAATCAGATGCTCAAATAGAAAAACAAATCCAAGATTTTAAAGGAACTTAAAATTAGTTTCCTAAAAATGTTGAAATTTTAAAAATGTTTTCTTTGTTTTTAAAATCGTGAAGCAATACAACTGAAATATGTCCATTGTATTATGTACCAATAGCTGCTAATACAATAATGTTCTTCAAACAACATGAGTTTGCTTTTTTTTTCGAAAATTAATTAAAATCGCGAATTCTTATTTATTTATTTATTTATTTATTTATTTATTTATTTCCAACTTATTTTAATCACATGAAAGCCTCAGCCAATGACAGTGAATTTTTAAACGTTTTAATATGAGTTGCTTCGATTGAAATTCGACTTCAATTCTGATGGTTTTCTTAGGAAATTCTTATTAACTTAAAGCGCAAATTTCCTGACAGGGACCAACAGGGGAAAAATTTCAAGTAAATAAAGCAGATAAAAAACAATGGATGAGACCAAATTGTTTATTAAGTGACATTTTGGAACAGCTGTTTCACGCTCTTTGGCGATCATCAGCCAGGAGCAGTCACCAGTTAAACAACAAGGTCTCCGTACAGAGGCTAATACGAATGATCATCGGAAGCGCGGTGGTGCCTCAAGAGAAAAAATGAACAATAAAAAACTCACTAATGAAAATTTTCGATTAGTATTTTTTATTGTTCATTACTTTTGAGGCACCACTGCGATATATTAAATAAAGTAGATATTTCAGATCCATAGATTTGTATATCAAGTTTCAAGTAGACTCATTCACTGAATCAAAATTAATAATAATATTAGAGGGACACTCCTCCTCTACTCATGCTAATTTTTGTGAGTATGGGCGTATACAGGGAGGGGATTCGAGAGGGCCCTCAAAATGTCAAAATCTATAATTATTCTTTTTTTTCTTTCATTTTTTTTTGGGGGGGGGGGGTCGATAGCAAGTTGAAGGGATCTTGTCGCCCTCCACCGAAATTTTGAAAACGACTTTTTTTTTTAATTTGGCCCCTCCCTCTGGAAATAAAATCCTATAAAACTATTTATATTCTTTATATGAGTCTCATTTTAAGTATTTTCCTAAGAAAAATAAGATTTAGACCACTTACGGAAGCTCT
>JAFIDM010006943.1:25189077-25204818 GCA_023159025.1 Thereuonema tuberculata
AGTATTTTCCTAAGAAAAATAAGATTTAGACCACTTACGGAAGCTCTATTCAGGAATATTTATTTTACAATGAAATTTCATTTGTTTTATTGGTGTTATGAGTTTTATTTATGTAACTTCCAGAATTTGGAAACAATTTCGTATTTATTGAGCCTAATGCTCAAAATCTCATATTCAAAGATTTTTGGCGGTATTTCCATTTTCGATTACAAAGTCATTACAGTTGGAAATTATTCCATTAATAGTAGGAAAAAGTAAAATAAAACGTTTCTCTGCCTTACTTTAGGATCTCAGCCATTCGAGACACCATTATTTTGACTAATGTGAAATAGACCAGTGGCTAATTAAATACATCATTTGAAATTTCTCTCAGTAAATGAGTTGTTGATAACGCTTCTTTTTTTTTTTTTACTACATTCAACAAATTTTAATTTTAATATCCTAAAAGTTGAACAGTGAATTACATCACTTCCGGTCAGACGTTAGATAGGAAATTGACAAACATATAGTATAGTATTGAAAAGGAAGTTGTTATCATAATAAACTTCTATTTGCAGAATTAATAATCCATATACGAAAAGTGACTTCTATTTTTTATTATTATTATTATTATTATTATTATTATTATTATTATTATTAACAAAGAATTTGAAATAAAAATTAAAGAAAAAGAAAGAAAAATTGGAATCTCCTAAAAAAGAAAACAAAAGAAAATCACTGTGAAAATGAATTATCTAATCCTGTGCCAGCTTTCTCGACGCACTGCTGATTTAAATTATGTAAATTAATTGTAAATACAAATTTTCGAACAATTATACATTAATATTAACAATTATCTAACGTAAAAATGAAAATGAAAAAAATAAATGTGTATAAAAAAAAAGCCTGTTGTCTAAAAGATTAAGAAAATTCTGAACCTTTTCAGAAGTGGGCATTTTTTTTTAGAAGATATAATATAAAAAATCTTAACTGTTCTACGATGTCGTATTCAATGTCTTGATGCTTTATGGTTGAACGGATAAAACGACAGCATAAAAAAAATGAAGCTGCCAGTTTTCATCATTTCTAGGTGCTCAATGATTTGAATTAAATGAACCTTACGTCTTTGTGAGTTTTTGTTTTGACATAATGTAATGTTGGTTGCAAAATATGTCGTTTTATTTTCCGTCTTCGTAAAATATTTTCCTTTGAAACATATTTTTTCCTTGTGGATTACAAATTACATAAAGATTGTGTTGAGAAATAAATATTTGGTTTAGTGTATGTCTGGCCGATTGGGTCACTTTCGTTCATGTGAGAAATCATGTGATCTCATTTCCTCACATTTCATTTATGTGAGACTACACAGAAATTGCTTTCAATGCATGTTCCGTCTTCCATCTCAGTGAAGCTCTTATTTTTTTTTCCCTTGTTCCTTTCTGCTGTTTTAGCAGAAAGTTCTAGCGATATAAATTTTTAACAGCAAAAAATAAACAGTATTTAAATAAACTGTCTTCTTAGATTAACTAAGGTAGGTTGCCCAAATAAGGCCCACCTAATGTTTAAAGATTTTTTTACATTTCTACTGCAAGAGTGAAAATTCTGAAAACTGTCTTGAAAGGTAGTTTAAGGTGTGCTGTTATGAAAAAGTGAATTTAGAATTAGTGGCATTTGAAATTCTTTCTGTTATAACACAGTTTTGAAAATATAACTGAAGGGCCTTATTAGGAGTCCCTGTTCCAAATAAGGCCCACTATTAGTCACAGGCAAACTCGCCACAGGGACAAGAGCTTGGCAGTGAAAACAGCCAATTTCCAACATTTAGTTCTGACTAAATATTAAGCTACAAATTAATATTTAATTAGTAATTAATTTATAAAATTATGAATTTAAAACTAGCTTTGATGATTTTTGTTATATTTTTTCTCATTATATATAATTACTTTACGTTATAGAATGGAGGGCCTTATTTGGAGCCCCCTGTTAAACCACGCTTTCATGCATTGTTTTACTAAAAAGTATTTAAATGCACGTCAACTGGAAAGTATCAAATACAGTATCTTATTCTACTCATTAAACACTTTAAAATGACATAAAATATGTTAAGTATATTAAGTTGCCAAAAAATGCAGACGATTTATCAAATTAAGTTGAAATTGTAACGACAAAAGCTTCGGGCGACTTTTACTGTTCAACTGAAATAAACATGGTGAAATTATCCACTTCAACGGACCTAATTTTTGGACCAAAAGTTGCTAGAAGCCAGGACCTGTCTGAAACATAACTAAACTTGGTAAATTGTCAATGTTCTATTAATAAAACGAAGGATGGGCCTTATTTGAAACCGGGCCTTATTTGGGCAACCTACCTTATCTCGTTTATTTATTTACTGTTGAGATCAGTATATAAACATCGAATTGAAAGTAATGCGAATTATTATTATGAATTTAATTAATAACAATTTCCAACCTTAAATTGTTAGTTTCCTATTTTTACTCTTTTGTCATCACATTTTTATTTAAGAAAAGAATAATGAAACGAAAAGATTGCCGGGTTTTTTTTTTAAATAAATCGGAATAAATACACTAATTGACATAAAAATTAGCGCAACAAGAAAAATCATTCTATAAACGCGGAAGTAAGTAAATAGCTACGGCGAGGGTAGATATGCAAATGAATAACGTTTGGTGCGATTGCGCATGGCCGCTCGTCCTGCAGAGACGCTGCAATCACAAGCCGTGAGGCTTATAAGGCACATGCAGTGGAGTCCACATGCACTGTAAGGAGATCAGACGAGATCTGTGAGCGATCAACATGCCGCGAAGACGCATTAGACGTCAGTACGAACAACTCGCGGAGTTTGAAAAAGGCCGTATCATCGGGCTGCGAGAGGCGGGCTGGGCGGCGCGACTAATTGCTCTCTATTTAGACCGTTCTGACTTTACAGTCAGATCATGTTAGGGGCAATGGACATGTGACGGCACCTCTATACGGCTGACAGGCTATGACCGACCCAAACAGACCATCAAGAGATAGAGGATTGTTTGATCGTCAGAGAATCACGAAAAGATCCATTGGCTTCGTTGTCCACTATCCAGCAACACGTGGCAGGGTCACAAGGAAACCCTGTTTCTTCCAGAACCATTTATAGAAGTATAGAAGAGGCGAATCTGCGTTCTAGACGCCCCTTTCGTTTTGTGCCTCTAACACCTCAACATCGTCGGCTGCGTTTTCATCGTGGAATGCCGTGGACTGGCGATGTATCGTCTTTAGCGACTAATCTTCTTTTCTTTGGGAACGGATGACCTCCGTGTCATGGTTTGGAGGACCTCAGGTGAGCGCTACAATCCCAATTTCACTTTACAGTGACAGGCGTGATGTGCAATCACATATGATTGGCGTTCGTTACTAGTAGTAATACGAGGGACATTGACAGCCCAGCGGTACTTTCAAGAGATCCTGCGGCCCCATGTGTGCCTTTACTGACTGGAGGCCCAGGAGCAATTTTACAAGATAACGCTCGTCCGCACACAGCTAGGATCTCACAGAACTGTCTACATCACGTTGCGACACTTCCTTGGCCTGCCCGCTCGCCTAATTTGTTGCCAATCGAGCATGTCTGGGACTAGATGGGACACCAACTGTCGCCATGTATTATATCGTGTTTGTGATTTGGAGCGTTATTTGCAAGAACTGTGGGCAAATCGCCGCAAAAGAAACATACGGCGTCTGTTTGACTACACCCGTATCTCCGCATTTATCCAGGCACGAGATGGTCCAATGAGGTGGATCTTACCGCAACCCCACGGGAGATCGTCCTGCCACTGTGATATTATAATCAGTCCTGTCCTTTGTCTCTACCGTCACACTAATAAAATTTAATTTGAATCCAATGCTTCCTTCGTGGTGCGCAAGTTTTTTTTTGTCAATGAGTGTAAATAAATAAATAAATAAATGAATAAATAAATAAATAAATAAATAAATAAATAAATAAATAAATAAAAGTAGAAAGATTTCTATTTTACAGAAAATACCTATCAAAAATCATGATTTTGCTGATTTCCAGATGATACAAAAATAACCGAACGCTGTAAATCAGCCTTTGTGACTTTTTTAAGTTGCTAATACAAGTCGACTTCAGCATTTTTAATAGCAGAGAATAAAAATAAAAAAATATATATCAAGCTCTCTTTTTCTCGACATCAGGGATTACGCTTGATGTTCGATTGTTTTTAATTGCCATTGTTTTTTTCACTACGATTCAGATTATAAATACAGTGGAACCCCGCTATTCGTACACAATCCGTTCCAGGAGGCAGTTCGAATGGCGATCTGAACGAATGGCGAATCATTTTTTCACATAAGATATCATGTAAATTGGATTAATCCGTTCCAGACCCACAGATGATTGCTTATTTAAACCTTTATCTAATATTTTAAGCATAAAATACATAAAAACTATGAAAACAATAAATATACAGGCCTCTCTTATTATGACTTTCTTTTTCAGTATAGATGACATTGTTGATTTCGCCATGCCATACTGAGTTGCCAGGTCAGAGACACGAGTTCCACTTTCAAACTTCGCAACGAGTTCTTTTTTTCAATTCAATTGTCGTTCTCACTGCTTTCCTGTTAGGCTTGGTTGAATCAGTAATCTTTTTTGAATCCATGGCTGCACTACTTTTAATAAAAATAACAATAAAATATCACAAAGTTTCATGAAGCTTGCGTATATGATGCGTAGCGTACGGAAGCTAGCACGAGACTAAGCTGAAGCGACCGCGTGGGGCGGCCAGTAACAAGGCCACGCTGTCCGAATCGCGAGCAAGCGTACGAATGGCGAGTTCACTTTTACTTGAAAAAGTTGGACGAATAACGAGTTGTACGAATAGAGAGGCGGACAAATGGCAGGGTTCCACTGTACTCCAAATCATTTTTCACAATATGGATTAAGATGTTTCTGAATAACAATGAAATTACCTTCCTATTCCTCGAATATCAACTAAAATCGTATTTGCTGAATAAAAGTATCGAATTATTACATTGATGATGAAAAGAGATTGAGAGCCTCTGTCCTGGATTTAAAAATCTTTCTGTTTTATTTTCCAAAACTGATTTTAGTTTTTTCGATGACATCTAAAGTCTTTGTATCGTATTTTTTTTGCCAGGTTATTGATACATTTTGTTGAATTGAATTCACTCCTGATTACTATTTTTTTTTTCCATAACCAAGTTAATCTCGGAACAGAATTGTTATTCCGGAATGCCGATTACAGCGCTGCTCTAGCGGAGAAGTCAAGAACTATTGATTTTGTGTTCTTATTTATTTATTTTTAATTTTGTACTTTTGAAACTTTTTTTTTTCTTACTGAAACAGTCATGATACTGAATTTAAATGAACTCTACTTATAAAGCCCTTCATTTTTGACGGTGAAAACATTAGTCCTCTGTTTATTCCCCATCTTTGGTTGTACAATTATGTGTTGTCGACATCAGATGTAGCATTGTCGCATTATCCTCGTTGGAAAATACATGATTGCTGAATAACATTAGATGATCAGACAGACCTTCTTTCTATGATGATGACAAACAATCGTATTTGTTATTGTTATTTGTACATTGTTTTCTCTCCAAACTCATTTTAATAAGAATTTTAATTTTGATGAAATGGGTTTCTCATTTTGATTAGTTTTTGGATATTCAGTTTTTTTTTATGATGCTTATCAAAAACACTACGAAAGATTATCTATTTCATCCTTGATTTGAGATCGATGTTAAACTAGAATAGCTGTTTCGTTCTTGTAGGACTCATCTGCCAGATTTGTGCATTGAACAACTAACAAATGCCAGATATTATGGATCTCCATTATGCCTCAGCAAGAGGATCTTAAGAAACATACAATAAATTACCAATGCAGTATAGAAACTTTCAAAAGACAATAACTGCAGTTGTATCAACTAAAAATAACATTTATAATGTTTTATCAAAGCTCATTGAAACTCATTGTCTACAACATTGCCTTAAGGCACTTTAATTTTTTTGTTTTTTACCCTAAGTAAAAAAACCACAGTGAAAAAAATATGGGGAAGATCATCCACTGGCTCTTCTCTTAAAATCGATCTTGTAGAGAAAAGTGTCCAAATAGATCCTGAACGTCACAGGCAAAGTTTAGGAAGAGCTCCACTGAAAATAACCTCTCTGCCACAGGACCAGAACAAAAATCAGAATGGTTCTGTTAAGATAGGGAGAATTGCGGTCGGTAATTAACTAACTTCTCCTTTTCAGCCATCTTACATCAATAGTTTTGCGAGATTTACATGAAAATAAGTTGGAGATATCTCCAAGAAGTCGAACCAATCCACGATTGTTTAGAAAGATAAGAATGAAAGCAAGTAACATTCTATTGAGTATCCTGAATGTATTGTTTTAATCGTTTTTATTTCCTATTAGAGCCCCTATTTCGTACTTTAATTTTTTATATAGCTTTATAGGAGATTTAACTATAGGGGAAAAAAATCGACAATAGTAAGTGACCCGCTTATTCAATTATTTAAGGCAATAAAGAGAAAAACGAGAAATGCCAATTACCTAAAGTGGCATCGATCAGAGACGTTTAGTTCCTTCTGCCAATCTTTTTTCTAAATCGTTAATAAAATCAAAACAAGAGACAGAAACCCTGGAATATTCCAAATATTAATGCATCATTGAAACGTTTGGGACAGTTTTGCTGAACTTAAAAGGTCTTGTTTATATGTGTAGTCTTAAACTAAATAAATATATTTGAAGTACATGCGATGAAGAGTCATTTACTATTGTTATTTATTAAATATTTTTAATATATTTTTTTTCCAGATTGGCGGGAAATGGTCTTCCAAGGCGCCGGATAAGATTTTGAATACACTTTGTAAATATCGTCTAAGGATTTGAATTATAATCACATTCCAGTTAGGGTAAGTAACTGATGATGTATTTTTATCGTCTAGTTTTCCTTTGAATTCCAGAGTCATCTTCTATTACTCATCCTTAATAACCGCTGCTGTCACTGCGCAAAGTTCAGTAGCAGAAACAGGGATTTTTCACCATTTGCACAAGAATTCAATCGATATCACTGGCCCCGTTTATGGTCCGATCGAAAGAAACGCGCCAAAGGCCTACATTTCTTGGCAACGGTTACGTCTTCGTGTAGGAAGCAGTGAACAGTAATTACACCTACCATTACACAAGCTCAAAAATTCAGATAATAACAACCCCCTATGAATACGATTAGAAGCCAAATAACACCAATCGATAGGTTCTTCAATCATAAAACTTCGGGTTTCAAAATTTTCTTCGTAAATTCATTTTTTTTTAATTGAAAATAAGTTTAGTTTGTAATGATATTCAAGGAAAATAATCTTGGAAGTTTTTCACTTTTATTTTTCTACAATAAAGTTAACGATGATCACGAAATTAAATGAACTGTAGATTCGTTGAAGTTATTTAAAAATATATATTATAAAAACATGCCTTGTTAGCCATCTATTGGTCAAAAGATCAACTGCAATCTTTACTTGCTTGAAATGCTGAAACTTAAATCTTTGATATTCAGCAAAGAAATGTAAATAAGTTTTTTCTTCTTTTACTTCTTTGACTTTGTCTTCTGATCTGTTTTTTGATATAAGGTAATAAAAGAGATAAAAGTAACCAGCCTTTCTTTTCGAAATTTTGTGGTAAATAATATGAAACGAAGCAAAAAGCGAGGTTTGAATGCAGTGTCCAAAAATACGGTCCTTATTCTTCAACGATCTTTCTTCTTTCCATCTCGAATATTTTAGACAAATATAGACTCTTCCACACATCACATTAGTATTTAAAATATTTATTAAATACTAAATACAAAAGATAAATTTTCAGGAAGTATACATCTTCCTTTTTTCAAGTCAAAAATTAGAATAAAGTAACAAACAAACAAAGAACGGGCTGAACAGCATCATTGAAGCTCTTTGATCATGTGATTTACTTAACATTATTTTCATCACCAGTTATAATATTGAACAATATTCTGAAAGACTGTTCAGTGATGAAGCTGGTGACGAAAAGATGAAACAAGCAAATCTCACGATCAAAGAGCTTCATTGATTGTATGAACGATCAAAACAATGAAAACTACGACCGTGTGTGATTTGGAAATAAGTAATCTATTAGCTAATAGTTCAGCAATAAAATTATTACCGGCGGCTAAGATTGATGTACGTTTTCTATTTTTGTTTTTAACTCATCGTAATAATTCAGAATCATAAGTAAATTTCATTAGTATGATGATCTAAAAGAAAGAAATCTTGCAATATCAATATCAGCTATTAAATAGTGATCCACACAAATCTAAGATAGACTCTAGTTATCGGAAAAAAAGAAAAAGAAAATATGCATCCATATTAAAAAGAATAAATCTTCCTAAAATATATAGGTTAATAAATGCCGATATAAAAATAAAAATTTACGTGACAATGTGAAAATATTTTTAAAGGCTAAATAGTTTCTGAATATTTTTTTAATAATAAGACCGTTGATAACTTCACTGTATTTACATTTTTGCTATTGTTATTAGATCTTATTATTGTTATTTTAATTTGCGAAATTCAGAACTTGAAAAAGCAGAACAATGGCTTCAGTGAAATGTCTTTATAGTTATATGAAATTTGGAAATGACTTTGGAAAAGAAGATATATATTTAATAATAATAATAATAATAATAATTGTTTATTAGAAAGCATTTGAATTTATATTTTGGTTTCTTAATTTTAGAAAGTGGATCGGGCTCCAAGAATGGATTTCTAATCCAACATCAATTATGGTCGCATGCCTTATTGTCTTTACGAACTAAGTAAGATTATTTTGAAGCTTAAAAGAAAAAAAAAACCCTTCTCTACGAATTAGATCTGTTTTTCTTAATAACACATTAGATTTAATTCTTCCAATAAGTTATAAGTTATTAATAATTTTTGTACGATAATTAGTATTTTTTTTTTTTTTTTTGCAAATACTGATCAAAAGGACATGATTAAAAAACAAGTATTTTTTTTATTTTCGTTTTTAAACTCTTTAAAAACATCTTTCATCAGAATTGGACAGCGATTGTGATCATCAAAAATAGCTTACGGTTTAAGAGAGAATTCAAATAGATCTCAATGTCGTTCTCCCGAATGATTTCAAAACCATTCAATACAAAGGGGAAAAAAATTCAATTTTTCTCCCACATCTACTGAAGTATTCAGTAGAAGAACATCTATAGGGAAAAACATGAAAATAGCGTAGCACCGAAGGAATAAGATTCATTTGTTTTATTAAAATATAGAAATTAGAGGGTGTTAATGGCAATATAGTCGGAAGATCTTTGACAAAGAATCTTTGATAATCCTATGATGGTTGTTTATTATTACCAAATACGATTTCACAGTTTTCATGTATGTTACAATATTAAAATTTTCTTATAAAATACTTACATACGAAACTGTTTGAATAAAATTATGTAAGCAAAACTTAGGATTATTTTAAAGCATAAATTTATTTCAATGAAAACGAAAACAGTGCAAACATAAGAAGATAAGTTAGTTTCATAAAGTTCTGAGGAAATAACAAAGTCATTCGGAAACGAATTAAAACTAAAATTAAATATTTTTATATAAAGAAATCATTCTATCCATTATTAAAGGCATCAATGAATTAGTCTGGGAATATTGTGAATGATAATGAGACCAAGTCAGCTTTACATTAATTATCTTATCTCACTTTTAAGTTATCTTTGAAGTACAAGCGTTCTTCAACATAGAATTGAATAAAAAGAAATGTTTTTGTTCTTCTATGATACATTAAGAGCAGATATTAGATCAAACCTACAAGAGCCTTTGTAGGTAACCTGTAAGGCCTATCCTAATTAATTGGATTTTAAAACTTTTCACTTAAGGCTTATTAAACAATATTTTTGTGCTTAAGTAATGTAATGTGCAAGTTTGAAAAAGCAGTACAGTAATACCACCAAATGAAATTTTCAGGGACTTCACCAAATCATAGAAATAAATCTACACTACAAGCAAGTTCTGCACTAACATTGAATGTCTGTCACTTAATCCATTCGTAACCACTTTAAATCTGCAAAAGCTTTGAAATGATTAAATTGGTTGAAGTGGAATTTGAATAGTCAATAAAAAAAAATATTCAATTCAATAAATAAATAAAGGAAATTAGAAACAATGACTTCAAATTAAGGAGTATATTTGTAAAATAATTAACAGTTTAGGGTTGATTTCTCTCAAGATTCTTCAGCCATGTACAAACATCTCAAAGACTCGGAAGAGAAAGAGTAATAACAGAGAGCACGGAGACAACTGTAGTTCAGTGCCACAAACTTAACCACTGCAGGTGCAGTAAAGTCTTGACTTCAGGAAAAAAATACTAAAAAAAAGAAATAACTTTTTAATCAAACAAAATACAGTTGCTTTTTTTTGTTGTTTTGTTTTTGAAATCAGTTGTTCACCAAATGAAAAACTTCGCATAGGTAAGAAATGAAGGAAATAAAATTCTTTTACAAAAAAGTGAAACAAACAAACAAACATAAATATAGTAATTTGTTAAATGTTTTATTCCTGTCTGTTTGTTAAAGTTTTCAGATTTTTCCATTCATTTTCAATTTTTTTGGATAAGTTTTGGTAGCACATATTTTGGGTTAGATGATAGAATTTATGGCGCCATAGTATACAAGTAGATAAGGTTAGATAGGGGCCATAGAGTTAGTAAGCGTTTATTATTTTGGGGGGGGGGGACACAAATTAAGGAGAGGCTGTTATTTGAAATATTTTTGGGAAAAAATAAAAATAAGCAATAGTTCAGATTGGTAGCTCTTCCTTTGCAATCTGCCGAATAGTAAAGATCTTCCCTTGCGATCTATCGAATAGTACAGATCTTCCCTTTCTTCACTCAACTATGAACGGAGAAATAAGCACAAATTTAATAAATCTTTTTAAGATTGGATTTAGTAATAAATAGATGAATGTTCAAGATCCTGACTCAAGCAATTGCAGGCGACTGCAAACCTTTTATTTCTTTTATATATTTCTTTTTCCAATGCAGCTAAAATTCTGAAAATTTAAATATGAACTTGTGAAGCATAGAGATTAATATTTTCTTGTTTTTTTGAAATATTTTGTAATTAATTAAATTAAAATTCAAAAAAGTCAATTTTTTGGGGGAGGGGGTTTCGAAGTATTACTTGGCATTTTCAACTTAAAAAACTTGACGAAAATCTGAAATGATAAAGAAATTGTAAAATAATGTATTTAAAATATTTATAATTAGTGCAGTAGTTATTTTCTAAAAAAAAAAAAAATTGTGTTTTTTGAAATTGTTTGAAATTAAATTATTTTTTTTTTTTTTACATGCTATCAAATATTCAGAATAAAAAACGTTTTTATTAAAGGCTTTCTAAATATCATGCAAATTCATTTGATCTTGTTCGTTTCCAAAATTAAATTTGTTTTGAAGCATTTTTTTTATAGAAACAGATTTTAATAGAATTAACAATTTTTGAATTCACAAGTTTACTTCACAAGTTCATACGTAAATGTTCCGAGTTTTAAGTGCATTGGTAAAAGAAAAAAACTTTATAAAAATATAACGTCGTCCAATTGTGAAAACCAATTTCTAAGTTTAGTAGGTTTGAACATAAAACAACTGGTGTTTCAGAAAATTAAAACAATTTCACAAAAGTAATTGATTTACAAGGTTTTACTATTAGTAAGTATGTGATATCTTAGTTTTCATTTTAAACGTTTGATTTACATGGTTTCTTTTTTCGCCACTAGAGCGCTTAAACGCTCAGTTTTACCAACTTTACGCATTAAATAAAGGTGACATACAAGATTTTCCATCTGAAACTGCAATAAAAAAGTTTTTGAAATTTTGACTTACGTGGTTTTTACAACAGGACGACGAGAAAGTTTTGCGATCGCCTGAATTGCTTGAGTCAGGACCTTTGCGAAAATTGAGCCATGTTTGTCTTAACACTTACTTACGATAGATCACATTAAATTTTTATTTTTAAAAATGGTCTTTGGCAATTTTCTTTTATTTTTGTTTTAATTTTTTTTTAATTTTACAACTTTTATTATTGAAACATAAATTTCACCATCATGTTTAAATTTTAAATATAAATCAAAAAATGAACAATTAAGGATAAGAAAAAAATATAAAATATTAAAAATAAACGAAAAATTTATATATAAAACAATAATTAAAAACTATTTTGAAGTGGAAAGAGAAATAAATTACCAACAAGGAGTATTAAAAACTAGATGTAATTGGAATAAAATATTTAAATTAGAAAGAATTAAAAATAATTATGGATATAGCTAATTATGTAAAATATAAAATATTTAAACAAATAGATCGTAATAAAAAAAATAATATAACTTTTAAGCAAATAAAACAAAATATAATTTCAGATGTGATAGATGGAAAAATTAAGTATTAATTAATAACTTTTTAAAAAAAATATATTAAAATGCTCAATTCCTATAACACAGGTATACCGCTTATAAGTATACCTAATAGGATTGATAAACATTAAAAAAAAAAAAAAAATGTTTAGGCCTTTGCAATTATTTACGCTTGTAGTTTCCTAATCCTCAACTCTTGCTTTTAGTGTATAAATAACAAAACTAAAAATACTTCCTATCTTGATTTATTACATCTATTATAAAAGTACATTATATCGTCAAATTATAATATTTAATGAAGCAAGTCTAGACTGAGAAATTTTGTCTGTTTATTTGTCTTTTCTACTCGAGAAATCAAAATATTGTATTAAAGTCGCTTTTTGATCATTCATACAGACACGATTAAGCCAATAAAATACATAAACATTTAAAAATTAAACTTTTAATAAATAAAGAGCAAAATAAAAAAGATTTAAAATTTAAACAAGCATATTTAAAAAATAAATAAAATAGAAATGTATTTATACAACATCAGAAAATAAAATTTCTAAAAATGTCTATTCGATCACTCAGAAATTTTGCCAACAACCTAGTGAATTTACTTTAGGTTGCAACGTGCGAATCTATACAAATAACCCTCGTAGGCTTTGAATGCTACCGGGATCTGGGGACAGCAAAGTAGCTTAGTTAGGGCATCTTTACCTTGGGCCGTTTAGCGTTCGAAATCTGAAAGGCGGACAAGGGAAAAAAACATTCTAATGACTTGACCCCTCTTATAAAGAAGAAGAGAATAAAATAAAAAAAGAAATTTCTAAAATAAAAGAGAAAGTTATAAGAAAACGACGTCAATAGTAGTATAAAGTAAATGCTCATTACGGATTTGTACATAATAGGCAATTTTATAAAGAATTGTAGCGTAAAGAACAATAAATAACTAAATGTAGAAGTAACTCTTGTGGATATCGTGAAGTGCTCAAGTCTTGTTATGCTTCATTGTAATTTGTTTGCACTTTTTTTTGATTCATTTAAATGAATTTCCATTACTGAATTCTCCTCTCCCTCTTTTAATTCTTTTGATGTATATTTAGATCTTTATATCTATTTGTATGCAGAGTCTGAACATTAACAAAACTCGCAGATGAAATAAATTAAACCTGTATTGTTGTTACTTATTGGCTGTCATCCATAGGTTCAGAAACTTTGATGAGACGCCAAGATTCTGAAATGAGGGGAGGAGGGGGATTATCTGCATTTGAAATTGAAAAAGAATGAAATGCGAATTTTTGGAGTTTAGCCTCGAATTACAACTTTATTTTATTTTTTGGTTTCATACAAAATAATGTATTTTATCCCCAGTCCCAACACAAGCACCTATCACTAACATACTATTTATCGCGGAATGTATCACTTGGTTTTCTTTTATTTTTTTTAATATCATATATTTTTTGAGTTACAATCTGTTTTACGTTTGAAATTTCTCCTTGAAGTTTGTTGAACTTGTTTGTTTAGTACCTTTGTAAATTTTTATTGTTAGTGCTAATCTTGAAACGGCCTTTTAAGACAAAAACAATGTTTTTATTTTTAAAATCACAGTTTCACATTGAACGATTCTTTTTTCTTTTCAGTCAGAATGTTATTGAGTATTGTTTTCAGCTATAAAAGCTGACTGACTGTAATGCCGCTACGTAGAAAATAGAAAACTATTTACAATAATTAAATAGATACAAGATATGCTTTGAAAAATACTTTGAATGTGACAACAGACATTAACTGTTAACATTAATTGACAAAATATTATTGATGAAGTATGTCCTGTAAATTTGAAGTAACTTTACGTACTGTAACTTTACGTGGCACATCAAAATCTGGTAGTAAATTGTGTTGTCTTTTACAGCTTAATATGTTCGCGAATGATGATGAAGATGAAGTCAAGAGGACCAAGAGATTGAACTCTTTGAATCTATCTCTATGAATATCTACATTCATTTTTAATTGTGGCGTTAAATGACAGTTTTTCAGTAATACTTCTCATGAACACAATCGAGCTCCGTTTTATTTTATTTATTTATGTTTATTTTCGAGTCCAGGCTCGAAAATAAGTTCCAGCTCCAGAAAATAAGTTTTCCTACGATTATTTCTTCAGGCCACTACAGACCACCGATTTATTCTTTTTTGAAACATTAGTCTCTAATACACTACTTATGCTTAAATTCTGTTAGTAGGCCTATACTGAAGGCATCATCCCCAGGTTTATTTGTTACACAGAATTCCAATAAAGCAAGTGATGCTTTTTTTTTACAGTAAAATAAACCAAAGAACGCACATAACTAAAAAAAACAAAACAAAACACAAATTCACTGAGCTATTTTTGATATTTGTGCTGGAAATCGAGGACAGCGCTGTTTCGAGGCTTTTTGGCCTCTCATCAGCTCGACCTATCCAGCATACCCAAGCTCAGTGAAAAGGACAAATAGACAAAACGGACAAACATACAAATCAATGACCCCTGAAATACAAAGACATCAAAATAAAATCAAGAATAAAAAGGGGTGAATAATTAATCCCCGCTAGCGTTCAGCATAGCATCAAGGGATTAATTTATAACAAGGTTAGTATTTAGACAAATACTATTTCCAGCACAAATATCAAAAATAGCTCAGTGAATTTGTGTTTTGTTTTGTTTAGTTATGTGCGTTCTTTGGTTTATTTTACAGTAAAAATATACTAACGCACGTTAATTTCCTTGTCTAAATGCTTTTTTTTTTCCCCTTGAAAATTAATCTAAGTATGAAATAATCAAGAAAAAAGCAACTCACAGTGAGAAATAAATTTATGTCAGTCTACAACAAAGGAAATAAGGGAGCTATAAGTGAAGCGTTTATTATCTAATTTAAAAAGTACCAGACGTCGTCGCTTAGCTCCGGAAGCCTCCTGTATATAAGGTGATTACAGTTAATGAAAGGAAACCAGCATTGTACTTATTAAAAAAAAAGCCACATGACATCAAGTGAACTACAAACTAAAAATTAAAACGAAAAATAAATTAAAGTTTACATTCTAACAAATACATGCAATACAATATCTACAATTCTAAACAATTTCTCTATAAACAATATTTTTGCTTTTATATTTTGAAATATTTTCTTTATCTAAAAGAATTCTGATGAGCTGGCTAAGCAACAATAGTGCTGTTGCCTGGCAACAAGCATGCGATATTTCATTGTTGCGAACATACGCATGCAAGCACATAGTATCGTTGAGTCAATTAAGCTCTCTGTAAGTTGACCA
>JAFIDM010006943.1:25210551-25227933 GCA_023159025.1 Thereuonema tuberculata
AAAAAAAAGGAATTCATTAACCACAAAAAAAATCGGGACATTTTTAAAACGCCGCGGGACGCGGGACAAATTGTTAAAAATCGGGACGTCTGGTCACCCTACCATATATTAACTCCATAATTTAGTAAAGAATCAAAAATTGCAAAATAAATTAAAATTTCTATCTTAAGTGGAAGAATATTTTTTTATATAATAAAATATGTATATGGTTACATTTAATTTTTTATATAAAATATGTATATGGTTACATTTAATTTTTTATATAAAATATTTATATAGTTATCCCATGTAAAAAAATCATTGATAATTATATCTAAATATTTAAAATTATTTATTATACCAACTTCAGTACAAGAAATACATTTTGTACTATTTCCATGTAAACAATCATGCGAATGTATTATGAATTTAATTTTTTTATCTACTATTTTCTTTTTGGGTTTAATTAATATTCCTTTTGTTTTTTCATTATTAAGTACAAGTTTATTATCATGTAGCCATTTTTGTAAAATATTGAAATTATCCTGTAAAGTTTTATTCACAATCTCCAAATTTAAACCTGATGTATAATTCCGCTAACTAATGAATATCGTAATATTCTCACTTCAGCTCTAACTCTGGCTGATTAGATCCTTCTTAGGAAAACGTAGGAAGTCTGAAAACTTCAAGAGGACTTTTTTCTTTATTTATTTATTTATCCCCTTTCTCAAGGAAAGATGCGCAATTCTATTCCTATTGTCAGTGCAAGTTTTGATATAGTATTTACTTTTCTTACTTTTACCTGAAATGGAACAACTTCCTTTTTCATCTTGTTGTTGTTGAATTGCTGATATTTGGCAATAGTCTGTACGTTTCTTCTTTCGCAAACCTTAAACCTTTACGAAAAATCTATTCGTTTAAAACTTTACTGAATTAATTGTTGCTGAACTAAATCAGGAGATTTCGTTATATATCAAAGAATGGGCTCTTGATTAGAAACAGCCTAAAATGATAACAAGAATATCATAACAAAAAATCAGAGGTTGATAACAACATTAGTTCTAACTAGTATATACATATTGAAAATTTGGGAACAATTCTTCTTTTCCAGATCACGATCCAAATTAAATCACAAAAAAAAAGAAAAAGGAATAGAAATGTTGTGAGATTTGTAAACAGCAAAGAAAATCGTAAGAGCCGGACTGTAACGATTAAGAATAATGAGATCTCATAATAAAATACATTAGAAATTCATCCTCTCAAGTTAACGTTGATACTCAAATTCTATGGAAGACCCAGAATGCGGATATTTACTGATACAACAACAAAATCGTTGCAAAACATCCTATATCTAAGATTATTTAGAAATAACTTGAATCGAAAAAGGAAAGTAACATTTTCTTAAGCAACTAAAAAATAAAATTGTAGTAAATATTTGTATTTTCACAAAAAAATGTTTACAACTTTCTTATCAAAACGAAATGCGTAATTTTAAAAATTTTAGAGTTACGATTATTATTACTTTGATTTATTTTGATGAAATAGCTTTATTAATTAAAATGGCTTGAAAAATTTATTCAATAATCCACTGAGAAAGTCTCGTCCCTATTCGAGACAAAACCGTCGGAACTTTTTTATCTGATTTTTAATTGTGACTTTAAATTTTAGCCTAGTTTGTTCACCTTTTATGTTTTAAGTTTATTCAATAATAGAATACAATTAACCTAAGCCCAATTTTGAATTTATTTTTAAAGCAAAAAAAAAAAATTATCACAATAGAAATAAATACCAGTTTGCTTTTGATAAAATTGAAGTTCGCCAATACATATAATGTAGTTGAAACTACACACAATTTTTTGGTGTTGATTATTTAAAAAAAAAGTTAATATATGTGTTCTCGCAAACAGAATTGGGACAATTGACGACCCCTCCCCTGAAACCTACAAATTACGGTCCCTTTCCTTTTTACTGTAAAAACAAGTTGTCCTCTTTTTAATCTGAATTCTTTCATGAATTTTGAAGTGTTGTGGGACACCCAATCCAACTAAAGACAAAAAAAATCCAGTCCACGGCAAACCCGCTGCGTTCTTATTTCCTGACTTTCCTGGCTTTTGCGTAGCCACAGCAGGTAGCAAATGTTAATGAGACTTTATTGCTAATAAATGTACATTATGTTTATTATAATTCATTATTATAAATTAATTACATAAAATGTAAAGATATAATCTTCCATTCCATGTAGGGGGTTGCAAGAGAAGTTATTACGGGATGACGACGCAGAATTTGAAAAAAAGACGGAAACAACATGAATTAATGTTTCAACAATTGAATCAGAATCAATGTAATTTTGTTAAACACTTTATTGATACATCGTCCTGATTTCACAAAATTAATATTGTTTGTAATGAGAAAAATTATTTGACTTAACTTCTTTTTATATTTGTAGTAACCCCTCTATCAACATAGGATTGTCCAATCACATGATCAAGCATTATATCAACCCAACTTTTTGAATTGTAATGGACAGATTAATAAAGATTCACATGACCGATTCGAAACGTCTCTATTTTATATTTTTATATAACGATCTATTTATGTAAAATAGTGATA
The DNA here is from genome assembly GCA_023159025.1 of Thereuonema tuberculata. NCBI lineage: Eukaryota > Metazoa > Arthropoda > Chilopoda > Scutigeromorpha > Scutigeridae > Thereuonema > Thereuonema tuberculata. Next base: position 25,213,141 of record JAFIDM010006943.1, read on the forward strand.
TTGAAACTTTGTTTTTAAAGTTTTTATTTTAATATAATGTTATATGAAAATCGAGCTTTGCCTTTTGAGATTTTGAAGAGAAAACTTTGAATTTACTAAAGAATTGAGAAAGTTCTTTAAAATATAAATATAAATATAAATGAAAATTCTCTTATTATATCTTATTTCAAATTTAAGTGTTTTAAAGTTTGAGAAATAAATGAAAATTCTCTTATTATTTCTCAAATTTTAAAACACTTAAATTTGAAATTAAACAGGAAAATAACTTTATTTTAGTAGAAAATACTCAATCTATTGTAATACCATCAAAAAGTTCATTAATACGATAATACAGGGTGTCCACAAAGTCTGGGTACATAGGGGATAAACACATACTTTTAAAACAAAACAATTTTATTTAATTATAATGTTAATTATATATATAATGTTATTTATTTACGTTATTTTTCCTCCCCAGATCGAATTATGGCTCTGTCTAAAGAAGAAAGAATCGAGTTGGTACTCTTAAGTGGACGAGAAGGATGGTCTTATCGCAAAATTGCAGAAGAATTTAACCGTCGACACCCTTCTCGGCGAAAATGTAATTTCTTAACATTATAATTAAATAAAATTGTTTTATTTTTAAAAGTATGTGTTTATCCCCTATGTACCCAGACTTTGTGGACACCCTGTAGTCTACATGTAACTAGCTGACCCGGCATGCGTTGCAATGCCACTCAAAGAAAGAAAGTGTTTGTGTTTTAATTCTGTTTATTGAAGTGCTTTTGGATACATAATATTTTTTGTTTTTCCGTCTGCTGCATACACGAATAAATCAGAAGGTTTTCCGATGAGTGAGCAGGCTACATACAGCTGTCCATGTGTGAAGCATGGATTTTCCAAATTTAGTCCACACACTTGTAGCGATTGTCCCTGTGCGCACGCGCGCCAGATATTGTAAAATGGTTCTACTAATTCAGAAACCTTCGCGGGCGTGCGCACAACAACTCACCAAAGTTTCATCGCGATCTGATGAATGAAATAGGAACGCATAAGGGATAAACAAACAAAGAAACATTTATTTTTATACATTGAATATTAAGATTTAAAGAAGCCTCCATTACGGAATTTTTACCAAGAATCAGTTGAACAATTTCGCGAACCACTAGTCGTTTGCGAACTATCAGAAGAAAGCAAAATATGCAGATTTGGAAGTGCAAAATCTCTAATTCACTTAATCATCTGTATAATCACGTAAAATATGTAAAGCAGACGTTTTCTTATTGATTTTATCAGAAAAGCAACTGGAGAGAATAGTTTCGGTAACAGGATACATAAGATTTTTAAACAGTAAAATCCCATTGAAAGAAATATTGTCTTTCAGTAAGAGTTCTGACTGCCAGGAGTTCAGGAGTTCTGACTGCCGTTTAACTGCAAAAACTTCTTTCAGTTACATTTTTTTCTCCCTCTTATTGAAAGATTTATTTTTTAATAAAATTTTGTAAAGACTGTCACTTTTTTTTTTAATTCAAAGGAAAGCATTTAGTAAATGGTAAATGTTGGTATTGGGGGATTTTTCTCATATTAAAATACGAGAAGAGTAACGAAAAACTCAAGAGTAACGAAATTTGAAATAAAAATGACTATCCTTCGATCAAAAAACATTGAAAAGTTATTGAAACTTCATCCTCAGCGAATTTTCTATAATTGATCTTAAAAAGTAAAAATGTAATGTATACTACTTGACAAAAAAAAAAAAAAAAAAAAAAAAAAGCACCATAGAATGTTCGACAACTGTGAAACAATTATATTTTAGGTAGACATGCAAATTGTACAAATATCGCAGGCAATGAATGCAGAGGGCGGCACCACAGCACATTTGAACTCGATTTCTGGATTGCCTAAAAAGTAGCGTTTCGCGCTTGCTTCGGCACTTCCGAACGTTTTGGCTACCGTTCTATACCGGATGAGGATGCCTCGACACACCACCCAATCCATTGTATCAGCAAGTGAGTGAATTTAACAAAGGGATTCAGAAAATCAGGTTGGACATATCGTTTTATCGCCCGCCAATTGGGTCATGGTGATGCCATAATAAGACGTTGTTGGCAACAATGGGTCCGGCAATGCACACGTACCTCTCAGGAGGGCAGTGGTCGGCAGAGAGTAACCACTACCAGGCAGGATCGTAGGATAGTGAGATCGGCCCTCAGGACACCGACAGTTTTCCTAAATGCAATCCGAGGAGAGTTAATGGCATCTCCTCATCCTGTTGTGTCACGATAAACCATTACCAGAAGATTGGCAAAGGCTGGATTACAATGCCGGCGTCCGTTACCACTTGACCCGCAGCATCGCTATCACCGCCTGCAGTGGGTCGCGCCAGAGAAGCATGCAATGTAACTGATTGGGCCGTATAGTGTTTAGTTATGAATCTAGGTTCTCATTTAGAGCCGATGACCTCCGAATACGTGTGGAGACGATCAGGCCAGTACGCCTCACCTCACCTAACTGTAAGTCTCCTTAGCATCTGTAAGTGTGACTCTCTTTAGCATCCTCGTTTGGAGAGCAATTGTCACAGCACAACGTTACATCCTGTCGTTTTGCCTATTCTGCGAGGTCTTCCAAGAGCCGTTTTCAGCAGGATAATGTCCGACTGCAAATGGCGACTATCAGAGTGTATATATGGTGTTCCGATACTTCCTTGGCCTGTCAGATCACCAGACCTATCACCTATAGAATGTGTCAGGGATACGTGGAGACAGCAATATATTACAGTCAACTAGTAATGTGGGCGAACTAGCTCATTAACTCCAATACATTTGGATGAATCTTCCACAGGACACCCTTAGACGTTTATAAGCATCATTGACACACCGTATATCCTCATGTATCTCCTCAAGGGGCGGCCCCACAACATACTAACATATACCAATTCTGGGCCTTGCTCTCACAGTATTCTGGCGTCATTTTCCTTCCATCCTCTTTGCACACGCTGTGTTTCATCATGATCACACTATTTTTCCAAGTGCGTCTTTTTTTTTTGTCATACTCATAAGAGTGTGTAATAAAATAAAATTAGATTTCATTGTGTAATGTTACTTCTATTGAAGAAAAAGGCCTAATTTGACATTTCTCTTAAAAACTTAAATTATATCTTTTAAGATATTGTATTTGTAAACAATATTCCACAATTCTAAAAATGTTTAAATAGAACGATTTAGGTGAAGTTTAAAAAAAAGAACTTGTTATTCTATAACAAGAACTTTAAATTTATGTCTTTTTCATCTCCAAAGTCCAAAAAATAAAAAAAAAATATTTTCTTCTGAAAAATTTCAGAGTGAAAGCTAAACAGATTAGAATTACGTGAAATCGACAACTCAAGATAAAATTAGGCAATAATTCAGCCGAGAAAATGGTTTCTATGAAGATCAAATTTTAAATAAAAAAAATGCAGATATGAAAAAAACCTGAGACTGCAGTTATTGTTGTAATGAAGATAACATTTTGTAATTGTTTAGTAAAGATTTCTGACTAATAAATAAAGTCTATTCATTCATAAAACCAATCTTTCGTTTTTTAACTAAGAAATGTTGGTACTGGTTTTGGATTCGTATTGTTGATTAACGGGGTTTAATATTTTTCCATAGGGCCTATATAAAATAATAATAATAAATAAGCACGTTTGTATTGCTATTGGAGGATTGTTTTCTCGTGGAAGGGAGATTTACAGAGAAAAAAATGTGGATCACTACTGCTTTGTTGTGTTTTTTTTCTTTTTTTTATCCTCACTTCTATTATTTGATCTCCAAAGTTCTATTATTTGATCTTCTATTATTTTGATCCCAGGAGCTTTTTAACATTTTCTTACTTTTTTTTTTATTTTCAAATGTTTCGATTTATTCTTTGGATTTACTTATGTATTTATTTACACCTAATAGCTAACTAAAATGCTTATAATAAATCTGTAGCTATACAGTGTAGTGGTTATTTCTTAGCTATGTACACTCATTGCCAAAAAAATTAGCGCCCCCAGAAGCAGCAATCGAAACGGAATGACACTTGGCGTAGGCAAAGAGACGGATGATGCAAATAACGGATTACAATATCAGAGCAAATGGGTCATTTATTCGGACAAAACACTAGAGGGCAAAAGTTCCCTTAATAATGCGTTGTACTGCCCATAGCGTGAATATATGCGACGATGTGACTTGATATGGAGTCATAGATTCATCTACTGCTACCCTGCAGAAATCCTTCCTTAGCTGTTGCAGCTGCCGTTCCAGGTCGCTCATTTATCCGTTGATTGCCGAAGCTGCCGTCCCAGTTGGTCGCTCACATATTCATGGGCAAACAAGTCTGGAGACCTGTTAGGCCAAGGAAGAGTGTCGACAGCACGGAGGCAAATCAGGAAATCCATACGGCATGTGGGTGACATTATCTTGTTGGAATGTGGACTGCTGTAGCCGCTCCATGAAGGAAATACATGAGTCCGCAGAATCTCCTGAACCTATCGCTGCGCCGTCAATTTTCCCCTTGATCGCTACTACCGGAGACCGTGAATCGTAAGAGATGGCTCTTTACACCATGACCACCATTCCTGACGGTGTTTCGCTCAATAATGAAGTCCGCTGCCCAATGCTGCTCCATACTCGAATACGACCGCTCTCAAACTCTAACAGTTGTTCAAAACTGCTTCGAATGCGTCGTCGAGGCATGCTGAGGACTAAGAGACCTTCTCCAGAACCACATTGATTATAAAGCATATAGCGGTCACATGACCACAGTCATACCAATACTAATGCATTACTAGCGTCAGTTCTCGGCATGCAATCGCAGTCAACTGAAATCAGTGGCACAAATATCCGTGACGGTGCCTTATATCGACTTTCGTCGTTCTCAGATCATTCATTCTGGGTGCGCTATTTTTTTTTTGGCAATGAGATTATTTACAAGTAGTAGTATACATTAAATCAATATTCCTAATTATGTTAAAAGTTTAAAAACATTCAATACTAGCAAAACACCTTTAAACAATGTTAACTTTAATTATGTAAGTATATTATATCTATTATTATATTTGTTCGTTAGAATTATATATAAGTATAGTTTCTAAATCCTTAAATCGAATATTTTTTTTTAAGAACACTTAAATTCGATCCTATTCGATCCTAAAATCAAAATCTAAAAAGTCACCTTTTTGCTACGAAGAGCTATTATTTTCAAAATTTCTGCAAACTCCAAAGTACCAAAAACCGTACATTCTCACACTGGCATTAGAAAAGAAACAGTGATCAAACTAACAACAAAAGATCATCAATGGATGACTGGGGGCCAATTCACGCATGGCCTGAATTAATTTCAAAGCCAAAATTTAACAAAATATATTCAGATATTTTTGCAAGTAATCTATTATTTGTAATTGGTAAGGAAATTTTTTGAATCAATAAAGGACCCAAAAAATGCTGAAAATACTGTCCACTTGCACCGAAATCGCTCGTATTGCAAAGCCGTCCTCCTCCCCTTCTTTTTTTTCTTTTTTCTTTTTTTTTAGTGAGAATCATTCAACTCAGAGGCTTCCATTTTTCTGCATGAGTTTTTTTTAACAATAATGTGGAATTCCATTATTGTAAATTTTTTATTGTTGTAGCTTAAATAAAAATTTGGTGTTTTCTATTCTGTCGATTTTGTTTTTTCTATTCTTTTTTTTACTTTCGTTTTTCTCGTCCACAAAAAACTTAAGCAAAAGATAATAAATAACAGGGAAAGGAAAATAAATGAAATTTTGGGTTCATAAATAGCGTTAGTTTAATTTAAATCAAAATGGCAATCCTCCTTTTCCCTGTTTTCCTCTTTTAACTGAATGTTTCTGTTCTAGTTCTGATTTCAGCTTTTGGTGAGTTTTCTGATTATTGTCAAACTGGCTTTGTGCCAAGCAAGAGGGTGACGTAGAAGAGTCCCCCGTCTTCTCTTTCCAATTACAAGGACGTTGCTTAGTATTCCTTTCTTAAAGGACAAAAAAAAAAGAACAGACATTCACTTTACCATTTCCACAGAGAGATGTTTTGCTAAAAACCAAATTAATTGTAGTGAATTGATAGTGACGTTGTGAATTTACTAACTTAAGGTATAAAAAAAAAAAGTGTTAGTTGACGTGCAAGGTTTTCGACTTAGTAAGATCATAAAATAAAATGTAGGCCAGCGATAAAAAAGAAACTGAGAATGTATGTAGTAAATAAGAAATTGTTTGGAGTCGACCGAAAATTTAGAAGAGAGAAATCTAAACTGAGGAAAAAGAACTATTTCACAACTTTACAGAGAAAGAAGTATTTCACAGCTTTACAGGGAAGCAAAACTACAAGTTGAATCGTATCAAAACATGCGAAGTTAGTGGATTACCTAAAAGGATTAATTCCAATTGGTAGACATCATTATTTGGTTCGTATTCTTTTCTGTGAGAATTTTTGTCCTTTCATGCGTTCATTTCTCGAAAGGATAAAAGGAGGAAAAAAAAATTCAAATACAAAATTTGAATCTTGTCCATAAATTTACATGTTAAGTTTCAAGAAGATCCATCCAGTGGTTCAGAAGTTATCAGAAGGCTACACACATACAAACTGAGTGATTTTTTAATATCCTAGGCTAAATAAAATTGGATTTTTTTTTTTTTTTTTTCAGATTTCATCAGTATAAAACAGGTTTGATTTTGTGCTCATATGTTTCTATAATGAATTATAAGAGTATTTTTATAAGGAATTTATATAAGTTTCTGTAAGGAATTTTGAATCACCCTGTATATGAATCTGCAGACTATAAACTTCCTATACATACAGGGTGACTGGTAAGTCGACGTATTCCTTTCAAGACCTGATAGTAACAAGTTTATTAGTTCTAAGTTTGCAATATGATAGTAAGTAAGGTAGACAACAAGTTTATTACCCCTTTGTTTACAAAATGACAATGAGGTGAACACTTACAGGTTCAAAGTTCCCTCCATCAACAGTAATACACGCCTCACAATGTCGATGCATGGATTGCCGAACATGTGCAAAAATGCGAGGCCTTTCGCTGGCAATTCCAGCTGACACAGCGACTCTTGAGACGAGATCAGCTTTAGAGGCAAGGGGGTCTTGTAGACGATGCCTTTGAAGTAACCCCAGAGGAAGAAATCAATTCGGGACAACTCACACTGTCCAACTAAGGTGCTGCCAAACAGCGCCCTCTAGCACATCCGGGTGGCATTTGCCACATACGTTCCACTATGAATACAGTTTGTTTTTGTATTCCTAAAGTTTCAAGCTTGTACAAGGAATTTTGAATCACCCTGTATATGAAACTGCAGACTAAAAACTTCCTATATGTACAGGGTGACTAGTAAGTCGAAGTATTCCTTTCACGGTGAGATAGTAGAGCTCATTTGCAATTGATTTAACCATTATGCAAAACTCAATAGTTTTTGAGATAATTATGTTAATTTTTTTTGTTAAATTTTTTCCCAAGTAGTACAATAGCAAACAAAAAAAAAAAAAAAAATACGAGATCTCGTCGCAAGAGTCGCTAATTCAGCTGGAATTGCCAGAGAAAGACCTCGCATTTTTGCACATGTTCGGCAATCCATGCATCGACATCGTGATGGAGAGAACTTTAAGTATCTACTGTGAACCTGTAAGAGTAAACCTTACTGTCATTTTGTAAAATAGGGCTAATAAACTTGTTAGGTAAGGTAAGAGCCATCGAAAGGCAGTTCGTCGCCGAGTGATGTGACTTCAACAAACATTTCTTTTTTTCATGATCGCTCTACACGTAACGCGGGGTTGCAAATTAGTGCGTTAACAGCGCCACATTTTCCCCTGTTGGCGACTTTTGCTACTAATTTTTTTTTTAGAAATCGAAACCGCTTGTTTCACTTTGTTTGTCCACCGAATGTTGTTTAATGCATTCCTCGTTAGAGGGTTCTGAACACCTCGCGTTTTTTATGTCCAACCGATTTATATATACATAACAAAATCAATAGAATGTTCCTTACCTGAATCGAAGCCTGCTACCAAAACAATGGCTCCTTTGAGATCTACTATTCCGGATATCTTCGCTCGAGGTCTTGCTTTTATTTGGTAATTAGTGTGAGCCAGTTTTTTTTTTTTTTTTTTTTTTTTTTTAGGCTTCTGACACCGTGAAGCCTTATATCCCCGGTCCCCGGTTTGTCTGTCTGTCTACGGACAAGTATCAACTCAGCAACCACGAGGGCTAGAGATTTGATTAGGATATTGTTGAAAAGGTCTTGCCAAGAGTAGTTCAGAACCGAAGAGTTTGTGTCACTAGTTGGTCGGGCTCCAAGGTAGCGATAGCGATTAATAAATCAATCACAATGCTTCGCAACTTCTTCTGGTACGTGAATGAAGAAAATTATTCAAATGTTATTGAATTCGGTCTATTAACAAGAATGACGATTATTCCAAATAAATAGTGATGTAGATAGGAGCTACTTGCATCTCTTTTTTTTTTTAATCATTATTAGGAATTCAGTGTATTAACAAGGTTTGAGTTAAGAATGACGATTATTCCATATAAATAAGTAAGGTAGCATGGGGTCGGAAACAGATTCGCGAGCGCATTTTCTAGACCACCCCGGCGCAGTATATTCTGACGTAAAGGTGACTCAATCTGTACTCTACTCATCCTTCTTCAGTGTTCATGAGCCTATTGGGGTGGATTTTGAATTGTAAAGTTTTCAATGAAAACAGCTTTTTAGCTTTTTATAACTTTTGAATTTTCTTCATTCACGTATCAGAAGCCGTTGCGAAGCATTGTGATTGGTTTACTAATCGCTATCGCTACCTTGTTTTGATAAGATGGCAGTAGGAAGGAGAACTGCTGATACTTTGCATTTCGTTGAAATAAAAAAATTGCTATTCCTATCAGAAAGACTGTCGACCCTTGTAACTTATTAGAGTATTAATTTTATAGAATATTAGTTTTTGAATTATCCTCATTACAAACAAAAAAAATTGTATAATATTGAATAAAAATTCTAAAACTCTTTTGTTCTAATCTTAATCTCCTTTCCAATTCATATTATGAAAGGATGAATTTCCGAATTTTAGGTAGCTAGTACACCATATAGCTACAAAAAAAAAAGATTTATTTATTTAGCGGCTGGATCAACAATACAATAATAACAAAAGAACTTATAGAGCGTAATAGAAAACAAATATACACTGAAATGCAAAAGTTAGAGGTCAGTAAGTTTTTCTTACAGTTTCTTGTAGCGTCTCACAGGAGCGACCTATATACGCAAAAGCCTGCCAAAGGGACCTCATCAGATACCGAAATGATGAAAAAGCAACACCGTCACAACAACGGATACAGAACGAAACAGAGGGACTTAATGAGAAATGGCTACAGAGCAGCTGGTTGCCGTAATACAAATACATCGCTACCAAAGATGGAATAAAGGTAAAAGATAGTACTCAGATTATCCTTCCCTAATGGCGATACAAATTTTGACCGCCTGTCTATACATAGAATGAGATGGTTGGTAAGTTCTTGGTCATATCGCCCATTCCTCTGCAAGCACTGTCTTCAGCTGGTGAAAGGTTTCCGATTGGTGTGGACATGTCGCAGGCCGTTTTCCCAGAGCGTCCCATTTGTGTTCGATGCGATTTAGATCGAAAGAACGTGCGGGCCAGTCCATTCGAACAATGTCCTCACTTCCTAATATCATATAACAGCTGTATACGATGGAGTCTCCATAAACAGGAACTCGGGGCCAACGACACCTCGGTGATACAGTAATGCACAACTATTACAGTATTTCCTTTCAGTATCTGGAGCTCAGTAGAGTAGATTGATCATTGGCTGAGGTCCACTCCTGTTCGTTGCATTACTATAAACGGTGTCTCCAATGATAGGCATTTTAAGGTACTGGCCGTCGGGCACACAGTCCACCTTAGTGTAGTCATCTGGCCACAATAGACCGCCATGCTGTAACAGCTGGTCTGCAATGGTTCCCATTATCTGCTGTGGGTCTCTCTTGAACCTGTATAAGTATAAGACGATCATCACTGCGTGTTGTTTTGCGTGAACGAAAACCACCGGTTCTTCGAAGAGCTGTACCTATTCATGTAATCGCCACTAACTCTTGCGATACGGTGCTGTGGGCCACATTCTTCGACCACACTCTTCATACTTAGCTCTTCCTCGATATGCGACCAATTATGCGACCCCGGGTGAAGTCATCCAGGTGTTGTTTGCTGCCATGTCGTTGTCTGTAACACTGTTTGGAACCAATCGAACATCTGTAACAATCATAGCTTTCGATATGTCACAACATATGTCACAGCATTGTGACACATCGAAAATTTCAGTTCGACACTTCTTTCCTTCATGTCAAGCGGTACCTTCATCACAATTTATCTACCGCGCCAATTCATTTGCCTTTTAACCGTTTCAGTGCTACCACGTGACCTCTGTGCGCATGATTAACAAATTTGCATGTGCGCCCTATTCTTACTGATCGTCCACTGATAAGCATATTCCCATAAGCTGTTTCATCTGATTTTGTGTTTGTAACCATTAGAGTTTGATTTTAGATGATTAGATTTTGATGATTTTAAGTCGTCATTAGATTTTGGACGCCCATGTATCAACATCCAAATTGTTCATCCAGTAAATAGCATCTTGATTATATTGCACAAATTCTTTGAGATTGCCAGTATACCTTCTGTTTGAGCATTCCAGAACAGAGTGACGGACGGTTTATCTATGAGTTCCGCAATCCAAGTGAGGAGATTCCGCTCTTCCTCAAATATATAAACAGTATCCATACATATTGTACAAAGAAATCCATACATAGGCAATGTCCAGTTCTTACATAGTTGAGTTTTTGTCCATAAATGTCTTGGTAGGTTTAAAACAATAAAAGCTCGTATTGGGTCATTAAATTGATCCCGCTCTATAGTCTGCATCCACAAAAGAAATACAGTAGACACTCGCTAATCCGGCACGTTCAGCGACCTCGGCAGTGCCGGATTACCGAAAATGCCGGATTACTGAGCGCCGTCTAAAAATAGCCGTTATTGCGAGGATAGATTATTTGCGAGGATCAATTATTTCTAGTTGTATTTCTTATTTCTTACTGTAAACGTAACATGTTTACGCTTCACTGCTTCTTTAGAGGTGCTTGGTTTAGGAAACATTGCACAGAAACTCAACTCAAACTCACAACACTGAACGTTCCCGGCAAAGCGACACTGTACCGTAGCACTGACAAGTGAGCACTAGACGACACAAAATGGCGGACGAAGATTTGTCATGACTGCCGAGTACGCCCGATCTCAGCCGATTGCCCGCGAACTCTGCCGAACGCGCCCGGAAGGCTTATTCAGTGTAAAAAAAAAACCCTTAGAACGATGCCGGATTATTAAATGTGCCGGATTATCGGATGCCGGATTAGCGGGGTTTTACTGTAGTAAGAGTGGTTAAACTTTTGATTACGGTACCCAAATGGTCTCCGGATAGCCTGCGGCCTTCTTATTTTGAAGACGGCGGATAATGTGAAATGAACAATTAACTAGTAAAAAGTAGAATGCTTATTTGAAAAGGGGTTTTGTACGATCTTTTACTAGAAAAAATAACCCTCATCTGGCTAACTGCGATCTTGAGATGATCAGTATGCACCAAGTCCTCATGGCGGCCGGCCATTGGGGGTTTAACCATAAGAATGAAAGGAAGAGATGTTTTAAAGAAACTCAGCAGACTAAACAACTGTTTCTTTATAAATTAATAAAAATAAATATCATTGAAAATAATCAAGTTTTGATATTCCGAAATTTGTCTTGTCTAATCAATTTCTGCTATTCTGTTCCAAATAAACTTTTTCAAACTGATTATTTTTGGTTATGATTGGTTACTTTGGTTTGTCTCATCACAATTAAATTCGTTATGCCTCTCATCCGAAATCATGTATTTTTAAATCTCTATTTCTACAAAAGTAAAACTTATTAATCATTCATTCTGTTTGTGTGCCCAGTGGCGCAACCCAGGATTAAGGTGGGAGGAGGCAAGGATGTTGTAAAGAGACCATTCAGATGTAGGCCTATTTAAAAAATAAATTGCTTCACAGATCACTTTCCCCTTAGCGCCCCCTCCCCCGGTGGGTGTGCCATTGCACGTGCCTCTCTCCCCAATCACTTTTGAGTGGCTGAATAGATCATGTTGAAACTTGGCATACATATTTAAGGGCAACAGGCAATCTAAGTTTTGTATTTGAAGTTTTCCATATGGTTCTTAGTGAGAAATGAGCATGTGAAAGTAATAACGTTGCCACAGAACCGCAGCCGGTTATTTTTTTCAGCAGTTTGGAAATTTTTTTACTGCATTTATTTACTCAACTATTATAACTTAAAAACCGAATGTTTACGATTGTGTTTGTTTTTCCCTACTTAAAAAAAAGCAACATTTTAAGGAAGTAGGAAGCTTTCAGGAACTTGAGAACTTTTTTTTTTCCTACTGCAATAGTAAACACAGATGCGGATGGATATTAAAGGCTTTACTCTAGTGTTTGAAATAGCCTTAAAAAGTAAAGGATTTAATACTCTTAGGTCGTTTAGAGACATTTGAGGTCGGTAATAAATGAACAATACGAGTTCTTCTACAGTTTGATGCTTATAAACGGTCGCTTAATCTGTCTATTAGTAAATATAAATCGGTGATACAAAGGGATTGGAATAAAGACATTTTTGAAAAGCAATCGAGTGAAATACTCGATTCAAAAATTATGTATCTAAGGAAGCTGAACTTCTGTGGTCAGTTTTAGCTTTCAAAAACAAGATCTTAGATATTTTGTATTTCTTTGACCTGTACCTAAGGACTACAACTACATAATTACGACCTGTAGCGAAGGAGATAAAATGAACAATACTTTATGTATTTAAATTGGCATAAATTGCCTAATTACGAAAAATATTTTATTTATTTTTTATTTTTTTATTATTATAATTTTTATTTTTTAATTTTTAATAGCTTTTTTCTTTCTCATTTTTAGCCGTGCGGTCAAGAGCAGCGATCGCCAACCTTTAGAACTTCATGGACCACTAAATGTATACTTTTAAATTTGGCGGACCACTAATATGAATTTAGAAAAAAAAGATAAATACATATACCGTATTGGCCCGAATATAAGACGGCTCGAATATAAGACGAATGGCGTTTTTTGAGCTACGATTTGATAAAAAATTATTGGTCGCGAATATAAGACGTTATACCTATTAATGACGCGTAATTCGACAAATATTTCTAGTAAATTATTTAAACAAAAGTTTGTTGACAAATTATCTTCCCACATCCAGTTCATGATGAAATCGTTAATACTTTTGGTTGCAGTAATAGGCTTAATGTCAGTAATATTTAGTTAAATCTGTGACTTCTAAGCTAGGCGAAATGTCATTTATGAAATTAAATTAAACTATTTTTGCAAAAAAGTACAACACCTCTAAGCGTAGTAGAATATATATATTTTTTTTATTTTGGAGCATGTTGGTTAGGCCTACGATCGACTTCAGCCAACGCCACCAGGTGGCGTTGCTTCAGCGCCAGAGCAAAGACCAGAGCACGGTTGGTTCGGTTTCGGTTTCGTGCGTTTGGTTGCGAATATAAGACGAAATAGTACTTTCGTGGATGGGATTTTGGAAAAAAATGCCGTCTTGTATTCGGGCCAATACGGTATATAATAAGAATCAAAAACCTTTTATTTATTAATACGAGATGCACCCATTAAAGGTAACAAAGTTATAGTGTAATTATTTTTAAAAAATTTCATTTGAAAATATGACAAAAACATTATTTCAAATAATGTCCCAATTTTTCTGCGGACAATCAAAAATTTTGCACGGACCACCAGTGATCCGTGAACCACCAGTTGGCGACCGCTGGTCTAGACGGCGCAGCGGTCTGTCGTTGCGGCCAGTGTGCGGGTACTCGGGTTCGAATCCCGGTCGTGGCATGGATGTTTCTTTCTTTCTTCTGTTTCTCCTTCTATCCGTTCCAGCGGGTATCACTTGATGCTGCCTCTCTTGGCGTACCCTGGGCAACGATTCGTCGGTTAAAGGCATCATATCTCGCCCCTAGTTGTGGTCTAAAGAAAGCTGATCAAACTAAAAGCCAGAGTAAAAAAAAAAAAAATCTTTCTTATTTTTATTAGCCTCAAAAATTAGGTTAAGAAAACAACTTTTTCCATTTGTTTTGCTAGACATTCGACTCATTGGAACTGAGATTCAAAAAGCACCATTTTGTACCGCCATTAAAAGCATTAGAATCAAAACAAATTAAGACTTGCTTTCTAAGAAATCTTTTAATGAAGAATGGGTGTGAACTACTTTTGTTATTTGATACAAGTTAGACCCCTTTGTAAAGACTTTGGAATTAAAAGCCATAAATACCGGCATTGAAGCGTCTCAATAATGACATAATAAAACTTAAGGACAGTTTACATTTTTAATATTTGTCTGAATAATAATTTCCGCTTTTTTCCAGAAATATACAAAACAGTTAGTTTTAACAGTCAGTTAGTATTTTCTTGTGCTTTTTAATTAACTCCATTTATTCCTATTGTATGATTTTAAACCGATTAATAAGCTAAGGCAGACGAATAAACGAACATTCGTGTCAATCGATTCGGTTGATCGTTGAATTTCTATTTCCGTAAAACAGCACTTAGTGAACTCTAGGGAAAGCATCATAATGCGGCAAATTTGGTAACTCTCTACGAAAGTATTAGATAGAAACACACTCTTCCATACATTACATTAGTATTAAAAT
>JAFIDM010006943.1:25234112-25256369 GCA_023159025.1 Thereuonema tuberculata
TGTTACTTTACCTTAAATTTTGTTCAGCAGTGTATTTTTGTTACTTTGAGGTTTGACGTCAATGTTATTTTAAATTATTGACAGTGAAACAAAATCGGCATTAACAATATTTTTTTTTTTTATTTAAAGTAGCTTACTTTTTTTGTGGAAGCCTTCATCACTTATCATCACGCCATCTGTCGTTGGATGATTCGCTTCCTTTAAGTGTTTCTGGTCAGTTCTCTGCTTTTCTTTTCGCACTTTTCTTTTCGCTGTGGAATCGGTTCGACGATCAGCAGCTTTTAGGAGCCGTTTCCCTCGCGAGGACGTAAAAGAAAAACCAGTTTGCAGTCCTAGTTTTATCCAACAGTGGAACATTTCAACTTATCACTTTATTTCCTGCAACCGTTTATTGCTATGAGGTTAAGATATCGTTGCAAAGCTTAAAGACACGGGCCGATTCTTTAACTTTATTTTATTTTTACTTTGCAAGTACATTTTCAGAGCATACATATAAATGCTAATAATTTTCAAGTATTCTTCTATGAATGCGTAAAAGAAAGTGATCTTACAACTTCAATCCGGAAAAAAGTAGAAATTAAACCATAGTTGGAATATTATTTAAATAAGAGAAATAAAATAGCTAGTGCTGATTTTTATTTCTAATATTTGAAAAAATTCTGATGTGATATTAGTATTTACAAATGTATACTATTATTGTATTATTTCAGTTCAGTCTTCGGATTATAAGCGTGAAAAATAAATTGCCAGCCGATTTGATTATTATTGATCATTAAATAAAATTCCATCATTGGTTTTATAAATTCACAATTGTAGATTAATTTTTATGATATTTCTCTTATTCGTCATTATTATTATCGTCACTACAACTGACTATTTGATTTATAGAGATTTGTATACTGGGTAACTTTTTTGTATATTATCTAGATTTCTTTGCCACTACTTCAAAACTAAGAAGAAAAAAATAATGACACCAAACTTCATAAATTTAATTGAATTTAATTTAAATTCATAAATTTAAGTTAACATTAAACAATCTATATTACTGAAATTTTTTATTTCTCTGTCTGTCTGTCCGACGCAATTATTAATTATTAGTTTCCCTTGCTGAGAAAGTCAGATTACAAAATTTTCTTTTTTTTTATATTTTTTTTTCGCCTTGCATGGGATTCGAACCGAGGACCTTCGCCCTCGCGGTCAGGAGCGCTAACCATTGGACTACTGCTGGTCCCCCAATATCCAATCCTACTTTTCTTCTATTTGTTCGCGCGCTATCAAATAATGAGTTCATTCAAAAAAGAATAAAATATCACTTTTTGCCATAACCGCTTGGAATCGATTCTTCTTGGATTATCTCATACTTACCAGGGAGAGACAGGGGATTGCCTAGTAATCTTACTAAAAATTCCTCTCAGCGAAGAAGGAAGTCGAGAATAATCCATCTATTTCTCATACATTTTTTTTTTTTTTTCAATTATTTTTTTCTGTTGTTCGTTATTTTGTTTTACGAAGTGAAGTGTTATGCAATCAACGTAATTTAGATTCATTGCTAGCGGCCGTTATAAGTGAAGGGAAAGAAAAAAAATAAATAAAAGATCTTTTTCTGGCGCATATTACATCAGTACAACAAGTAACTTTAGATAAGTAGCTCTTTAAAGGCTATTAAGCAGAATTATGTCATTCTTATCGGAAAGACAAATGAAAGAGATTGAAGTAAGAAATTAAATATGAGATCCATAATTAACACATTCAAACGATTTTGGTTATTATCAACTGTACAGTTGACATTTCCTTACCGAATAACTTGTAAACCAGTTGCGAATATAGAATATATTTTTTGGGGGGCCAAGATTAATGTAAGGTTAGGTTAAGTAATTTTAAGTAGAAACCCCATGATACTTTGTATTTCCTGCTCATATTCAGAGGGTAATTTGTAAAATGAAAAGGAGGACGCAAATAAATTGAAAAAAAAAAATCTGTTCAACCTAAAAAAAAAAAAAATCTCTAAACCCATTTGTTCAACCAAAAAAAAACCTTTAAACCCATTTGTTCAACCAAAAAAAAGGATGGTTGGCTCCCTTAATAATTCATTATTTCGGGGGGGGGGGGAGGCCCGGGCCCCCTCGGCTCCCCCTTATATTCGCCCTTGCTTGTAACCGACATCAAAATGTTTCTTAGAATATGAAAATCAATAGTGAGTAATAACAAAAAACATAAACAAAAACAAAGTAGGTCATTTTTGATTCAAACAACTTCCTAGTTCTTCTTAATTTTCCTTCGTTCTAGATGTTCACTTTTTTCCCCCATTTTAGATTTCAAATGACATATTCAAATTTAAACGTGTTAATGAAACGAAACGACATAATGCAATATTTTATACAATGAAATATTAAATATCCGGGCATTGTTCACTTATTTTTTAATGAAACAATTTGAAAAAAGCAAACCTTATACTAGAAAACGAAGTTCTGTTCTATCTTTAGGGATGCTAATGGAATAATTTTGTATATTTTTCAGTTAAATCTCTCTGTTTAACTTTCGTCTTTAGGATACTTGCATGTTCTAATTAGTAATGTATCTTTGTTTGTTTCTCTATCATCGCTCCATCCAATTCACTGTCATCAAACATTTTTCTTTTTCTTTTAAACTAAGAATTTACTTTTTAATGATTATTACAAATTAAACATGAATTTCTGTAAAAACTTAGTCTTCTTTCCTTAAAATATTCCTTTTTTATTTTATTATTCACAGGATTTTTTATTTTATTATTATACAGGAGTTGACAATGGCCATTGCACAAATGGCCGAAAAGCTTTCTATACGTAGGTTTTTACTATAAATATGTTTTTATTGTAAATATCTTTATTTTTATAAAATAGTGCTTTTTAAGAGTTTTTACTTGTAATTGTAAATAAGAAATTTTGAGCACGTTAAATGAAATTTAACTAACTTGTAAGTCTTTCTTGAGTTTTAAATCATAGGCAAACAAACTTATTATTAAATGGATTACGATTAATTGCTATCCATCGACAAAAATCCATTGTTATCAGTCAGTTAACATTGTTTCGCATTTACCCGCAAATTTTTCTACTTGTAGCCATGAAGAAAACGGAGAAAGTTACCAGAAAACCCTGAACTTACAAATCCAAGGAGCATTTCTTCTTCGTATGAAAATAAACATAAAGTTCTGGGACCTTTAACTCCAGCCCTTGGTTGGGCGTAACAATGGCAGATAATTTATTATTATAAGTGAAGAATATTATGTTGGTTCTATTAATTATTCACGATGTTTACCAATGGTTTAAAAGGTTAACTGTATTTTACTTTATTCAAACATAGGGTGTCCAATCGATGTAGTTTCATTGACTCAGATGACAAGAAACTTAAATTTGATTGGAAGAAACGGTGATGACATCATCCTGCTGTTTATGAAAATCCTCTAGTTAAACATTACGTTGCTGGCGAAAGTAATAGCACAAACCAATGGGCTGATAAATGCACGTTTTTGAAGCTTCTATGGAACTGTTAAACTAAATATTTTCTAAGTTTAACTTATGAAAATTTTTAATTTATTTTAATCTGAAAAGGTAATGTAATGAATTTTAAGTGTAATATGTGTATAGAATTTGAAGGTTAGAGAGAATCAAAACATCCAGTACAGATGTATACTGTACGTTAATGATATTGGATTTTTTTCCCCTTTTTAACCTTCAAAGTTAAAATGACTAAGTTTATAATTAGCTTTACTTTGGTGAACTGGGGAATGGAATTTAATTGTGTTAATTCCTTACAACAGCAGTGAAGAAATTACTGCTTCTTTTAGTTTTGTTAATCTGTTTTTAATTGATGTTTAGCCTGTAGTCTGAAAGAAAGTTGGTGGGTTTTTTTTTCTTTGTTTTTTTTTTTCTTTGAGAACCCTTACAGCGATAAAAAGAAATGATATATAATAAGGAATAAGAAAGTTGAGGAAGTATTTAGACATATCAAAAACAATAATAATGAAATTCGAAGTTCTCACGACCCGGTTAAAATAATAAAAAAAAAAGAAGCTGTTGCAAAAGCATTTCATTAAGCAGAAGAAAAGAATTGATTTCAAAGTATTTAAAATATATTGGGATCAATATAAAAAAAATAAAGAAACAAATGGTAAAGATGATTCCTTTTTTTTTTTAAATTATTGGTATTAGTGATATTTTACGTAAAAACAAAAGTTTTTTTTTTTTTTGTAAGTTCTTTCGAATATTTTCTTAAAATCTACTATTAAATTAATCAGTTTAATGAATATCCTAGAATTCTTTAATATTATGTAAATTGGTATTTTCATAAGGTTAACTTTTATTTTCAGCTTTGATTAATTTATTCCCGTTGTTTTCGCTTTCACTTCTGTCCTAAAGTGAAGCAGAAGAACATCTTTCCTAATAGTATCCGGGATACCTCGGCCAATGCTCTTCAAACAACTATAAATTATTCCTTTTTCTTCAATTAAATTCAGATCGAGAAGAAACATTGATATCATCCTAATACTGTGGAAAAGTTCTACGATCGTTACTTTTGTAGTTTTGAAATGAATTCGAAATTGTTAAACATTCTGAAGTAGACATTAGATGTCAACAAAAGCTTTGGGGGGGGGGGGCACCATCGAGCAGAACGTCATTGCAGAGAATCAAACTAATGGTTCAAGTCACTTGTTTTAAGTATTTCCTCCTTTGAACATGAAAGAAAATATTTAAAATACTAAATTTTTAACATTAAAAATATACTACATTTAATATAACTTAATGGAGAAGCAGCCAAACACATAATATTGAAATTAAACTTTATAAAACACAATTAAAAAGCAGACATGTTTCGAATTGCCGAAGTTTGGAATTTTATAACCGTATTTTTCAGTCCTATGTTATTTGTAAAAAATGAAAATGTAAAAAAGTCCTTTTACTTAATTTAATTTGTCATAATAGTATGTTAAAAAAAATAAATAAAAAAAAAATTCCTCACAGCTGAATGCTGTTAGGTTTATTTTTGAAATCATGTGTTTTTGTTTATGTTTGGGGTTCTAGTGATTGACAACAGAGGGCCTTTTGGTATTGGTTGTCACATCTTTAATTTGATTGGTTGTCACATCTTTAATTTGATTGATTGTTAGATCTTTAATTTGATTGGAGATAATTTGTTCTACGGGGTCACAGCCCCTGTTTTCTACGTTTTTTATGAATGGAATTATATTTATAAAGAGAGTTCCACTGGTTGTAACTTGCATTGAAAAAGAATTGTAAGTTTGGCATTTCGAAACATGTCTGCTTTTTAATTGTGTTTTATAAAGTTTTAATTTCAATATTGTATTTGGCTACTTCTTCATTAATATTCATCAACACACGTAAATTCTTTCCTCTTAATATAATTTACTCTTTTTCTTTTTTTCCTATCTCTTATATCGTTTAAAACCACACTTTTGTGTCTTCGATTCAACTGTATTTTAAAATTCTCTATATAAATTTATTTCGTTATTTGCCTATGTTATAAAATTGAAGAAATTAGTAAGAAAGATAAAATTGTCTTTATAACTAATGATTATTAAATTGCTGTATATTAAAATTCCGTTTTACAATTAAACGCTCTGTTAATTATTAAAAGAAAAACATACAGAACAAATTGTAGACTGTACAATCTACGCTTAATTTCAATAATCTATATTCAGTTTATATTAAATACATTTTCATGTGGGGGTGTATCAGACCCAACGTAAAACATTTACTTTCAGAAAAATGTAGTCAGAATTTATGAAATGTTGCTCTCGTCGTTGTTTGTAAATTGTAAATATAATTTCAGTTACAAAATTGGAAGATAAATGTATGAGGATGTATGTTGAATCGTTACAAGAAACACGTTTTTATTGAAGGCCGGAGATGAACAGCTTTCATAGGTGAAAGGTTATATAATGAGAGCAGAGCCCAGTTATTGTCGTCTCTCCTTGTCCGCTAAGTAGCCTCTAGGCGTAAGTGTTAAAAGCATCAATCTTTTCATTCGGCTTCAGGCGATTTCTTCGTCATTCCTTTTGATTTATTTTCTCATTATTGTAGTGTTTCCAGACAGTAGCACTATTGGAGCCAAGAGGATTAACCAGCTTCTGGGAGGCAAATGAGAAAACTGGACACATTTATCTTGTCTCTTTACATATATATTAATGTAATATATTAGTGTAATATATAATGCTGATTTCTTTGGAGACTTCCTGTGGTTTGTTTCTTCAACAGCAAGACCAGATCCAAAGCAAAGAGAGAGAACTGGTTTTGTCTTTTTTTTTTTTGTACATACTAATGTCTGTCCTTCTTCTCTTGAAGAACTGTACTACTAGCCTACTCCAATCTTCTACTAAATATCTTTCTTTATAAAATAATTTGCAAGTAAATAAAACCGGCCAGGATTTAAACAGGATTTTTCTTCTGATTCAGTCCCTAATGTCTTTCAAAAAATACAACATTTATATTTTATTTTAATAGACAAGATTCCTTCTCCAATTTCTTTATTCCTTGTTGATCAATCTTTTTATAACTTATCACGAATCGTAAAATATCTTCTATAAAGTTTATTAGAATGACAGTCTCCTTTAGCATATGTTTTTGAAATTCATGTAAATTAATGTATTCCCTTCTGACTGGGACGTCTGCGCTTTGGATGCAACTTGTAGGGTACTCTTGTAATTGTAAATATTTCTCATCTTTTTAGCTGCGTGCGGCGGCTTTTTAATTTCATTTTAAAAATGAACTGTCTGTAAAATCTTTTTTTTTTCTTTTGTTTAATGAATTATTTAATTAAAGCCTGTCAAATATTTAAAAACAAACGATTTGCCATTTATCGAAGATATCATTCGTTTCCGCTAAATATTCATTTGCAAATTTAAGCAGAAACTTAATTAATAGTTGCATCAACGAAAAATCAGTAGTTGCTTAAAAAAAAACCCATCTGTTATCAGAAACAAGAGGGCAGTCAGATAAAGCAAGGCCGGCGCCACATACACTGACAGGCACAGTGTGTATGAGTAGATATGTTAATTATTATCTATTGTGACACATTTTTCAGCTTTTTTGTATAATATACGATCCTATTCTATAGAAGCGTCCAAATAAAATCAATATACAAGATTCGTTTCTCAAGCGCAGAGCGGATGTCATTTCGATATCCCTTAGGTATGAGTTCTGTCTTTAATAGAATTGATAAGAAACCCATTTTCACTAATATTCATCTAACATTATAATTTCATCTCTAAGACCAGTAACATTTAAGATACCATACTTCATCTGAATGGTATCATATTTCTTAGCCCATAGTTCCTTACACACAACAAAAATCAAAAGGAAACATCCTTTTATTAAGGTAAATCTACCATTAAAGTTTTGGTTTTGAATTATCTTCTTCACAGACGGACATACAGCTTAGTTCGATTTTAACCCAAAGCTTTAATCTTTTTGATGCTTATTAATGGCTCATATAGACATTAGGCTTTTAAATATTCATTTATTTAATTTTTAAATTTTTTGATCGGTTATCTAAAGAGATAGATTCAATTTAGTTGCAGTGATTGGGCACCCCACAATTTTAATATCTTTCCGCCGTGCCGGCTTTTGTTTTTTTATTGGGGAGGGGGGAATCTAGAAAAATCGAAGCCACAACAAGAAGTTTATTTTCATATGCGTAAGGCTTTACACGATCACAGCGGACCAAACACAAAATGGTTTTGTTACCATGGCAACAGTTGACTAACAAAAGATCAATACCACTGAACTAGCTCTCGTGAATGACTGTTTTAATAGGACATTCGTGCGGAAAGGAAGAAATTTCGAAATCTAGCATCAGTATATCTGAACAAAGAATAGCAGTGATGATTCGCTGCTCAGTATATTTTGTACATCCGATGTACAGTTTGTATATCGCTGCCTTTAGTTGATTGTAGGTTGATCGTAAATCCGAATTAATGTTCATAAGTTAGTAAGTAAATTATTATTTTAGCAAACACTTAATTCCAACACTTCTTTACAAGTTAGTTCAATGGTAAATTAATGCTGCATTGTAATCATCTTAATAATCGTTTGTGTAAGCCTTCTAACTAACTATAAAACTAAGTAAAGCGTTACATGATCTCTTAAAAGCCATTTATCACTTAACGATCATTTTCATCAGATGCAGTAGAATTACTTGAATTATCTTACTGAAGGTACGACGTCAAAATTTTCTATCGTCCTGATGAAATAAGGAGTTCTGCAGTCGAGAATTACTCATAGAATTAGATTACTCCATAATTAGATTATGAAAATACTTTCTTATTTATTGTAAGGAAGCTTATTATCAAACTCATGGAAGTTGACGATCCCGTATTTTCGTGATTTCACGTTATTTACGCGAGAATAGTCTCTATCCATGTCTTCTCACAAAATATTGAAACATTTAAATGAATTATAATACGGGGAAATGCATGAGGCTTTTACTACATTTTAATACAGTATTAATAACTTGAAATCAGTCAATAAACAAACAATAAATTCATTATGTAGCATTTTCCTAGAGACAAGACATTAAAAATACTAAATTTCTTGAGACCTGCTGAAGAGGCTAATGGCCAAATCTCGTAATTTCCGTGATTCCCGCGCAAACGTGAAAATAAATGTGTTAGACTATAGTAGGTACTCTTTTGGGTTTGTTGTTATATGTTTTTGTTTTTCCTCTTCTGAACTCTAAGATTGATGGATGGAAAGAATTCATTGAATTTCCAGGATACTCAGATGGTTTCCCGTTGCCTTCCTTAAGAACTCATTTTAGAATGGCTTCAGACCCGAAGATAAAGTGAAGACGAGGCTGTCAAATACAGAAAAGGAAATTAAACAGCCATGCCGATACCGGGATTCGAACCCGGGTTTCGACACATCTGCCTCGTGGGAGACCTCCCCCTAAGCCATTAGGCTGTGCCTAATAGTTTAATTAGGAACCTTAATATCGGAATATTAATAACAACGGAAAATTACATTGATGGCTGTTGTAATGATTGGGTGTTGAAAAAAAAAGTTATGTGTAGGCTTTTACGTGTAAATAATAATACTTGAATACAATAATCAGCAGTTGAATGTGCAAATTTGTTTCCTGCAAATAAAGGTTATTCTATAATATTAACTTCCAACTTATTATATTATATAATTTAATATTAACAGATATGCTTAATTGTCGTTTGTAAAGCCAGAACTGGAACTCGATGGGACATTGCGTTGATTTGGATTGAAAAGCTTTCGGTAGCTTCGTGACAAACATTAGTGGTGTCACCATTCTAAAGAAGTAATTTGATTACATTTTCAAATAGAAAGGCAAATAATTTACTACTATTAAACTATTAAAATAAACGCTTGGAAATTTCCTTAATTTTCAAGAGTTTCACTACGTACATCATCCCTCTTACTACTTGGGTTAAGATATATTAATACTAGAAAGAAAAAAAGATGATTTCATAAGGATTTTAAAAAAAGAAATCAATAACCGCAACGTACTGGTCGATGGATCTCTTAGTCCAACGAATAGAGACCAAAAAAGGGTGGGTTACCTTACAAAAGGTCCGGTAGTTCTAATTTTTTGATATGTTGTCTAGGATGGTTAGTAAGTGTTTAAAATGCGAAATGCACAATTCCTCCCCCGCCGCGCCCGCCGCCATCGTAAAAAAAAACCAAAAAAAATTTGCACTTTGTTTTGATTTTCGCTTATATCTTCTATTTGGTGCATTTTAGAGACACAACAGTTCTACTCAATGTTCTAGAGAATACAGTTTCCTACAATTTAGTTTTTAGTTTTTGTTTCTAGGACTGATAGTTACGGAGATATGCACTTTTTGAAAAACAAAAAAAACACGCACTTTTCGGAAATTTGCCAAACTTCGAACTTCAGGACGCTGTATTTCAGTTATGGCCTATTCTAGGGAAACAAGTATCAGAATAAAATGTGTAGGGAATTTAATTACCTAGAAAATGCATGTATATTTTTATGAACCAACCCTACGAGTGTTGTGTAAAATCAAAAATCAAGAATAACGGAATATTGCTGGTCTTCGCTATTGTGACGCACTAGTCCATCAAATAGAGACCAAAGAGGGGGGTACCTTACAAAAGGTCCGGTAGTTCTAATTTCTTGATATGTTGTCTAGGATGGTTAGTAAGTGTTTAAAATGTAAAATGCACAATTCCTCTTCCGCCGGGCCGCCGGGCCGCCGCGCCCACCGTCATCTTAAAAAACCAAGAAAAATTGGTATTTTCTTTAGATTTTAGCTTATAACTTCGTTTTGGTGCATTGTAGCTACAAAAGAGTTCTACGCAATGTTGTAGAGAATACAATTTCCTACAATGTAGGTTTTAAATTTTGTTTCTAGGACTGATAGTTACGGAGATATGTTTGTTTTGAAGAAATCAACAATAACGCACTTTCTGGAAACTTGTCAAACTTCTAACTTTAGGACGCTGTAATTCAGTTATGGCCTATTCTAGGGAAACAAGTATCAGAATAAAATGTGTAGGGAATTTAATTACCTACAAAACGCATGTAAATTTTTTGATCCTACGGAGAGTGGGGTAAAAAAAAATCAAAAACAACGGAATATTGTGGTTTTTGTTACTGTGATACACAGAGTATCTAAAAAAAATTCACTAATTACCTTCCAGTGTTGGCTTGAAATTGGAGTGTATACCAACCCTACTTGAGTTTCTGACCTGAAACTTAAGATGCTGACAGGTTGATAGTTGCCACAGCTAAATGCCTCTCCCCCTCATACGACGCCGTCGTCATTGTCGGTGAAGATAATGACCTACTCGTCCTGCTGACTGGCACAACACCTGCGGTCAGCAATGTCTACCTCAAAAAACCAGCGAGAGGGAAACAGCCAGACGCAATCTACTCCGCCTCCTCCTACAAGTTCAACTCCACAGGCTGTATCTTGCTCCTGCACGCAATATCGGGCTGCGACATCATTTCAACCGTTTTTGGGTTTGGAAGGAATGAATTCTGCCAACTTTTTAGGAAAGACCTATCATTGCTGGAGCAGGCGGAGAGGTTCGGGGACCTTGCTGCCACTCCCCACGAAATTTCAGCAGCAGGGGAGAAAATCTTAGTATCCCTGTATGGTGGCAATAACGAACAGTCATTGAGTCACTTCGCCACAGCAAATTCATGACCAGTACCACCAAGCTCAAACTGGCTAAACTACATCCGACCACTGACGCAGCACATTTCCACTTCCTGAGTTCATACCAGCCGGTCATGGAGTGGATAGGGATTGTCAAAGACCCGATCGAGTGAGGCTGGTATAGAGAAGCTCGAGGACTGGAACCCATCAGGATGAGTAGCGACACTCTCCTCCAAACCTGCTTAAGACCATCTCATGCAGATGCACAACTGGTCCGCATGTGGCTGTAGAAAGGCGGGCCTCAATTGTTCCGCCCTATGCAAATTCTGTGCTGGCCAAGAATGTGACAACAGGAATGAGGTCCTCGTCGACGATGAAGACGACGACTATCGAGTAACTTCGCCATTTGACGCAAATGAAGACCCCGACTTCATTAACACACCCGCTATGAAACGAGCGAAGCGGGTGTAAATTTGTTTTCTTTTCAGTTTTAGTTCAATTAATATCGATTTTGATATGATTATTAATGCTTTTTGTTCTTACTTTGTTTAGATACATGCATATTTAAAAAATGTATCTGCTGTGCTGGTGGGATATTTTTAAATTGAACATCCGCTCTCACCATTAGATATTCTCCAGTGAAACAGTACCTGCCTCATGAGCATTCCGCTGTAACATGTCAGAAACTCAAGTAGGGTTGGTATACACTCCAATTTCAAGCCAACACTGGCAGGTAATTGGTGAATTTTTTTTTGATACTGTGCGTCACAATAACAAAAACCACAATATTCCGTTGTTTTCGATTTTTTTTTTACCCCACTCTCCGTAGGGTCAAAAAATTTACATGCGTTTTTGCAGGTAATTAAATTCCCTACACATTTTATTCTGATACTTGTTTCCCTAGAATAGGCCATAACTGAATTACAGCGTCCTAAAGTTAGAAGTTTGACAAGTTTCCAGAAAGTGCGTTTTTGTTTATTTCTTCAAAACAAACGTATCTCCGTAACTATCAGTCCTAGAAACAAAATTTAAAACCTACATTGTAGGAAATTGTATTCTCTACAATATTGCGTAGAACTCTTTTGTAGCTACAATGCACCAAAACGAAGTTGTAAGCCAAAATCTAAAGAAAGTACCAATTTTTTTTGGTTTTTTAAGATGGCGGCGGGTGCGGCGGCCCGGCGGGGGAGGAATTGTGCATTTTGCATTTTAAACACTTACTAACCATCCTAGACAACATATCAAAAAATTAGACCTACCGGACCTTTTGTAAGGTACCCCCCCCCCTTCTTTGGTCTCTTATTTGCTCGACTAGTGCGTCACAATAACAAAAACCGCAATATTCCGTTGTTCTTGATTTGTTTTTACCCCCCACTCCGTAGAATTGATTCATAAAACTATACATGCGTTTGTAGGTAATTAAAATCCCTACACATTTTATTCTGATACTTGTTTCCCTAGAATAGGCCATAACTGAAATACAGCGTCCTAAAGTTAGAAGTTTTACAAAAATTACTGGAAATTGTGTTTTTTTTTTTGTTTTTTTTTCAAAGTGCATATCTTCGTAACTATCAGTCCTAGAAACAAACTTTAAAAACCATATTGTAGGAAATTGTATTCTCTACAATATTGCGTAGAACTCTTTTGTAGCTAAAATGCACCAAACAGACGTTATAAGCGAAAATCTAAAGAGTGTATCAATTATTTTTGTTTTTTTTAAGATGGCGGCGGGGGAGGAATTGTGCATTTTGCATTTTAAACACTTACTAACCATCCATATCAAAAAATTAGAACTACCGGACCTTTTGTAAGGTAAAACACCTCTATTCGTTGGACTATCTTATCCATGCTGAATTTTAGATAAGAAAAGGTTCAATGAACCAACCGTCATCATGCTTCTATTCTGCTGAATCAACTTTGGAAGCCGTTTCGTTTCGAAGACTGTCGCAAGCTTCTATTCAAAAGCCTGTGTGGCTACTACGCTTCCAAAAGAAACAGATAAAAAATCGATGACCTCAAAGGAGTCCTTTACTGTTTAGGGATGAAAAGACTCCGCTGTAAACCGAAGCTTCATTGATGTATTCTATAACAAAAAAAAAAAAACCCCAACAATATTGATGCAGATTTCATTGTGGGAAAAGCCATTGCTATTCAGACGAAACGATGCCTCTCCAATCTGGTCTTAGTTGGTTTTTCTTGAAAATTCTCCAATTTTGGAGAAGGCAAAGTATTGTGCACGATTTGTTTTTGTAAGATAGTTCATTTATTTTATAAAAGCAGAATTGGCCCCATTTCTTGAAAGAAAGAGGATCAAAATCTTCTTTGCAGCATTTCTAACCATTTCATTGTTTCCAGTGAATCTTGTCTGAACAGATCTAATAGTTAAATAGTGTACAAAATATAAAACTAAATAACTAACCAAGCTTTTCATCTCTGCAGAACAATGCATGTTCGCTTTCTACGTCTTGAAGTCAACGATAAAAGCCCAACTTACCTTTTCTTACACATGTTTACTAAATATCTTTACTCCGATAATAATTAAACGCTTTTTGATCTTCTCTCAGAAATTAAAAAAAATAAAAAATATGAAATCGAACGAGGAAATGGTTGCCGATTTCCTCGTTTAGTAACGCAAGTGTTTCATGATTGGCTGTCTCAAAATGATTGTTCCCGCCAAGCTCACATTACAATGTGATTGGTCTGCCGCTTTTACCGCTGCCGTTAAACTTGAAAGGCTACGGACTTGGGCGTCTATGCCCAGTCGCACTATTACGTTAGTTTATCTCTGTTAAAAATTGATACATGGCTTAGGAGTAATTCTTTGAAACCGTTACAATGAAGATTTCATCGTAAGTCCGTCAAATCTAGAAAAGAAATTGTCAGCTTATCCCTTGCAGTCAGGCAAGTACGAGTTCCAATGAATATTCACAGAAAGAAACAAGACAGGTTTTACCAAACCTAAAAAATAAAGTAACTCTAGAAAGTGATGAGGACTATTTAAAAATGGTGTTTAAAAAATACCTCTTAATGAGACACTATCCAACGACACAATGAAACCTTCAAAACTTTTACGACACTTTTAAACAAAGCATTAATTCAAATTAGCACACAATCCTTACGAATTGCACTTTTTTATTATTATTTCAAGCAATACCACAGTAATATGAATTGAACATACACAATAACTTATGCCATTTTTGGCGGGTGGTCCGGTAGGTAATCAGAAGGATTTTCGGTGGGCCGCGTGCTGTCAAAGTTTGAGAAACACTGGTTTAGTGTGATCAAAACAGACAAAATCATTTATTCTTATTATTTTTTATTACTATCTTATCAGTTTATTATTTATTTATACATATTTTTTTTGGAGAGAGAGAAATTTTTCTTTAGGTTCCGAGGCATCAGTGATTCAGGGTTCGGGTTTTTATCTGTTATTATTTTAACAATGAAACTCGCGCTCATTCTTTGCCACATTGAAAAGAATTTCGGCAATGTACTTTTGATAGTTTGTTTGATAAACGAATTTGAGTGTTTCTTAAACATTTGGAATTGAAGTAATTCGGATTTAAACAGATCTTTCTAAGCGCATAATTCGTTATCTAGTTATTTCGTTGTATTTTCTTAACCTTGTTATCACTGTCTAGCAAATGAAGTTGCAAATGATTAAATAGCTGTTGGAGATTTTCAGGGTGAATCCAGCGCTTGTTATATGAAACATAAAATCTGGAATTCATTTTCCACTGAGATATTCTTGTCAGGTGATTGGGAATTTTCTTCAACATGTTAATAATGAAACTATATTTAAAAACAAAACAAACAAACTCGGGTTGACTGGCTTTAAATAGCATTTTACAAAGTTTATCATCAGTTAGAAAAAAGTCAGTAGCTGGAATTAGTTTGATAGCCCGAAATAAGGACCTAAAAGTTTTAATTAGGATCAAAACGGCTTTTTATTTAAATATCGCTTTGATAGGATCAAACTCTGTAGACTTGTCTATTAGTCAAGCAATTTTCTTTGTAAAAACTTATTTTCGAGTTAATACAGCCTTTGATTTTATCAGCCAAATGTTATTTTGTTTTCTGAGATCTCTTTTATAGTGGAAACATACTTCCAAAATTTCATTATGAACCCAAGTTAAAATTTCATGACGATAAATTACTTTACCAATTGACACAAAACCGAAGACAATCCATATATGACTAATTTCTTCCAAAATTCTAAATTTTGTTAATTCTTCAGATATATCGTGGAAATCACGATCCACCTTTTTAAATTCTGTTATGACTAAGAAGCGCTTCAACTTTTGATTAAAAACTTGGAACAACACACAAATTAAAAGTTATAAAAAAAAAATTAACACATTAAAATTACAACGTTTCAACTGAGCTAACCAGTCGTTTACAAGTACTTTCATTTTAAATGACATTTTTAAATGTCTTTCAGTTTATTAGCAGTGTGCTTTGAGATCTTACTTTAAATCTGCACACTTAGATCTTTTGTTTATTTCCAACACTGATAATTGGCTTCTAAAGTTTTTCTCTCTCTGATATTATTATTATATATAATTTATAGATATTATCAGGAATTGATAATGGACCATTTCTCAATATAAAGATGAATTAATTTATAATGCTCTTCTTAGATATGTCAGTGTCGTACGATGGAAAATAGCAACAGCCGTGGAGTTTAATTAGTTAATAGTTAAAAGATTCAGTCCAAAATTAAATGATAACACCAGAAGTAAATTTCATTGAGAAGACATTTATATAATATTGTTTTCATATTCTTACGATAGATTACAGTAAACAGAAGAGTTACCATGCGATCGTCAAACAGTCAATGACTTTGCCCTAGAATCTTTTCACCCAGTGACCCATTTTATATAGAATATCGATAAACGTCCCACTAACGTACTAGTCTACTTTCACTGTCCCATCGCTTCGCATTCAGAGAACCCATTCTTTCCCTCTTTGATGCTCGGCTCCAACATGCCTTCAAGGTAAAATTATTTTTAAATGTTAAGCATTTATTAATAAACTCATAAAATGTAATATTTGATATTTAAATATTTTGTTGCATGATAAGATAATAAGCTTCTTACAAGTAGAGCGGCGTTCTCAAATGAAAGTAAGGGATGTTTATGTAATGCATGTGTTGTTGTAAACACGCGCGGCAGGATTTTTTTTTTAATCTTTTGAACTGGCGAAGATCATTACAATTCTTAGTCCAAATGACGTAAGTTATTTGTCCTCATAGTAGTAATTTACTTATTTGAGAATGTTAAGATTCTTTCAGTGAATTTTTGATTTTCAATAAACCAAAAATTGATGCCGTGTATCATGGTTTTCAATCACGTTAACATGGGCTCATGAAATTTTTATGACTTAAGGGACCATGCTTATTCACTTGGGTTTTGGTTTCCTCAAAACTTTCCACTTTTTTTACTCTTGATTACAGCAGTATCTATAAAGTACCTATAATTCCCTCACGTTACTTCTGATTCTGACTACGTATTTCTAACTTTGGTTCGAATTTATCATTTCCGATCTCCAGACTGTGCATGGGAACATGGTCAAGGGTTTAAAGGCTCTTATGGCCGAGTGCACCAAACCTCAATTAACTTTGATGGCTGCATTGTGGACGTAGCTAAAATTAGTGGGGGTTGTTGCTCTAGAAAAATTATAGCCTTTGTTTTAAAATTGTGTGAAAGGAAACAAGCATATATAAAAAGAAATTTATCAAGTTTCTGAATAAATTTTCTTTTTATACATGTTTGTTTCCTTTCACACAATTTTAAAACAAAGGCTAAAATTTTTCTGGAGCAGCACCCCCCACTAATTTTAGCTACGTCCACACTGCAGCCGTCAAAGTTAATTGAGGTTTGGTGCACTCGGCCATTAAACTTTCAAATCAAAAGGAATTATCAATATCTCCTATGATTTTTTATTGCGCACTGTTTTGTTTTGGCAATTTTAGCGTTATTTTTGCTCCTTTGGAAAAAAAAATCACTGAAATTGAATTTTTGATTGATTAATATCTATTTAAAGAGATGAACTACAAATAGTATGGTTGAAATTATTGTTAAAAAAAGGAGGAAAAACGATTTTTAAAAACACCATTTACATATTCCTACAGTATTTTGCAAAAAAAAAAAAAGGTTTACCATGTATGGTCATTACGTAGCAATCGATTTTGTGTGGAACAAACGTCACCAGTCTTGACGTCATCAACTTGAACTCCGAGCAGTCAGTCCAAGATGGCGTCGTTTTGTGATCACATAAGCGCGACCAAGAAAGTGCAAACTTTGCATAGCCAAGCAAGGGGAATAGTGTGGAACATTTTTAATTATTTCAATTTTAAATATTATTTATTGGTAACTGTAGAAAATACAAAAACCAGAATGTTTTCGTAATGTTTATAAGATTCAGTTACGGATTTTAGCAATAGCTGGCGCTGTTACGTCCTGGAAACATCAATCTATAAGGAAATTACGTCATCAAAAGCTTTTCTTTCATGAACTGAACTGTAATTAAACCCGAAAAATTGCATCTGCTTAAATTTCTTGCCACAACATTGTTTAGACGAGAGAACTTATCAAAAAGCCTGGGACTTGAAAATGACCGTTGAATGATTTGGATATTTAAATGTATTTGTCCAAATTATTTCAGATGCTTAAATTTCTTACACATTTCTTAAATTTGACATGAAATCTATTAAAGAGCAAAATTTTAAAAAAAGTGGGGGAGGAGCCATCAGTGTTTCTAGCCTATAAAAATATAAGGGAATGAATGACAAGTGCATCAGAACGAACCACCTTGAACTTATTTTGGTTATCCCTAATGCTTGAAGGTACACTTAACAGATCTTTTGATTACTTGTTATGATATATTTTGAATTTAAAAGCTTAATGAATGCATTTTTTTTAATGAACTTGAGTAATTGTAATATCTTTTTTGTGATTAATTTGAAATTCGATTCTGTTCGAATCAATTTTTTATTGAGTTTCTATCGTAGGATAATGGAAAAGTGTAAGGGCTTTTTTTTTCAGTTATAGTTTAAAATTTATACAGTACAAACATAAAAAATGAAATTGCAAAGCATTCATATAAACTGGAAGTCTTAACTGCGATTTCCTAGAAGGCATATTCGATAGGATTTAAAACGCACCATATTATTTATTTACATATATATTATCACCAAAAAGAACACAAATACAATAGGACCTTGATAATCCGGCATTCTCGGGGATCTGTCAATGCCGGATTATCAAATATACCGGATTACCAAGGCCATTTTGAAAACCCTGGTTTAAACAAGGGTATATAAATAAAAACTACAGTTTTAGCATACATACATTGTTATTTAGTAAACACAACAGAAAACATTACAGTAAACAAAACAAAAATTAAAAGTATGTAATACTGCACAATGAAAACTATATTGACTAAAAATGAAATATAGTACTGTTGTGCACTTCACTGTTAAATAGCTCAGGATTCTAAGTCTTAGCAAAGTTTGTTTTACACCATAAACAACTCAATTAATAAAATGTTATTAAAAAACTGCGGATAACTACACAAGAATTACTAAATCTTATCTTCCCTCTTTATCTTACATTTGAATTATCCTAGCTGTAGATTAACAAAACAGAACACGCGTTCTTTTTTTAGTTAAACTAGTTGTTTCACTTAACTCACTTAACTGGATAATAGTAACTTATAATTTTACACCGTTAAACATACCTTTTTATTGTTATTTACAATGGTAGTTTTAGACCGACAGCTTAGTGTATGATAATTTTCGTACAACTTTTTAAAAAATACAATAATGTTTTAGTTTTAGTACATCAGGGAGAAAAAAAATCTGGCAACCCTCTATTTTTGATGCGTGCAGGACTATCGGGTCTGCCGGACTATCGAGTGCCGGATTATCGCGGTCTTACTGTACATCTAAAGATTAAAACTGAAAATCATCTATTTTTCAAGGTTTTAGTTTCCATATTTTTTACCTTGCTCTACCAAGGCTTGAAAGAAAATAAATTTAACGCTGTTTAATAAAATGGGAACGCAGGCCGTGGATTTGATATTTTTTTCTATTATTGTGGGTTTTGTTTTGTTTTGCTTCCGGGAGCGAGGATAACATTTGTATATGTTTGCACCTTTTGAGTGTCATCAGTGGAGTATGTCTGGCTAATGAGTCCTAAGAAAACGAAACGGCCGTCCCAGCCTCTCCCATGGTGATAAATTTCTCGAAGCGCGAAATTTTTTTGGTTCCTTTGTGCCTTCCGTAGTTACCATTTTGTTGAATTATTAGGCAGGTAAAATTTGTTATAACATAACATCGTTTAGTTATTACAGAAATTGAAAATCATGCCCAAATGATGTAATAGCGAAATTAGAATTGATACAACTTCGCTTAAGAAAGAAATAGCAAAAAACGCCGTTAAAGAAATCTATACGAAAAGTACTATTGATTCTATCCTCATTCAATGTGGGTAACAAGAGTTACTCAAAAAAAAAAAAGTTGTAATCGATTTCATTTACTGCAGAAACCGAAATCCGTTTGTCGATCCGACCTTCCGTTCGGGAGTTGTTAGGGGTGGACAGATACGGATGGACGGACAGAACAAACGCAACAGCTAGCGATTTTGGTCGCTATCACGATAGCTTCCAAATGGGCCGCTAAAAATAAGGCAATTAAATGACGGAACGCAATTAAGAAAAATTAAAGAACCACATTCGATTTAAACTCCACTCCAGAAAATTCTATTGCTACGAATAAGTGTTGGCGCTTTAAAGACGTATCCCTTTTGGATAAGTCATGGAAATCATAAGTCGTGGAAAAATTAAGTCTTTTGGATGTTTTTAAATTGCTTATTTTTAATATAAATCCTTGTAAAGTCACAAGGTTAGCTATTACACAATTTTGTAGGTCTAAAGTGTAAATCCTGCTCTAAACTGCATTGAAAAGAAAAAAGAATAATTTCAAGTGGAATTTACTTATTATGATAGATGAACACGATAATTTGAAAATATCATTTACAGCAAGGAAAGTGAAATTTAATGATAAGTTGAAAAGAAGTCCCTATTAATTTTGGTGTATATAGTAATAGAATTAAGAGCAAAAACAGGCTTTGCCTCTAAACGCCATAATTTTGATAATTGAAGAAATATGTATCTGTACTGAAACTCATAGATGGATGTACTTTAGTGTAGGCTTCCTAATGACTTTGATGCCATTCACAGATGAGAGGCTCACTCCCTATCTTCACAGGATCACCATTAAAGTGCCATTATCACGACACATCACTAACAATTAACCACTGAATGTTTAATGATAGAAATGAAGCTGAACGCGCATTGTGTGAGGATCTACGTTTAAGCAGAATTGAATGGAAATTTACGATCGCGTGACTACGTCACCAGATTATGAGCCGCAGACTTGGATCTTCACTGAAAGACGAGGTCAACGGTTCGACAGCTGCCAATCGTTGTCGTGTGAGATTGGCGGGAACAACCATTTTCAGACGGTCAATCGTGAAACACTGGCGTTATTTAAACAAAGAAATTAAGAGCCATCTTCCTGGTTTAAATTCATATTTTTCTTTTTTTAAATTCTGAGTTAGAGATCAAGTATTTAATTATTGAGTAACGGTAGAGGGTTCTCTCGGGAGCAAAAGAACGATTGCGCAAAGGCGCTGTGGGTCATGCGTTCATGCAAATAGCACATCACATGACCGTGTGATCACGTAGGAATGGAAGAGCATTATTTTGCTTTAGAATGTTATTTACTAACGAAATTTCAAGGTGACAAAGTCAGCTATCAGTCGAATAATTACTGAGAACAAAAGGAAGCCAATTAGTTTGGACCGAAGTAAATTGTCTCCTCGGAAACGCCATACGAGACCTAAAAAAAAATATGCGTCTGACACCGTTGTACGACGATAAATGAAATGGTGACGAAAGACAATCCGTGTACTCAAATAAGCATTAAGAAGAGGCAGAAGTCAGTTTGGACGATTTGGAGGTCTAAGCTCAACCTGTTCTGTAAGTGTTAAAAATACAACTAAAAATCTGAAAATTTAAAATATGACAAGTTTAAATAGGAATGAATCATATTCTCCTTTTGTTAATTATTAAGTGATAAATGAATTAATTACATTTAAACTCAAAACCAGCTATGTTTTTGAAAGAATTTGCATTCTATTAAATTAGTTAAGCTTCAAAAAGCTCCCATTTCTGTTTCTATGAATAAAAGTAAATAATCTATTAATTATATTATAATATAAGTAAATAACAGTAATAATCTATTCCCTGAATTCAATATTGGGAAAGTAAATGAAATCTTGAATTCAGGGAATAGATTATTACTTTATTTATTCATAGAATCAGGAATGGGTGCTTTTTTTTTTCAGCTAAAATACGAGTAATTTAATAGAAAGCAAATTCTTTAGAAAAATTAGTCTGTTTTGACTATAAATGTAATTAATTCAGTAATCATATAAAAATCAAGAATAGAAGAGTATGATTCATTCATATTTAAACTGTCATATTTCAAATTTTCAGATTTTTACTTTTATTTTTAACACTTACAGAACGATTTGAACTTAGATCTCCAAATCGTCCAAACTTACTTTATACTATTTGACAAGACACGGAGCGCTCTGCCTAGGGCCTTTTGGACAGAACTTGTTTCAATCGGAGTGTTTATACTTTGCTTAACCGTACCGACAACCGGAATCGGAGGTAGGGGCTTCAGAATTCTCAAAAAGAAAGTTTGTCGGATCCCGTTTGCCTCCGGCTTGTCTTTGATGACCAGCTCGGACAGTATAAATTACTTTCAGTGTCCAAGCGGATCAGTACCGACTCTTGTTTCCTCCCGAACATGATAAGCAAAAATTGATCGAATGTAAGAGGTAATAGACTTTTATTTATGATTAAAGTTCCGCTCGGAAAGAAATTGGCAAGAAGTTGAATCAACCTCGAAAGTTCATTTTTCATTTATTTCATTTTCACGGTAAAACAGAACATCTGTTTAACAGGATGCTATATTACAATATAAAAAGCTATAATAATAATAAATAATAATATTTTTTTAACATATAGATAAGCTC
>JAFIDM010006943.1:25264086-25284170 GCA_023159025.1 Thereuonema tuberculata
AATAATAATAATAATAATATTTTAAGAAAAGTAGGCTTTAAATTCTTTCAAAAGCTTTTTTTTTTCGGCTATGTAATAAAATGCAATATAATTTATCTCAATAAAATCAAAAAACTTATATATTAATATATAATTAAGTTACTTTAAGCTTTTCTTTTATTTTTTGTCAGAAGATAAAAAAAAATAATCATAATCATTAATCAATAATAAATAATAATCCGTAATCACAGAATTGAATGTTTTGAATGTCTATGCGGCATTGTTCTGTCCTAAGTCTATTTTTTTTCCTTGATCTTCCTCAGGGCATTGTTGGCGTTTATCTATTTAGATTCCATGTATAAACAAGTATTTAAGAGCAAAAAGAAATTCCCAATAAACGTTATCTTTCATTGTGATTGACTTGACTTGAAATAAAGTAATATGGGCAGAAACGATTAAAATTCTCTAAAAAAAAAAACCATGATCTATCCACATATCATTGTAAGCTATCAAGAATTTATTGGGTTTAAGCGAAAATGGCAGAATTACAGCCTGTGCAAGAAAAAAAAAGTTACGTAAGATATTCTGGTTATGATAGAGCGAGATCTCACTTAAACTTTGTAATTAGCTTTGGTTAGATGATTACAGACAGTCCTCTTTTATGTCTTGACCTGACATCTGTCTTTTCGTATTTCTGTGGTGTAGTTATTAAGGAACACACGTCCATTACTTGTTAAATAGTTCCCGCAATTACGAAACTTTCCTTCCAGCACGTCTGTCTCCGCTGAAAAGATCCTCTACCGGATTTAAGATTTGAAAACTCTTCTCGTTTTTAGATATAAAGTGTTAAATTTAAGGAGGAAAAAGCTCGTTTTTAGATATAAAATGTTAGATTGAAGGGGAAAAAAGCAAAATTGATTTGCAGTTTATTCAAGATGCTAAACAGAATAAAATAGTTCAAATTTTGATTGCCATGTTGGAATAGTAAAACAGGAGCTTAGGCTATTCTAGTTTTCATTGGCTGTCTTAGGAGGCGATCAGCCAACCTATCTATTCCTAACTGTCCTTTAAGAACTTATCTCTTCCTAAAGGTCGTTATCCGGCCAAAGAGTTCATAAAATTTAATCTCTGAAGTCAAACCCATCTATCGTAATTCTTAAGGGGAAAAAAAGTCCCACATTAAACGCCAATTCATTAACCATCTCATTTTCTGGATGAGAAATGCTATGGATAATAAACGCCATTATAAGAGGGTTTTTTTTGTTCGTTTCTTTATTTCTTGCTTTCTTTTTTTTTTTTTTCTATTTCAAAGAACATTTTTTCATGTTTGGTCTTAACATTTAGATTTCTTAAAAAATACAAGGTTGCTTTAACTATCAACCACAAGAAAGACAGGAAACTCAAAGAAGTTGTTCCGTGAGGTACAGGAAGGACTGGCAATGTAGTAGTAATAATAACAATAATAATAAACTGGGGAAACCCATGGTTTGAAACTTTTTTCGATATAATAATAATAAAAAATAACGGAAATAAACTGTAAATTTGTATATTGCATTGAAAATTTTTATTTAGTAATGTAAGTAACACAAGTAATAAAATTTCTCTTGCCAGAAAGAAATTAAATGGATAATATGAAAGTTGAGAATTTGGGATGAGGTTATTTACTCTCCCTTGATCTTATTGCATGGTGCCATGAACGCCATCTGTACGAAATATTTCGAAACACAGTGTAACTATACAGCGCTATCAAATGCTTTGCTTCTCACCCTTAATAATTTGCCGACAACTGCTAATAAAGAGTACATCCTATTTCAGTATTAGCCTGCAATTATTTATTAAGAAAATCTCTTATGTACATCTTTACGATTAGAAATAGGAAAATTAAAAGGGTTTAAAGGGAAGAAAAAAGCCATTCCCTCCAGATTTACATATTTTTGGAAAATTTCTTTTCAGTTGTTGAAAGTTTGGGTATTAAGAAAAATTAAGCATTAAGAAAATACTTATCTCTACGATAAATTTCAAAGTAGGACAATTACAATCCCGTTTCCTCTATTGAACCATGCAAAATTGTGATTGTTTAACTATACTTACATATTGTTAAAGTATTAAAGTATTTATGGTATAAAATATTAAAAACGAACTGTCCTGTATTTATTATACTGATAAATTTATTCATTTCAAACCTTATTCGACAAAGTCCAGTAGATAAGTTGATAATATCTGACAAAAAATCAAAAAAGCTATAATTATGATTTAATATTCTGTGAAAAACAATAATAACACAGTAAATACCCTACCAGAATATTTGTATATATCTATTACTTTGCTTTGCCAAAGTTTAATGTAAGGATCTATTACACAAAAGATATAAACATTATTCAGTTTACTGTAACAAAAAACTACATCTAGTTAACATTTCTTGAATTTTTTTTTAATGAAAAGTTTTTGAGGCTTTTTATAGGGCTATAAAAAGGAGTTACTGGTTTAATATCCACTTACTTCTGCATTAAGATGAGTATTAGAATTCTATATATTATGTAAGAAGAGACCAATAGCATTTCAAAATAATTGAAATGCTTCAGACTACTCAGTGTTGGCGAACAAAATACTTCTGAAAATAACAATCACAGCACGGTAATGAGAAAGTTTGTAACATCTGTTTTTGTTTTTTTAATGTTATTTTAATATTATTTTATAATCTGTAAACAAATGCGTTAATTTTTTATTAAAATGTATTCAGTCAGAAATTTGGAATCCATACCTGTTTTTTTTCCTCTCGAATTTTTTTATTGTTTTTGAAAGCCAAATTTGCCAATAATAATTTTAAAATATTAAAATTAATGTAATTTAGCTAATTTCTTTAAATTTCATAGGGTTAAATTCTTTTTTAAATTATTTTTCTAGTTTCAGTTCTTATTCCATTTTATATCTCTAAGCAAAAGCCTGACCTTGCCCAAAAATCGATTCTGAGACAGTTATTGCTACCACAGACAGAAAAAAACATAAAGGAATTTATGGATTCTTTTAAGTAGAAGTTAAATTACTTAAAGTTAAATTATATCAAGATACATTGAATTATTAGAGACAAACGATCTTCGAAACAAGACGTGGTCGAGTAAGTGAAAACGATTAACGCCCCCGCAAGGCCTAATTGGACAAGACTAAAACTACAGTAGGAATTTTGCCAAGGACAGTCTAAAAATATTCAAATTGATTCATTAAAACGAGTACAATTTAAGTTATTGCGTTTTATTAAGATTTTTGTTATTAATCTGTTCGAAAATTACTCTCGTAAAACTGAAGTTTAGTGGGACGAAAAATTGACAAGTTTTAACTCAATTGCTCCTCGTCGTTTTGTAAATTCGATGAGAATTCTAACCAATTTTTCGCTCTCCTCCAGTTATTCGTAAGTAAATTAAGCCTAACTAGCCATTATCCATAAAAAATTTCGCGACTTTAATATGTGGTTATTTAACTGTCTTATACTCCTAAGTTAACAGACAACTTACGTATCAAAAAAAGACTTATTCCGTAATATCACAATATCTTAAAAAGATAGTTGTTTTTTTCATTATTGTTGCTATAAAACTTATATTATCATTAAAATACTTCCTTTTGTTTCTTTCATCATTATTCGTAAGACATTAATAAAAATTTTCCTAGTTACAAAAACAATGGAACGATCAATTGAATAAAAATAACTTCAAAGCAGCAGTTTTTAACATATTAACGTTAATCATGATCATACTTTAAAAGAAAATAAGATGATAATGTAAATAACAGTATTGTACTAATGTCTTGAGGGATTTCGTCATGATAGAAATTAATTGTCCATTATAAAATTTTTTCTGAATGTTTACTGACATTAGAATTTTGTTTTTTTAAGAAACGTAAATTATGCTATTATATTTTATAGAGTGTAGCTCTTATTAAGTTTCAAGCACATTTTGACTATAAATTTGTAAATAAGGAAAATTTAATAACTTTTTGTTTTTTTTATTTTTCTAAAACCATGGTCTCGAATTAATCTCATTCTGGAGTTGTAAGCAGATGTGGTCCTTAATTGAAATTTTTTAAAAAGTATATTTCATTTGTTGATTTTTTTATCAAATTAATTCAGCAATCATTTGCTGTTTTAAAAACCTAAAAAACCGGAAAAAAAAAATCATGATCTTCTAAAAAAAGATTAGATAAGAAAATCCTTAATTTACTATTAGGGCGGCTTTGTATAGGAACATGATGTTTCCAAGCAGGAATATCTTCTTGGAATCATGCAGCCTAGAGTTGTTTTTGCTTTTTAGTACTTGTTCGGAATTTTGATGGAATAGTGCAGATTCTATACACGAAAATTGGAAAAGCGCCTCTAGTATCGTAAAGTAGACTATTATTTCCAAACTGCACTAAAATTCTACTGAATTACATATCAATTAGAGAATTTATAGTCTATATTTGATTTCGTGTATTAAATAACAAGTTACTAATCCATTAAACTATGCTTGGTTAACAAGAAACCTAACTACATAGATGAGTCCATAAAAGTTTTCTCCGCTTTCAAGAACAAAGAACAAGGTACTAAGACAATGTTTCTCTAAGAAATGTTATTATCAATTCAATACATTAGAATATTTGAAAAAAATATTTTTAATTGCATATGACTCTCTACATATATACGTAAATCCGAACTTTATGCGAAAAAGTACTGTATATATCATGTATATGTATATATCGTGTGTAGTATAGCAAGATTTTTCCTAAATTAACGCTTAAAATAGAGATGTAAACTTTATTTTTCATTTAATATGTCTGTTTAGTACAATATTTAATATGTCTGTTCTTTAGTATTGCATTGTATTATTGGTGTATTTGAAGCTTATGTACTGTAAGGTATGTTCAATGATAGGGCAAGAGGACAAATCCAATATACGTAAAAATTGATTTTTTATAATGGAACAGATCACTTACCGTCTGTATTCAAAATAAGCTTTTTGGGTATGGTCGACTTGCACTTTGCTTCGCAAAGAATTTGGTCAACTTTGGTAATGTATTCAATAATCTTCATAATTACATATAAGTGTAAAAAGTTAATCTAAGGCAGTTAATCTGATGTTCTGATTAGTTGACATTTTGTAAAAGACATTTGGGCAAAACAATGATTCTTTTCGAAAGATAACCTTTTTAAGAAAGCGAAAAATTGCTTTGAAGTTAATTGGTCTCATTATCTGAACAGCTGATGGATTGTGATAGCGAACACCCATCCTTGAAAACACCAATGCTGACATTGATAAACACTTCAGGAAATACAATGGCCATTAGCTAATTCCAGAGTGAAACCTTTGGTTTAAAACTGTCCGATGATAGTGGCATAGCTGGGGAGAAAGAATAATACGGTTGCCCTTAGAATCATATCCAAGGTGATATAGCTGGTGACAGATCTAGAATATCTGAAATATTTAAAATATTGTTCTTATTGCTTTATCACTAAATGAAAAAAGAAATTACCATCTTCGAAATATCGAGTTTCTATTGAAAGTCGAATTTCTGTTGAACCCTACAGCTGAAGTGGTAAGCCTAATCTCCGAATTAGAAGAGCCAAGTTAAAACAATAAAAGGGGGAAAAAGTGGAGGGGAGCTTTCCTGACACGAGCAAGTAATAATGTGGCAATTACTTCTCATTGTGTTTCGGTCTGCTTCGGATGGTTCCGGCAGACTTGGGAGATGAGACAGAGTCCGATCTCCCAAGTCTGACTAAAACGCCTAGGGCAAACCAAAACACAATGAGAAGTAATTGCCACAATATTACCTGCTCGTGTCAGGAAAGCTCCCCTCCACTTTCTCCTCCTTTTATTGTTTTATTACTTTTCAAACTAAAAATCAGAATTGGCTCTAGTGCGGAGCGACCCTGAGTTTAAACGATGACCAACGTCATATCGGTTTCTGCTCGAAGATTTAGGCGGGCTCCGATCTTTACTTTAGTCTCTAGTTAAGTTGGTGGTCGTAGAAGCTTCTATTTGCTGTCATTTGAGGATATGAGCGTGATCATTCGCCTGAACATCACGAAACCTAGATATATGCTGTAAAGAAGTTCAGTAAAGAAACGAAAGTGAAATATAAATTAATTAGTTAGTAAAAATAAAAATGCTTATTTTACTCATTAGACAATCTTCTATTAATTATGAAATTAACAGTGCATATGTTTTCCATCTCTGAAGAAATCCCATAACCATTTCTAAGCTCAAAAATAAACAAAACAAAAAAGCAATCACAGCAACAAATAGCAACTAAACATGGGAAACAGTGTAGAACCTCCGAAGCTAAAATAAGCACTAATAAATTCACATAAAAAATATAGGTGAGCAAATTCATGTACTGGCATTCCACCGGCCTCAATGAATTTATCGGTGATTTTTTTTTTTATGAATTTATTATTATTACTTGCTATAGCTTCGGAGGTTCCACAAGGATTCCAACGAATGTTCCTATTATCATCTGTACCGAGACCTCGCTGTTTACTAGTGACTACTCCTAGCTGACGATCGCCAAAGAGCGTGAAACAGCTATTCTAGGATGTTAATAAACACTGGTCTCACCCATTGAAATAACTAAACATTTTATTTATTTATTTAAAGTAGAGCCCCGATTATCCGCAGAATTGGGTGGCAAGGGTACCGCGGATTGTAAAAATCGCGGATAACCCGAAAAAAGACTAGAAATGAAGTAAGTGTAAACATGAAAAAAAATATTTCAGCATAAAAACTACGTTTTATTATACAAAAAAAAAAAAATATGCAAAACTTTTAAAATATGTACAGTAGAGCAGAAACCTTTCT
This sequence comes from Thereuonema tuberculata, assembly GCA_023159025.1. Classification (NCBI taxonomy): domain Eukaryota; kingdom Metazoa; phylum Arthropoda; class Chilopoda; order Scutigeromorpha; family Scutigeridae; genus Thereuonema; species Thereuonema tuberculata. The sequence goes on from JAFIDM010006943.1 coordinate 25,270,893, forward strand.
GCAGAGCAAGAGCCTGCCACTCATCCACAAATTCCGAGAAGGCCTGTAGGATTACGATGCACAATAAACCTGTCAGTAATTTCCGACCTTCGCACTGTAGGGCCTATTGTACTTTCCCTGTTGTTGGCTTGGATTAAAATTGGTGTTTTTGAGGTACGTAATTAAAAAAAATTTTCGCGGATAATCGGGGCTTTACTGTATTTATTTATTTATTTTATTGACTTAGTTCAAATTCACAAATTTCACTCTTTTCATTTAAATTAAGATCTTTTCTGTACCTTGTATGTTCTTGTTTCTTTTTATTGTGTAGTACTCAATTATGAGTGGAATACTTATTAAAATTATTATTATCATTATTTATTGACTTAGCAATAATGAAATTAATTGCTTAACATTGAAATACTGAACGACAAATCAATTGACTCCTCTGAAAGCAAATTCAAGAAGTAAAAAAGTAAGCAGAGTGACTCAGAGGATTAATTCTTCGGAAAATGAAATGTTTAACAATTATTTCAGGTGAGACATCAATACAATAAGGAAACATATTCCTTTCTTTCCAGTTAATCTGAATGTTACCAAACATAAAATAAAGAGATTGCTTTTCTTCTTATTATTTATTCATGTGATTACTTCCTCCATATTGAAATGAACTCGGAATAATATCTTGATCATACAATTGAAGAATATAAAGAAAGAACTTTCATAGAATACAATAATTACCATAAAGTATTAGACTAAGAAGAAATGCAACATTAATAATTATGTTTACCAAATTTTTGCTTTTAGATATTAGGCCTAAGTATCATTTATCTGAAAACGTGAAGAAGTTTGAAAAGCGATCGGAATGTTAGGCTTCCCAGTAATTTTCTACTTACGTATTATTAATTTTCCAAATTCTAGTGAAAAATGACAAGATAATAATAAAAATACACAAAAATGAAAAGGTATGTAGATAATTTATAAAATCTTAATTTGAGCAAAAATATCTCGGTATATAATAAAATAATAATAAATAATATAAATAATACAGGGTTTATCGGAAATGGTATGCAAAGCAAAGAGATACTGGTGCCAAAGGTCATTTTGAGTCGAAAATGTTCTATGACATTTTGTTGTACGGACCGTAAGTTTTATAGTTAGGAAATGAATGCTTTGGGAATGGTCCCTAATCAAAGAAATTACTGACACATTAGAAAGTGTAAGTAAATAAGGTAAAGGTTTACTACAAAAAGCAACCCGGATAACAAATGTAATGACTGAAAATAGGTATGATAATGAAAGAAAATGCTGAAAATGGCCAGAACTGAGCTTTCTTTGATTAGGGGCCATTCCCAAAGCATTCATTTCCTAACTCTAAAACTACGGCCCGTACAACAAAATATCATAGAACATATTCGACTCAAAAAGACCTTTGGAACCCGTATCTCTTCGCTTTGTCTACCATTTCCGAAACACACTGAATAATAATAAAACTCTAAAAATTCGAGCTTGTGAAAATTTTCTCCTGAAGCAAAATATAAATATAATTTCCGGAACAATAACCTTTAAAACAACAGCATGTTTATTTTGTTCACCACTCCTCCTCATCCCATCAATTCAAAAATAACCTCTCAAATACCTCGCTACTTATTTCTTTAAAATTGAGAACGATGCTTATTTATGTCCAACCATTATTTTAGGTCTCCATCTTTCAAAATTGATCCACCGTTTTTTTATTCCAGTATCTCTAATATCTTATATAAATTTCCGTAAAAAAATGACAACCAAGAATCTTACGAATTATTTTATATGCATCGTTCTTGTAAATAATGAGCTCTAGGATGTTGCTTGATCTAAGATCTTTTCAAGAAATACGTTTGTCAGAAAGCAAATTGTTGCTCTTGAATCTAATTCTAATTTTGCTTTTGCTTTAATGAGTTCACTGACTCCCGTTATTATATCACTGAGAACTAAAATCAATATCAGATTAACTTGAGCTATTTTCTCTTCTTTCGTGTCATATATTTCTGGTGCAACATCAAGCACTGACCAATGGTATTTAATAGTATTTCTTAAAATCATCCATAATGCCGATTTTGTATGTAATACCATGGAATGGCTCCCATTGTTATCGACGATTGTCTTTGGAATTACAGTGGTTCCCGTTGATAATCCAATTGAATCTATTTAATGAAGTTCCTTTTATTGTAAATCAATTTTTTAACGTGTCGTGTTTAATTATTTAAAAAAAACCACTATTCAGACACCTATTTACAATTAAAAATTAAAAAATTGTGAACGAACTCCGAAAAGGAGGCTTGCTTTCAAGGTAGGGGGCTAAAACTTGAAAAAGAAACCATATAAGTTGAGGTTCTGAAACGTTGTTTTATTGTGATTTTGTAATTTTTAATTTTTAATTGTAAATAGGTGTCTGAATAGAGATTTTTTTTTAAATTCCTTTTATTGTTTTGAAAGCCTTTACCCAATAATTTTTGAAGAATTTAATGATCTTGAAACTTGGCTTACATATCTATGGACATGAAGTAGTTTAACTTTTGCATTTGATTTTTTTTTCCCTTGTGATTTCCTGTCCAGAGATTTGAGGATGACGATGACAAAAAATTTCCTATAGGAAACTAGAAATTAGAAGAGCCTTTAAGTGGTGTATCGGCGCCGTTAACGAAACGTAGGTGGATTACAAAAAAAAAAAAAAAAAAAAAAAAAAAATTGACATGGACAATATACACATTTAGTAAAAAAAAAATACATTAATAATATTATCTTATAATAAGTTACAATCAGAGGATTTTGGGCAGATATGTAATAAAATAACTTATCAAAAAGTAAATAAATAATTAAATAAATACATAAAAGAGCCGTAGCTTCTGGAAGATCGGCGCCCCGTGTGCGATGCACACATTGCACTCTGTATTGCGATGGCTTTGATTAGAAGCAATGAATTTCTATCTATGTCTAACAACTCATATTTAATCCCTTGTCATCTAGGTTTTTTTGATACGCTTCATATTAATTGATTTCAGAAATTTAAGTATTTGCCGATTAATTAATTTTCAGAAAATGAAAAAGAATATTGTTCTGTATAATTCGAAATACAAGAAAACTTTAGCTTTCGATTGTTTCCACGGCTTTAAAAAAACATGAACTAGATCTGATTTAATTTTTATTGCATTTCAAGCAACTACTGAAAATACATTTTACGACAATTATTTTGTTCTTTAGTGTTGTTTTATGCATTTTGAGCCTACATTCGAATAGGAAAATAAACCTCATCAGTCAGTCATTGTGTATGTAGGTGTGCGCCACATCCCCATTAACTTTTGAACTTATGTTCGGATCTTTTACAAATTTACAAGCTATGTGCGTGACCTCGAACGCTGAGAACCGCACAAAAAAGTGCTTAGAATACAAATCGCTCATCCCAAAAAACAGTGGTATGAGTCATTGCCATGCAAAACTCAGCTGTTGTCTGCTAGCGCACTTTGAAGACTGAATAGCTGTGCAACACTCAGGTCAGTAGGAAAAGTTTGTTGTTCAGATAGCGTAATTATTTTAAGCAGAGGGAAATACAGCAATATAATCACGACATTGAAATGTGTGTTTTTGGTCCTATTATATCGATATTTTGTTTCTTCGCGTTACCAAAGTTCCTCTCTTGGACCTTCAATAGATGATCATTCAAATGTCTCTCGTGGTAAGACGTGCAGTTTTGCATGGGAATGACTCATACCACTGTTTTTGGCATGAGCGATTTATATTCTAAGCACGTACTGTTCTCAGGGTTCGAGGTCACGCACTTCCCTTGTTAGTATGCATATTTGAGATCTAACTTTTACATTTGAAGCCTTTTCCAAATGGATCCTTGTTTAGAAATTGTGAGAAGGAACAAAAATTCACAAGCACTGGAATTTAAACAATGGATTTCTATATTACTTCTATTACTATTTCATTTCTTAAATAAGATAATTAATCCTTTTAGCTAATCTACTGCCCATGGTTTGATACGATCAGAATTAATCTGATTAGAAAATTAAAGTAATGGGGATTTAATTTTTTTCAGGAAATAGAAAATTTGTACTTTTTGTTTTCAATTTATATTAAAAGTTGAAAGAAAATGTAGGTTTTTCGTTTCTGTCGTTTTCAGACTTTGTAAAGAAAAAAAAAAGAAAGAAATAAATTAAGAAATAGCTTTTAAGGAAGTTCTTTCGAACTTCTTGTTTTCATTTAAATTACCCATTCATCTCACCTACTTTTTATGGAGAGAAAATTTAATGTTCAGTTAAATCATTTGTTTAACTGAATTTATTAGAAAACTGATAAAAATTGTTAAGAATTTGTTTATATGGCTGATACAGATACAAAAATCAGTTGAAATATCTAAATCTAAAGTAGATATTGCCAAGTATTAATTAGTAATGAAATATAAATATCATACAAGTATGCTTTCACAACCACATCATGATTTGTTACTGGACAACAGCTTCCACCTTATTAGGAATCTTCAGCTAGATTTTCTCACTAGATGACTACAGTACTGCAAAAGATTTTGAATGTTTTAGATCTCGCTGTAGCTTCTGCCAGTGGGAACCGAAAAAAACGAACAGCACAAACATTTACTGAAACCATTACAAATTCAAATCTTTCCATCAGCCAGAGAAATGTTTGGTACCAAAAGCAATTAAAAAAAAAACTCATAAAAAATGCCAAAGAGCAATTGAGCAAAAATGAAGCTAATGCTAATGCTTTAATGAGCATTAGTTATGAAAATATGTATTATCTCTCTCAACTTTATATACTTTCTTAAATGTGTTCAGCACTACATTGCTTGTTGAAATGCATGTTCTTAATTTAATAACTTTCAAAAAAATTTCTGCAATTTCTTCAAAAAACATTTGCTTCAGTAAAAATAAACTGCATTATTGCTCTCTAAGCAGGCAATACCTTTAAAATCATTTATGGAGTTCGAAATATAAAATTCAAGTTATTAACAGGATTATGTAAATTTAAGCTTTATTATAATAAACTAGCTTAAAGTACCAAGCATTGCCCTGAGAGGGAATGGGGAGTCCTGGTTCTCCTCTTCTCTACAACCTATCACATCAAACCTTCCCCAATTGTTCCAATTGTTGCAAAAAATATTTGTGTAGTTCCCACTCTAGCCACCAGATCCATTATGTGGTGCTATTTTAGAGTTTTCATCCCTTGGGGGTGGTTAACCAGGTTAACAAAATTTCAATCATAATTTAATCATAAGCCCTAGGAAAACTTCTGGGGAAGAATTGTTAATGACACCAGGCTCCTTGTCTGTATCACCATTGATCAAACATTAGTCTTTTTTGATATTGGAATAAAAAATCATTAAAATAAATAAATAAATAAATAAATAATTGCAGTCAATCACACATTATACTGTGATTCAACAAGAGATTAACTACTAAAGTTTTCGACAATAATAATTTAAATATTATAGTAAATTTTCATGAAATTTATTTCACCAATTTTTATTATATAGTAAAAAAACATATAAAAATTATAAATCTACCCAGGTATGTATGTATTCCAAAATAAAAACAAGGGACAATTTATTATTTAAATTCATTGATAATGCAGAAGTTGCTGAAAATTGCAACAGAGGGCTCTACAATCCACTGTCATGTAATTTTAATCATATGTATAGCTGGAACTCTGCTTCTACAGTTCAAAAGGACAGACTCTTTTACAAAAATGAGATTGCCTGAAACTGCAAAATATGATAAATGATAAATGGGCTTGGAAAATGTTAGCAATTAATATGCATTGACAACTTATGAAAGTGTATGGCAACAGCATGATGTTGTTGTTGTCATATCCCGGATCCATCTTAGAAGACTGGTCCTGAAGAATTACACTCCACGATGGGAATGAATGCTGCTGTCTTTAGATATCAATCCAGGAGGCAGAGTGAGACTTCTGCCATCCTTTAAGAAGAGAAACAAATAATGGAGAAGAAAGAAACATCCAAACCCAACACCGAGATTGGAACCCAGGTTCTGATACAGCAGTCGTGTGGAAGACCACTGCCTTCACCACAAAGCTATGCCTGAACAACAACAGCATGATACAAGACAATAGAATGCCAACTTGGAAAAAAGAATGTGATTAAATCATGCATTCTTATATGGCCAGCATAACATAAGTGTGTCCAGAAATTTGAAATTGGGAAAGTGTTTTCAATGGTCCCAGCTTTTCAATCAAAATTTAAAAAAGAAGACCTTTTCAAGATGAGGGAGTTAGAAATAAAAAACATGGCTTTCCAATCAAAATAGAGAGATTGGAATTTTTCCATTTCCAGAAGCAATTGGGCATATACAACTCCTCTTCTCAGTATGTCAATGTAGTTTGGGTACGAATTAGAAGAATGAAGGCTGGGCAACGTCATAATGATATTATATTTGGAGAATTATTATTTTATTTAACTTTTACTGATTCTATCTTTCTTAGCTAGCTTTTCATATAAGATGCATTTAAGGAACTTTCAGGAAAAAACTGCAAATACTGAAACACATTCAATAATTTATATGCAAAATTATTATGTATATTATATATATGAATGTTAAAATATAGAGATTAAAATTTAAAATTGTAATGATTATAAAAAAAAAAAGTATCAGGTGCATGATGGCTACCCTGTAATATAACAATCAGTAACAGAATGGCAAGAAATGATATTCAATTGAAAAATGTCCTATACTGAATAATAAGACTCAATTACGTCATTAAGGGTGATGATACATGGTTCAATCTCTTCACTGGTGAACAACTGCTAAATAGAAATACTCCCAAACAGCCAAGATAAAGAAGTTGAAAACGATATCTTCTATCTGTATAAGTACTTCACTGTCTTCTTGAACTCATGCAATGTGGAATTGCTAGAACATGGTTTAGAATACCTAATAAATTATTTTCAGTAATCTAGGAACTTTTTTTCTATGTTGCTTCTACAGAGACAACATCTGTTACTTGTAACCTTTTTTTCTAGTTTCTTGTTTCACATTTAAAATAAAAAACCTTTGATATGATAATTTCAATTATAAAAATGACTTAGTTTTTCAATTCTTGATTTTTATTTAAGTAGATTTAAGTCTTTCAGAATTCATTTTCATACCCTTTGTGGTTCTTAACCCTTCCCTCCAGGGATCTCTTCCTCAGTAGAAGACTATACATATCAGTGGTGAATCCTCAATGTAAGCAGTGAAGGATTTTTATTTTTTTTACAATTTCAAAAATCAACGAGAAGAATAAAATTATTTAGAAAGAATAATTTTGTTTAAGAAATAATTATTTCTTTAGCAAAGCTGAAAATGAATTAATTATATTACTTTCATAGTGAATTTTGGTTTTAATTCAAGAAGTACGTGTTTTTTTTTTAATATCTAAACATCAAGCATATTTAGTTGCAATTGATCACTGTATGCATTTGTCCAGATGCTTACAGTATGCTGATAGTGGTCACTAACCCCTTGCCATTTACCCCCAGTACATCAATCTAATCATGATTCATCTTATGGGTCTTATAAGCAATTCTTAACTTTATACCAAGATAAGACCAGAATTGTGACGTAGTTAAATCCTGATATGAATTACTCCTAAACAATACAAGAATGCAAGTGCATTTGAAGATTTATTTGAGTCATATTAAAAATTTACTTTCAATACAATTAGTAGAGCAAGTTGAAGCAATGTAAAATATTTTTAATGATTTTTGGTGTTGGGTAACTTTTCTCAAATCATCAAACAAAATTAAAAAAAAAAACAAAAAAACATTTTCTATCTATTACACTACAAGATGGAGCTACACTAATAGATTAGAAGAAATTGGGTTTGAACATAAAGAAAAAACTCTATATCTTAGAATCCATTATAGAAAGCAAGACATAGTTGCCATCCAACATTCAAATACCCAAATGGTAAAATCACATCAAATAGAAAAATCAATAAAATTAAGTGTTAATTCACTGTTAATGGTTTTGACTCCTTACGTTCTCATCTATTTTTTTTTTCTCAAAAGCAATAGGATCTTTCATAACCAACTTTAATGATAACAGAAAAACTGTACATCCTAAAAAAGCTGAAATTGTATAGATATGTGTAATTTGTTATAAGGATGATCTCTATGATTTTGGGTAAAAAAACGGACTAATAGATAAGAAGTTGCAGGCCAAAGCAAAGTAAATAAAAATTAACATTTTTCTTAATAACTTTTTACTAGCTCTTATCATTCAGGTATTCAGGTAATAAAGTTAGCATGCTATCTAAATCTTCAAATACTAGGATAGTGAAATAGAAGAAACTTTGAAAAAGTTAAAAAAAAAAAAGACTTTTTCTTTCATTTATTTTTATTTATGCTTTTTCAATGAGCTGTTTCTTGTCTTTCTTTCTTTTTAATTTAATTAATTTTCTTTTTTTTTTTTGGGGGGGGGGCAACTGCTTACAAATTTTATTGAGGCACAGACACAAGTGCTGAATGCTTAACATATCTTTATCTTTTGGCTTGCACTTAAGTAAGCTTAGTTTGTTTTCTTGTACTAATTTATTAAGTGTTTGATAGATTACAAGATATTTTAAGATTAACAACACCATATCATTTTAATCCTGTGAGAGTTTATCATTAGTTTATGAGTTTAGCATATTATGATATTTTACAGTATTAGGAAAGGTAAATTATTTTACAGATTTTATTTTAAAATAATGTAAAATTAAAAATAATGTACTGTGCTTCTTACAGCAGATCACGTCATCTTTCTTCAACAAAGACAATCCCTTTGCCATCATGGAGGAAATTGCTTAAGCCTCTGAAGTCTACCAACACTTCTTGTGTATGAAGAAAGACACTCCCAAAAAAAAGGTTAATTATTTTTAATTTTATATTGTGTATCTTTCTGTTAATGGATGTAGATAATAATTTAGTTGTAATATTTGTTGTTAAGATTATGAATTCAAAAAATAAAATTGATTTATTAGTAACCACTTAAACATAATTTTTTATTTTATTTATTTTTTTATTTCAAGTTAGGGAATTGAAATAAAACCTTTATTGATAAACGACAATACCTTTATTGATAATAACGGGTTACCCATAAATTTTTTTTCAGGTAAAAATATTAAATTATTCTGGTGGATTACTTACTATGTAATTCCTATTTACTTTCTGACAAAATTGTCGAAAAAAATCTTATTGATCCATAAAAGGGATGTCATCAATTGAATGAATGCAAAATAGACATATAAGTTTTCTACAATAAGTATAATAGTAAAAAAAAATTCCATTCAGAAACTATTTAGAATAATAGATATGAGTGGTGAACTTACTGGAAGCCATTATTATTGCTAAATTTGGCCCCTTCACAAATCAAGTTCAATGGCTATTGCAGTGCTTCCCAAAGTGTGGTTGGCAGCCTGGTACTAAGCAGTGAAAAAAAAAATAATAATTGGAAGAAGTAAGAATTAAATTACGAATTTTTAACTCATCTGTGGACTAAAATACTAAATGGGGTGAAATATTATAAATTTAGTGTTTATTAGATGCATTTATTTAAATAATATTTTAATATATAATGCTCATGAGTGTATCAAGTGCTAATTGCCACTGGGAAATGATACCCTCTAATAATTTAAGTAGGGCAGTTTCTCAAGAACATGTTTGAAAGATGATGATGCCTAGCTACAAAAACTTTAAAGAAACAATGTCCATGAAATCATGGATTACATGGATTTTCTCCCCTTAAAATCAAATAAAGCCTAAGGAAGTTTTTCGTTGCCATGAAAATTTGCACACTGCGTTAATGATGACTAATAATTATTCTATAGTTATTATATAGTGGAATAACTATTATCGAGTGTGAGATTTGATTGGATGATTATAAGAATTTTTTGACTCTTGAAGCTTACTAATATTTTAAAAAATCTTTTCAGAGTTAATTACATGTTTTTTTTTTCTTTTTTTGGTTGTCCTTCTTTTTCAAGACATTCTAATTCTTCTTCTTCGTCTCCTTCTTCATCTTCTGCTTCAGCAGCTTCTTCACCTTCGGGAGGAGGAAGTGGCAGCAGTAGGCACACAATGGCGCCTCCTTCGTGGGTGGGACAGTTTGATTCAATGGGTCCCTTTGGCTCATCGGGAGCCAACCCCAGAGCCCTGCAGAGGAAGTGACACAGGACCAAAAATGTCAGAAACATGGTGCCGGGCCTAACTTATCGATTATCAGCGTCGGCTTTCATTTACATGGAAAATTTAGACACATATCATTCTCTTGAGGATGTTAGACCATGATGGTCCACCGGCATCTACTACTTCTTTTTTATTGCTTTGGTTAAGAGTTCCTCATCTCTTCTCCCCTGATAAAACTCTCTATATAATTTTATGAGAAGCAGGGCCTCAGGAAAAATTCTTGGGAAATACCAGTCCACAGCTGGAGAAATATGAAACATTGACTGATGGAAATACTAGATATCATTTGACAGGTTTTTGAAAATTTTGCATTATTTAATGCTAACTTAAGAATAATATCTAATATTTTGTTAACGGATACTGATACTATAAATAATAGAATAATCAGTTTTACTAAATTTAAAGAAACTATGATAGGTATTTTGAAACCAAAGTTCATAGAAATATTGAACTGCATCGCAGGTTTTTAAAACATTTACAATCATTATAACAAAGACTTTAGTCTTCGGTTTAAATTAGTCATTTTGAAGATTACTGAATAATCTTTCTTAACCAGTTTATTGTCTTTCTTATATTGAAAGGTATAAATTGGGCATATCTTGAAAGAGTTCAGTTAATCCTTATTAATATATCAGCCATTGTTTGAATACTTCGCACCCATTCAATTATTTCTATGTGGTGTGATCTGTCTCACCCAGATGTACTTCTTTAAAACAAACATTCTTAAAGTTGATTTCTGGAGCAATTCACTTCTTTAGCTTTAATGGATAACTTGGAAAATATATCTACATATAATTTGAAGCGTGGTTTGCTATATATAAACTTTGAATCTATAAAAGAAAAAAAAAAAAATTCTTGCAATAAAGAAGAACCAATGTATCATTGAAATAGTATAGACTGTAACAATTAGGCCATATATCTAAAGTAAATAAATCAGATATATTAAATTGAAGTAAAAGAAAGTCTAAGTTCTTTTGTTGGATTAAAGACTGGTAAACATAGATCTTACATCTCAACTTTCATTTAAACCCATTGGTCGAAAAGCACTTGGGGATTAATACCTTATAACTCTTAGGCCTACATGGCTTTGTTTGTGGCATCCTTTCATTAACATTTTAATTAAAATTTCATTGATGCAGCAGCAGCAATATATTGTCTATTTTTAAAGTTAAAAAAATTTAATAAATTGACTTTGGCTTTTCAATAAATATTGAAAATACTACAAAGAATTGCAATAGTTACTGATGTAAAATAAATTAAAAAAAAATTGTAAATGGTTAACAAATAACTGTGATTCTCTAGCAAAAGCAGAGTGCTCAGGCTATGATCTGAATCATTTAAACTTGGGTTCTGAATTTGTTCCAATATAATAAATAGTTGATTCTGACAATATGTTTTGTTTGTGATTCAACTAATATACAGATGGAAGGTAAATCATAACAATATATTTGTTGTTCTAAATGACTGAGCAATCATCTTTGGATCTAAGCATGTTACAAAATCCTTATCAGTAGTTTTTTTTTTTATTTATTTATTTGTCACTAATTTTCTGAATTTTAAAGTTTCCTAAGATTTATTTTTAATTTTTTCCTTTATTTTTACTGGCAAAACATGTCCATTTGCTATGATAAAGAAGAAAGACAGGCATTTCTTCAGTCGTAATAATATACTTACTATATATATTGTCAGGAAGATAATATATTGAATCTGAAAAGAAATCCCAGGTCCATCTTGATTGAAATAATCTGCACAAGAGTAGCCACAGGACAAGTAAAAAACAACCACTTATTTATATCAGAGAAAAAAAATTGTGGAAAGTAGTTTTAGTTTTTTCCTCAATACATCATCTATATATGATATTCCAACAGATTTTGTTTTCTGTAAATTGGATAATTACATTTAAACTTTGAAATGATTTAAAACAGAACTAAATCAAAAAATATGTTTTCAAAATTGACATACGTAATCCAAAATCTTTGGATTTATGTATGTTATACAATTTTTGAAAAATAACATTATACATGAAATTGTTGATGATATATTTGGAGCAATTAGTCATTCTCCCTTTTTTTTTACATTTATATTCCCATCTATTGTTTGTCTTTACTGATCTTTCCCATTTTGAATAAAATCCAAGCATTTTATATTGAATTCCTTGTATTTGCTTTTTCCTTTTCCTTCTTTAATTGTAAATGTTAACAATGCATACAATTATACAAGAACATCATTACCTTATTGCTACCATTTTGTAACCACCCACAAAATGTTCAACCCACCTATATACCAATGATTTCCCTCTTCGCCTCGAGGACAGCTAGGCATCCTTTATAGGACATCTTGCTCTTGTTTGATATTTGTTACATTTCTTTCGCTGAAAAATAGTTCTATCATTTTCTCTGTTAGAAACCCTAATGTTATTTCAATTATTGAATTTCTTCTGAACTTCCCTTTATTTCCATCCAGCTAGATGGCAATGAGATACATATAACTCATCATTGAAAATGAGACTGAAAATAAAAAACAATAAACAAAATTTGAAATTAATAATGTTTTCTAGAAACAGCTTTAAAAGCTCATGATAAAGCAGGAGGCAGATACTTATTTCAGATAGTGTATATTTAAGTGCGTCTCTTCATAATTTGATGAGATTCTAAAACAGTGCTGGATCACAACCCTTAAAAGCCAACAGAGGAAAAATAATAATTTCAAAACAATCGTGTTCAGGAACTTTATAAAATAAAATAATGTTCAAATAAGTCCACTAATTGTTTCATATACTTCATAAAGTTAAAGTATCCCACTTACAGGCCTACAAAGGCCTATGGGGTGGCTGGAGGGTAGGCTCCAGCATTCACAACCTAATAACGGGACGAAGTTGAGGTCTGGGGGTCAGCCCGACGCCCGCCCGCCTTTAACTCCCGGGAAAGAAACCCGGTACCCATTCTAGAGAGGGCTGGGTAGACCCTAGGACCCGTTTGGAGGAGAAAGAAGCGTGGAAAAATTCCCGCGCTCCGCGGGATATATATTTCATAACTCCTATAAAATTTCTTGAATATATAGAAAATAGACATTCAGTC
>JAFIDM010006943.1:25291241-25312128 GCA_023159025.1 Thereuonema tuberculata
ATCTGCTAGATCAATGTTTGCATAACTTACTTTATATAACTGGCTAAAGACATCAACCTCTTCACAAAGTTCTTCAGCATCTAGTCCATAATATTCACACAAGTCACTGACAAGATTTGGATTTAGGGTACAGTCCATGTTTTTACCATTTTTAGTTACTTTTCAAGGGAAAAATATGTCATTTGTTGTACAATATTTAGAGTGCTTTCAGGAAAGCGATCCAGTAGCTGTAAATTCAGGGAGTCAAGTAGTTTAAAGAAGACTTCTGTTCGCATTTTTGTCATTGGATCTGTAGGAGTTTCATCGATGGCAAGTTCGTCAATGAACCTTTTCCTTTTGTGTATTCTCCTGTTTAAAGTTTGCTGGAGATTAGGTTCAACTGCAAAGCGATTGATGCGATCCATCATTTTGCTCCAGCCTTCGTTGTTTCTCAAGGTTTCCAATTTTGAAATGGTATCAGAAACCACAGTTGGAACAGTCCTACAGTCAATGTTTTTAGACTGTAAACAAACAGTCACTGGCGAAAGAGCTTTGAAACGTTCTGAAGCAATTTGCATGGTTGCAAGAGTCGTAATCGGATACTTCTTTTAGAAGTCCTTTTGCTGATCTCTTGAATCTGTTTCAGATTCAGTGTCATCAAATAAGTCTTCTAAAGATTCTCTTATAACATCATAGCAAGATTTAACTGTGCTAACAGCATCACTTTTGCTGGACCATCTAGTCGTGTTGACTCTTTTGAGACGCTTTCTTCTAGCCTGACATGGGCCTTTTTCTAATTTCTTAACGAAAGTATGGTGTCTTTTGTGGCCAGACATGAATACATAAAGCTCTTGAAGAATTGGGAACATGTCCCTTATTTGAGGACACATTTCAATTGACTTCTCAACAACCAAGGCAAACCATTGGAACAACACCCAAATATATAAAGCTTTGAGCATTCTCTGAGGACAAATGATTTAACTCCATTAAATCGACCACCATGTTTCCAGCACCATCCATACTCATACCAACCATACCACTCTTTATTAATTCCAATTGCCTGTAGCGTATTCAACAGCTCAGATGACAAGTATTCACCAGTTGTGTCTGCGCTGGTAAACACCTTAACAAGCCGCTCTTCTGCTTTCACATTCTCTTTGATTTCTCCATATCCATCTCTGTGCTCAACATATCGAACTAGCACGGTTCTACATTCCTTCTTACTGACATCATGTGTGGAGTCAAGAATTATGGAGTATGTATTGGTTTCATTAACTCGTTCCACGATTTTTGAAACAATTCCATTCATGACATTTATTAAATCGAATATGTTCCTGTAACTCAGCAAATTAGAACCAAGTTTGGTTTTTTTCTCTTTTGATTTCTCAAGTTTCTCTAAATAAACTCTTGTGTCCGGATTATACTTAGCAAGCAATCTAAATAAGTTTGCAAGTTTTCCATTCAGAGAGTCTTTATTTCTAAAAGGCAACATCTTTTATCACCTTCTTTTATTTCTGTTATTTTATATTTGATGTCAATATTGTTTTTGTCCTTATATGAGTGTTTTTTCTTACAGTGCTCCAACCACTTGTCGTTTCTGTGCACCCTATTGCACATGAGCTTTAAGCATTTATATTTAAACGCTCTTTTTAATTCTCGAGGCATTGTTCTAATTGTTTTGAAACAAAGTTTAAAAGTATAGGCCTCTCAATATTACAAAAGAAAAAAAAAACTCGCCATGGCTCAACGATCACTCACTACGTGTTAGCGCACTGACTCATCTGTGATGATGTGCAGTGCACGACTGAAGGTAAATTGTTACAAGGCACAAGACGAGACGTTTGGTGATTGAGGAGAAGGGGCTAGCGGGAGCGTGGTCTTGACGACACGTCGGTCAAGAGGGGAGGGGATTGGTTACAGAGAGACAAGAGCTCAACATAAAAGCTTTTGCCTGGCTGAATGATCACTAAAAACTTTTATACTATTAAGACAAAGACTAGACTGTACCGATGTTACTTTTCATTAGGTCTATCGTCTATCATCAAAAACTTACGAAAGGTATGAGAGTTACTGCGAACTAGTAAGTATTTTATAACTTTGTGATTACTGGATACTAACCGATTTTTTTCAATTCCCCCCAAAAAATGTTCATTTCCCCCCCAAAAATTTTGTCAATGGCCCAACTTGCGCCATCTATCCCCCCCATGGGCGGCCCTGCATTTTGCAATAACCTCTAAATTTTGTGAGCAGTGTAATATACAAATTTCAGTATTCTGGTTGTATGCTCTACCATTAATTTCAGATAGTCTACCGTAATGTTTTAAATTATTTTCATTTCATTTTTTTATTTGTTATTAAGTAAAGAAAAAGGACAAAGGAAGGAAAGATGAAAACTTTCTTCATGTCTCTTAGAAAGGCTGTAAAGATGTCTTCATTGCTGTCTGCAATCTCATCTGTTGTGGGCTTTGTAACCTCTTCTAATGGTGGACCGAATATGGCAGTAGATTGCGTATGACAAGATTACCCAAATTTCAAACCCACCGTTTCAAATTTTGTTTTTACTAGTCATACTTATTTCCCATATGTTCAAACTGGTTAGATATTACATTTCAACTTAATAGATGTTACCAAGGATATATTTCCCGGCATCATACAAATTAATTAATTTTCTGCACAAATATTATCAAATATTTTCTCACAAATATTCTGCAAAATGTTCATGAACCAATTCTGAACGACCTTTTTATAAACATTCTGCACCATTTCTCCAAACATATTCAACACATATTGCATAACACCTGTTTCTCCAAAGTTGCCATGCATTTTAGCTCCTGTTTCTGATGGAAACTAGTGAATGATGTAGCTTTCCATTCCCAAATCTAGTTCAAATCCTATTCACTAAATATTTTCATTAAAAAATGCTTCTTTATCGAGTCCTCTTGAAGATGATCTTTCAAATTTCATCCATTGTAAATTTACTGCAAGAATCATCAAACAATTGAAATCAACATTTACTATTAGTTAAGATTAATTTTGTAAATAACAAACTATCAGCTTATTGTATACTGTATTTACTGGCATTTTATTATGTACCTTGTAATGAATTGCTCCATTACTGCAGATACTAATTGTTACTTTTAAAATCATTTAATTTTAAAAGTAACAATTAGGATATGCAATAATGTATTTCTTTTTCTTTTTTTTCCATTTTATATCCATTCTTCTTTGTTGTAGATATCTTTTCTACCTGAAGAAGCCAATTTTAAAATAGGGCAAAAACTTACGATTCAAATCTATTAATGTTATAGAGAATGAATTTAATTACAGTGGAACCCCGCCATTCGTCCGCCTCTCTACTCGTACAACTCGTTATTCGTCCAATTGTTTCAAGTAAAATTCAACTTGCCATTCGTACGCTTGCCCGCGATTCGGACAGCGTGACCTTGTTACTGGCCGCGCCACGCGGTCGCTTCAGCTCGGTCTCGTGCTAGCTTACGTATGCTACGCATCATCCACGCAAGCTTCGTGAAACTTTGTGCTATTTTATTATTTTTTTGTTATTTTTATTAAAAATAGTGCAGCCATGGGTCCAAAAAAGATTACTGATTCAACCAAGCCTAAAAGGAAAGCAGTGAGAAAGACAATTGAATTGAAAAAACAACTCGTTGCGAAGTTTGAAAGTGGAACTGGTGTCTCTGACCTGGCGGCTCAGTATGGCATGGCGAAATCAACCATATCATCTATACTGAAAAAGAAAGACATAATGAGAGAGGCCTGTATATTTATTGTTTTCATAGTTTTTATGTATTTTATGCTTAAAATATTATTACAAAGGTTTAAATTAGCAATCATCTGTGGGTCTGGAATGGATTAATCCAATTTACATTATATCTTTTGTGAAAAAATGATTCGCCATTCGAACTGCCTCCTGGAACGGATTGTGTATGAATAGCGAGGTTCCACTGTAGTAATAATCAAAATATATGTATATGACTTTTTCCTTCTTTCAATTACAATTGTAAATATTAGTTAAAAATATGCATGCCCCTAAGTAAAAAAGTAAAATATATATAAAGATAAAATATAAAAATGTGTGTGTCTATTATTATGCTCAGCCATAATAAAAAAAAATATCAATTCATTCAAAATGCATGTTGATTTATTAATACAGTAAAACCTCTCAAATTTGACCAAATGTGACGCCCAGTAGGCCGGATTACAGAAAAGCCGGACTACCGAGAGTGTTCTTAAAATAACTCAATAGCTCAATTTTTGTGAAGACATAATGCCAGGTGTAATTAATTTAACCCCATTTTCATAATTTTGCAATCAAATGTTTATTAAAAACAATACAAATGTGCTTTTTCCGACACCAAGCTCTAGTGATATTTGTTTTGCAGATTCCCCTGCATCCAATCTCCTTAACGCTTCTGTTCCATAGTGACAAAGTTTTTCTTTCTTTTTTCACTCATAATGAACATGCGTGGATAGGGAAACAAAATAAGGAAACGAATTTAATTAAAAAAAAAAAAAAAATACTCAGGACCAGGCCAGAGTTGAGAGGTTTTACTGTAATAAATCATCTAGTTGAGGCTTTATTGTTGCTAAATGTTGATGGCCAAATAGTGTGAAAAGGTTTCAGGTTGTTACCCAACAAACACAAGGTCTCATTTACTGATAGTTCAACAATTTAGAAGCCAGTCAAGAGATGGATTTTGTTTTCCCTCTGCTATTTACTATGAAACGAAAAGACATTTATTTTTTTTTTCTCCTATCCTAGCAAAGCTGACATTTGCTGGTTTTTTTTTGTTTTTTTTTTTATGCTCCATGCTTAAAGTCCGCCAAACCAAAGAACGACCGTGGCCACCAGATGTCGCAATAGTAGAATTTGAATCGATTGTATATGTCAGTGTTTATGGCGGGAAAGTTTATGGCTTCTGATTGGCGACTCTCAAGCGAGGCAAACCTTTGTCAATAGTTTCTCATAAGTCCTGGAATGATTAAGAGATCATAGGTCCATTTCAAGGTCAAAGTCGTTGTTTCATTTGGCCGATAGTAGTTATCCACACATTTCTATTCACTGATTTTTCCCATGTTTTATATTCATGTGTTTGTTGTAAAAATCACTCCTGGTCATTTTTTTTTTACTTCTCCACTATTTTCCTATTTGAATAATAAAAAGCTTAATTATTTAATAATAAGTTTATAGTTTTGAGTATTTTGGTCTTACCAAAAATGGAGATAGACTTGATTGGCCATGAAAATGGCCACATTTCTGGATATTCAGGAAACCATGATCTTTTGAAGTTTCTTTAAAATTCTGTCCCTAAATCAGTACTTATCAATCTTTCTTGCACAGCAACATACTTATATATTTGCTAAAAACCCATGGCACCCCAAACCTTTTCAATCTTGTACAGAATAGAATCCTGTGAAATCTTCAGTTTTATAAGTGAATAACAGTCATTTTAAACATTTAAATATACCCTGAAATATTTTTTGCGCTGATCTGAACGTTAATTAATACTGTATTTGCCTTCATGGTTAGAATGAAGCAGAATATAGATAGTATTTCTATTTGCCCAGATTATTTGGTGTCTAAATCATTGCATTTAGCTGCATGTGAACTAAATGTTTAGCACAGATTCACTCTCAAAATTTAATCGTAGCACAACAGTCATGAAACTCTGCTTTACTGAAAAATTATTTTCCACGTTTTTCTTTCTTAATAATTGTTCTGAAAGTAATCAAAACTGCATCAGCTCAATCCTCCAGCAGAAGGGGGATTACAGTCCCTCCTCCCTACAGGGGCCAAAAATTGTTATTTTTATTTATCTATTGATTCAATGTATATGTTGTTAAGGCTTTCTGAATGACATGAGACCCAATATCTCATGTCTACAGCATCATCCTTTTCAAACATTTTCATTACACTGCAGGATGAAGGTTTCCAGTTCATATTAGGAAAAGTTATTTTTTTCACAAGAATCAAGTAAAACTTATTTCAATCTTCATTTAACTTGCAGATATTTTCTTTGCATAGAAATCCAGTTCAGAATGTCTGTTGTTGAAGATCCTTTTTTCTTGTTACTTATCCCATTAAGTCCATTTTTACTTTAAGAAAGTAATGTTTGGGTTATGGCAAACATTACATTTATGGTTACATCTAGTAAGGAGCCGTTCAAGTATTACGTAAGCATTAAATGGAGGGAGGGGGGGGGTTCAAACTTTGCTTATTTTTGCTGACACGGGGGAGGGGGATCTGTCTTACATAAGACAAACCTGCATGTGAGAGAGTGCACTGCACGAGATACACTTTTTCCTCAGCATTTCATGCGTACTTTAATATTTAATTTGTTACGTTTTAATTCAGGAGTAAATATCATGTAATTTTGACTATTTTAATTTATTGTTCACTGATATTTTCTGTTAAGGATTTGGCAAATCTTACATAAGCACAAGCGGAGGGGAGGGGGGGGGTCTGGCATCTGCTTATTTTTGCTTACAAGGGAGGGGAGGGGATCTAAAGTATGCTTTTGTAATATTTTAATGGTCCCTAATTCCTGACATACAAATTTCCATAATTCTGACCAGCCTGAATCCCTGAAATGCTTTCTTGATCAATGTTCATTTAACCAAGAACTTTTCATCATTATACTCTGTCCAAAGTACTGTGGCCCCTGAACGGCTAAAGTCCCTTAGCCGTTCAAGCGGCCACAGTTCTTTAGACAGAGTATAGTGTGCTGTACAAGACAAATAAGTAGATTTCTTGTAATTCTGTTTTATCAACTTCTATTTTTTTGGCTTATTAAGAAACATATTGAACATAATCTTTATTTCCTTTACGTATATAATTGCAGTTAAATTAAAAGTAATTTAATGAAGCAAGTGAAAACTAAAAAACCCATCTGAAAATATCACTTTTTTTAGAAACAGAATTATTATTTGGACATTAGGATAAATTGCTGCCAATTTGTAAATCTTCTCTATTATTGTTAACAAGAATTATTATAAATTTTGATTTATTAGCAAAATAAATTAAAATTTCCTTTGTAATAAGATTTTTAACTAGCTCATAATTGGAATAAAAACTTTCTCCCATTTAACCAATCAGTCAATAACCAGCTCACTTCTGCATATTTAACAACTTTAATGTAGCTTTTCATTTCAAGGTTATCAGTTATCTTGCATTTGATGGTCCAAATAGATCAAATCTTTAGCAGGTAAATAATTATAAGAAATCATCAAATTAAAGAGCCATATTTATTGCTAAATATATACTCTACTATATTTACATATTTTCATTATCATACACATACTTCAATACTACTACTACTACTGAAACTGTTCTACCATGTGCAGTTAACTTTTTGAATTATTAAACGTCTTCAACAATTTCAGAATTTAGTCCTTTAATCTCTAAGTTCTTCTTGATCTTCCCTATGTTCTTTCAAATGTTTTCTCTTCAACAATCGACGTTCCCTTTCATATTCCTTCATTCTTAGAACATAATCTTCATACTCACAATGAAAATATTCATGCTTTTCATGATGGCATTTGTATACCCAAGGATAATTATCTTTTTTACAAGAGAGAAACTTGAGATATTTGTGGGCACAATAATCTCTCTGTTCAAGCGGCATCTTGGCAGAAATCATTTCTTCTTCGGTGGCTATCATTTTTCGCTCTTCGCGATCAGGAAACCCGTAGAGCGGATCAAAAGTGGGAGGATTATTGAAATCGGGCATTATATGCCGATCTTGACCAAAATACGAAGCAAACACCTGACCCATCGAGGCTTTCCTAAACAGCGAAAAAAAAAAAAAAAATGGACATTAACTCGTGTAAAGGGAAAAAAAAAAGTTCTGATACGATTTCCGATTTCAGTTATTTGTTCACCAAAAGTTAAATTTATCTTAATCTAATTTACCTTTATTTCTAAGTTTCAATTAAATCTAGGATTCTTCAATTGTAAAACCTAAAAATCTTTCTTGAGATAAAGAAATATTACGAATCCTTTAATATATTCAGGGATTCGAAAGTCCCAACCCTGGATGAATTAGGAGACCGGATGTAATAATATGAACCGGAAGTGGATCATGGGAAATGCCACGTCGAGCCGCATTGCGCAGGCGCAGATTCTTTCCATTCTACGACATCTGTCTGTAGTCCCGAAAGATCCCGATGAGTTTATGTGGTTGTAAGTATTTTTTGGAAACACTTAGGGTTTATTTAATTTTCTTTCTCTTATTACGTTTTAGTTTGACACTTAGTAGCCAAGAAGACATATCGAAATGTATATAAACGTCAAACCCTTTGATGATGTACTCTATCATTGGATTCAATATATGTTTCGTCAATTAACAAGTACTACACCTTAGTGAAACGTTCACCAACTTTATTCTCGACTAAAATAACCTCTTACTGCAGAAATACTATCAAAATCACCAAACTTATTAATTTAGTAAACATTAGGTTCTTCGACTTTAAATTATAAAGTACCTAATTGAAAATAAATGATAAATTTATTAAATATGGCGACCCCTAGACACATGCCGACGTTATACCGGTGGAATCGTTCAATTGGGAGATAATTTCTGAATTGTTTTAGATTTTAAATTCATTTAGTTAATTTTACATATACCATGTAATGTTCAAGGTGATCAGAGATTTTGGGTCAGGTGTGCTCTACTTAGGAGATCTATTTTCCACTTCATAAAATGACCTAAAACCCGCTGAGGTTGAGTAATATGCGTAATGTTGAATCGATGAAAGTCATCTAGTTAATGAACTTTTTAGAAGAATGTCTTTAGTTCAAATCTGTGATTAGATAATCCTTCGTCACATGATCAGTTCAAAGTAATGCTAAATTTGATAACTGCTTGGGGGTTTTTGAGTTTATTATTTTTTTTAATTACATATCCTATTTGAAATTATTAATAAATTAATAAAAGGAGGGGGGGGGGTATAGAAAAATATCAAGTTAAATTTAATCAGTGAATGACCTCATTCGCACTTTGTTTCCTACACCCCTGGACGCCACAACTTGTTTTTGTGTAGTGATTTTTTTTTTTAATAAGTTTGTGACCAGAAATTTTGTGAATTGTTTACATTAGGTCAAACCTTTATCTGTTTTTAAGAGTATTTCATGGAATCTTCAGAAATTCGAAATATAACAGACCCATATTAAATAATAATAATAAACTGATTGATCTCCATTTTCTTTTAAATACATATAAAAATTTGAGGTTTTTAGATCATTAATTGCGACAACAGTAGTTTTTCCATAAAATCTCGTAATGAAAAATTTCTGTTTTCAACGAATTTCCGTTTGATAAACGGAATAAAACTAAATAGAGAAATTTAATATAGAAATGTTATTGTACATTTGTCATTCAGTGGTTGTTGATCTAACAGAATGAACTAGAGGATATGAAAACCCAAAACCGAAATTGATGTTAACAAATACACACACACACACACCAATTAAAATCTTCATCAAAATGGTTAAAGTTAGTCACTTTTAACACCATTAAACTAATACAAAGATATCATTTTTTGAAAGTAATCTGTTGATTAACTATCAAAACAAAATTCAGATCTTGTTGCAGTTGGGAAATGTTTATTATTATAAAACTGTTTGAATTGGATGTTTTCTTTTCCATCAGTTTGTTTGGTCTGTCATTCGTAATTGTTCATGAACAGTTTATTATGATTGTTGCACTGACTTTTTTGTAATAATCAGATATTTGCATCTTGACTGTATGTTTTTGCAAGTTTTTTTTTTATCTGATTAATCAGGATTTGTATTTTAAAAGTGTTTGTGGAACTTTCCCATTTGACTATCTAGTCTCGTAACTGGCCAAGTGTAGAATGGCAGTTACGTATGCTAACACCTTGTCACCATATCCTTACCTTTCCACTGTAGGTCATGTTTTGCCTGTGACAGATTGCATTTAATCCTAAATTAAACAAGAAATGTAACTTTACAAGTGTGGTTATTCAGACAAGATTGAATTAGATCTATTAACCGAGAATGTGTATTATTTGGTAAAACAAGTATTAAAATTATTGATAATAAAATTTCACTGTGAAAAATTTAGTTTTTCACTCAACCACTCAATTGTAATGAATATTCTGCTGTCAAAAAATATGGTTTTAACCCAAAATTGCTGTCTTGGGATACCGTAATATATTAATTGCACATTTTAAAGAAATAATTTAGCTGCAGCAATAATGAAAGACTGAATTAATAAATAATTTCAAAATGCAAAGCTTGCCTCTAATTTATAATGATATGCAACATTATTATTTAAAATGGTGGTCCTTGTTTGAGTTAATATAACCATTCACTTTGTAGTATAATAGTGTATTGTATCGCAGAAGAAACCGTCTATGTAAAATGAAATAAATGCAATTAATTTGTAAAAAGATATTTGACGGAAAGAGAAAACAACAACATGGCTATCGGCATTAACAATAAAAATGTTTCTAGTAATAATAAAATAGCAGTTATACCCATGCTAATGACAACAGAAGCAGAACTTGATGCTGCCAGGAAAATATACAGTGATTTTCAACATACTTTGCATGAAAATGAGATGAACAGCAGCTAACCCATTCCTAATTTGATTCATAGGATATGGGTTGTGCTGATACTCCATTGTAAAGTGTACTATGACGCTTTAAAATATATCATTCTTAATTTTGTTCTTGTCTTTGAATTCTCAAATAAATTTGTAATAAATGTGCATAAAATTTCAGAAACGACTAACAGAAATTCTGAATAGATCAAATAATTTGATGCAGTTGGAAAAGTTAGTGTATTATTGATATGGCAGTTTATTTTTATTTATAGTATTTTGGAATTCATGTAGTTTTACTTAAAACTGGGAGGGAGGAAAACTCTACCCCTTGCCCATTTGTTTTATATGTCAGATCTGTGTAATTACCTTCACTAATTTTTTTGTTGTGAATTAGTGACATTATTTAGAAATTTTAAAATTAATCATCAATGGTTCACATTTATAATACTTTACAAAGTATTTGGGTAATTACATTTAATCTGGAGAATTCTGAATTACTCAAAAAAAGGAAAAATAAAAATTGTATTGAATAGCTTTTTATTGAACAGTAAAGAATATTTATATGTACACATTATTTAGATTCCCTTTTTTTTTTTTTTTCAATATTGAGCTTACATTATAAATAAAGCTAATGGTGCAACGACTGAAGCCATCGTCTTTATTTGTGTGTGTGTAGTGAATTTTAAATGAAAACAGTAATTTAATAAGGAAAAAAAAAATAGGAAAATTCTTGCAACAGTAAGAAAGGATGTATTTTAAGGAAGTGTTTGGCACCGAATAGAATTTTGAACTTTGACAGACAGTTGCGTATGTAACAGTAGTTTCCTGTGTTTGAGAATTGAAGAGATGTAGTGATTTTGGTTTTAAATTACACTGTACACATTGAAATGACCGACCATTGGCTTCTTTCACTTATTGATATTTAACTTAATGTTGCTATTAAATGAAAACAAGTTTAGTTTCTTTTTAATTGTTGCCAAGCTTTGACATAATATATGTAAATATAGCAAGAAGCAGGGATTAGTTAGAAAAATTAGGATTGTTTTACTGAATTACATTATTGCATTTAATTCCATAATTTTTGTCCCTAATAAATTAAGCTACTTCTTAAACTACATTGTGTGGTTGGTTTTTTATTTTATTTGCTTTATTTTTTTTTTTTTTTTCCTTACTAGAAGCTATATAACTGATAACCTGATAATAAAATACTGATGTATTTATGAGAAAAACCATCTTGTGGATTTATATTTATTCATCTCTCTATTGTCTGTCAAAAATATACATAGTAAAACTTTAGTCAGTTCTGAATTTCTGCTTTACTATTATAGGCTTTCGGTTAGCCTTCAATTTTTTTCATCAGACAATTTTTGCCTTCAAGTTGCTGTCAGGAATATAATAGGATCCATTAATCCATTCTTAACTAACTATACTAATCTTGAATCGGTGCTTCTGTTTTAGTTATAATTAAGTGCTTTAATGATTATGTTGCTGGTGGCATCTTATGTAAGCATTTCTCTCTTGTCATCCTAATGTTATTATTGAGTTATATCCCAATTTGAAATTTATTCCAATTTGTAACCCTTCTATCTGGCAGATTTTAACTAAGCTAATTCCTTACTTGGTTTTGTCTCTCTTAATGATTTCTAGTTTAGAATTCAAGCTCTAACCAACTTGATTTAGAATAAAATTGGAATTTATAGTTTGCAGTGTCTGGTTAATTAAAACTTCAATATTTTAAAATATCTTCCTTTTCAGTACCAAGTTTTGCATCACTGTTTGTCCTTCTGTAGAGAGGATTACAAAGACTAATTTTTGTCTTTATGTCATTGGTTCTCAATCAAATTATTAGTATTTTTTTTTTCTTTTGATGAAATTAGTAGTAACATTTCTGTAAAACAATGATTAAAAAGTAATTTAATGCTGAAGTCTGACATTATGTAGTTATTTCCTATTTAGAATATATGAATGATAAGTGTTTAAATTGAAGTTTGTTGAATTTTCCCAATTTGATGCTTATAAGTTAAGAATTCTAATTCATAGTTACGGCATTGAAAATTTCAACTGAAATGTCAAAGCTGTTTCTGATGATGTGAGATATTACACGATGATCTATAATACACTGAAATTTTGAAAAAAGAGGAAAAGCCCCCCCCCCCCTGATGGAACTGCCAATGATATTTTCTTTTAATTAAAAGTTCTCTAAAATCTAAGGATCATCTTGTAAAATGGTAAATACTTTTTACATTTTTGCTTCATTCGTTGATTATTTTTGATAGGTTTGAAATAGACAAGAAAATAAAAATTAATATTTCTGTACAATCCTTTTTTTTTCCTTAGTAAATGCATTTATTTAAAAAATAAGATATCATAATAAAATATGAATTAAGTAGATAAAATAACTTAAAGATAGTAGAGTAGATATTAGGTGACTATTATGGGTATGTCCACGGTAACTCACGTTACGGTTTGACATTTTAAATCAGATTCAAAGGTACAGTGTTCACCAAAAATGTGCACGCTAGTCCAAATTAATTTTTGATATTACTACAGATTCAATGAACCTTTTTTAACACCTACTGGTTTGTTGTAAACATGTAATATTCTAAAGCAAAAAATTAATTTGTGTTGGTAACTCATGTTACAGCCAAAGAGACATTCTATTTCTGCTTAGTAAGAACATATGGGATTTCTCCTTAAAGAATTATCTTCTAAAAACTGTAATGGGCTAACATTTTGACCAACAGTCCAAGTTAACATAAAAAAAAAAGAAAATTGTTCCAAGATGACATTTAAGATATTTTCTTTATTTAAAAGTGGGTAACTCATGTTACACAAAGTTGGTAACTCATGTTACTATTAGGTTAAAATCTAACAAAAGAGTAAACACACAACTCAGTCAAAGGCACAAAAACTGGTAACAGGACTATAAAAAAATGTCATCTAGCAAAATTTACATCATTAAAAAATAAAAATAAATTTTTTTTTTTTTTTTATTTGTCCCTATTTTTTTTGGACATACCCTTATCAGGATTGGTAGGATTTATTTTGATGAACCAAATATCATTAGGAGATGCACAATTATCTGATAACATTTAAAAGTGAGAATTTATATGAGGAAGCAAAAGACATTGACAGAAGATACAGGGATTCAGTAAAATAAATTAGTATTTCATTAGGGATCAAGTCTTTCCAGCTTTCTGGTATTTCAAGGATATTTATTCATACATTTCTAAAGATGAGTAGTTGATGAGTGATAAAGCTAACGACTCCTTACAAAATGCTATCAAGGTACTGGAATCTATTCCAGTAATCCATTAATGTAATCCATTAGGAAAAGATCAGTATATCTGCTGGATAGGGCAGAATTTCTTTGCCCATTTCAACTTTTGGAGCATCATTTGTGAAACTTGTGAGGAAGCTTTGTTTGTAGACAAGTAGTGGATATATTTCTTATAGCTTATCATGTGTTGTCATTTTTGGAACAGTACTGGTGGTTCTATCAGGAGTCACAAATTTTGAATGCAGTGTCAGCTTTGGGTAGGTGCCTTGGCGTTCATAATGATCAAACCATTCTGCTGAACATCAATGATTGCTCAGCAATATCCACTTTTCTCACAAGTGACAATTTGATTAAAAACACATTTTATTGCAGTGAAGAGTGCCCCAGTCCATCCCACATTATGATGAAAATCATATGAAATAGTTTATATAAAATGGCTGCAGTGTGTTTACCTTACTTTTAAGTAGTTGAATAAAAATAAAAAAAAAAAAACAGTAGAACAGTCATTGAGTTTGAGTACTCGTGACACATAAATATTATAAAATGATGTGGAGTCAGGAAAATTTTTTGTAGGGATTAAGAGTTTCCCTTGAACTTCGCTGATTTGAATAAACTCAGCTGAGGATGAATAGTAATCCAGAAACAGCTGTTCTAGTGGTCTCAATAACAAGAAAATGATCTGTAATTGGACATTTTAATATTTAATTCTATAGGATTGAATATTTCTAAATGTACATTATAATATCTTTTAATACAAATCAACATCATTAAATGTTGAAAGTGATTTTTGTTAATGAATGAAGAGTTCTATTCCATCAGTGTATTGTTATATTAAACTGTTAGTAATGTATTGAGAAACATTGAATTGTAACTTGGCCATCAATAATGAATTGAGATGAAACTAACTCTCCAACAATGCATAACAGTTTTGTAGCTTTAGCTTTCATAGCTTCTAAAATGAACTATGCTGCACTAATGAAGTTTATACTTATTCATTATTCTTTTATGTGAAGTATGATAGTTTTGGCGCTGTGCTAGGAAAGAACACGTTAATTTTATTATTTACTTTCTGAAAGGAGCTATTTTGGAACTAAGTTCCTTTTCTATAAAATAAACTTTTACATTTCCTGATAAATTTTCACAACTTATTAGTATTTGAATTGGAGAGGAATAGATAAGTTAATTCATTAAGACTTTGTGTTTGAAGAATTTAAAAAGTGAAGGCTTAAAATTGCTTTATTTGATGACATGTTGCAAATGCAATGCAGCCATATTAAAAGATTTGTCATAAGTTACATAATTTCACATAGTTTTGGAACAAAGTGCTTTGAGTAATTATCAATAAATTTTTTAACCTAAATAAAGTTATCCTTAACAATAATTTAAAGATACGAAATAATCTTAATATACATCATTTTCAGTTAGTGATTTTTAAATTCGATGTAGGCCTAGTAGGATGAAAATTTACTTAGATCTATACCTTCATTTAAGTCCTTTAAATACTGTTTTATGGTGATCAATACATAATTTTTTTAAGAGTTGAAGCTATTTTGACCCAGATTTGAAAAGCAGTCTGAAAATCTGGGTTTTTTTGAAAAGCAATCTACTGTTTTATAAATATTAAACAATGAGATATATTTATATTATATAAATTAGTCAATATTCTTTGTGTTAACACTCATTTAATGGGTCTACCAACAAAATCTAATTAAAGTTGAACAATAACTCTAAACTTTAACCATGAAGTTTGATGTTGATCCATCCATTTTTATTATTATTATTATTATTAATAATAATTTTGCAATGCTTTAGCCCTTATGTATAGTGACCTCTAAAATTAGTACAAACTAGCCTCCTCCCCCTCTCCCCCTGGTAAGTATGAGATACTCCAAGGAGAATTGATTCCAAATGGTTATGGCAGTGCAAAGTGATATTTTATTCCTTTTTGTGGACGAAGAGAAGCTAAAACAATGAACATTCACATTTAAATTATTAGGCTATTAAGGCTAAAATTAATGGGTTAATTTTCTATTAGGCTAAAATTAATGGGTTATTTTCTTTTTTCTCTGGCTGTTCTCTCACTGTGCCACACACACACACACACACAAAGGGAGTGATACGAACCAATAATTTGAATGTAGTCCCTGTGGCCTAATGGATAAGACGTTTGATTGCAGCTCAAACGGTTACAGCTTTGATTCCCGTCGCTAGTGTTTCAGTGTAGCCATGTTTTCAGAGTGCCAGACAATGGAAACAATGTTGTTTCAATTGTTGAACTGTGCCGGACAATCGGAAAAGAAAGATTTTTTATAGTAATATAGATTGTGATTTAGACCAATGTTTCTCAGATGGTTGGACTTGTAGAAGCTGACAATACTTTGATAATACTCCCTATTGCTGTTACTTTCCTGGGAGTTCATTATTATTTCTAAAAATGTACGAAGAAAATGCTTAGAAAAGCACTTCGAAAAGTCATGACTGAGATAGATAAATGTTGAAATATATCTACTTGAATAGTTGGAAGGTGACATTCAAGTTAGTAAAAGGTTGAGAACCACAGATTCCCCAGCTAAGAAATTGCTATTAAAAATAAGTTTATTTTATAGAGACTTGGACGACATGGATTGTATTAAAATCAAGGCATAAATATATATGCTTACTGCACTACCTGTTATATAACAGTTTTAAGTAATTAAAATAATAAAACAAAATAATCTGAATTGGTATGCCATCATTTTCTGTTTCCTAATTGTTGTCATTATTGTGATATTGAAAATGTAAATAAAAAATAAAATCTCTTATTTCCAAAATTAGTTATGCTTAAGTGGACTTTTTGTTTCCAATAGGAATTATTCTTATTAATTTCTATTAAATTTTTCTGTTCACTTTGTGTCTTGGTTTCATCTGAAAAATAATTCACTTTTTAACAGCTGAAGGAATAAAATCTCCTTCAGTAATCTTCAGTGCTTAATGGCTGAACTGATCTTGTTGCTGCTGATATATTGACTGCATTTGACTCATCACTATTTGAAGAGAGATCACTTTTTATTTCTTTAAATTTTATAACTCGATACAGAAATTGAGTACATTTTGATTCATTCAACATCTGTTGCCATGTGAAATGTTTGAATGATATTGTTTACTATTTTTTATTTCTTTTGAAATTACTTTTGATTTTAATAAAGTGATCAATATAGGCAATTTTGGCTTCTTCTTAACATGTTGCAAACTACAGAATAATCAGAATTAAGATCAGCCTATTCGTATTGTTCTAATTTTCTATGCATTTTTTTTTTCTATACTACTATGATATTTTTCCCAACCAATCTATGATTTCTTTGCTTTTCTTAACTAAATATTAGAAATAAAAATTAGCTTTTCTTAGTATTTAGTCCTCACTTCTGTTTTGCTTTAATTTTTTTTTAAACCATCAGTAAAAATTAGCAAGAATTAAAGATAGTTGACACTGTTAATAAAGGCATGATTACGTATTAACTTTATAGGGAACTGTCTGTAGAGCCACTTCAGTTCACTGCCAAGTTGTGTATATGAATTAAATATTGGTAATTTACTAATTAGTATAATACTGAATCATTTGCTTATTCCAGCTAAACTTTTAATGCTCATCATTTTGGGACAAAAACATGTTTGATAACTGATTAATTCAAAATGTTCTCAGTAAACATTAGTTTTCAAATGAATGAAAATATAGGATCCAACTATGTTAAGTTTTTTAATAAATGTTTATTGCTACAAGCATAAATAGAGTTTTTCTTTTTTTCTAAATCTTATTTCATTAAATTTGGAAGCATAGCTTTGTTTCATTAACTGTGTTTAGGTGGTAGATTTAAGGATTTGTATATGTTACATTGAATGTTTGTCTAATTAATTGGAGAATTTTAAGGAGGTGTGTGCTATTGAAATTTTGGTTAAAAAGAGAACGGAAGATCCTTGAATTTATTCTTGAATAGCCTGCCTGGTTATTCAAGAATAAATGGAATCTATAGGGAAAAAAAAATTACAGTTAATTTTCTAATTTAGAAGAAATTGATTAAACAGAAAACAAATGTAATACTTAATCCTTATTTCTTTTGTGTCACATAATCCATTGTTACTAAGTACCGTACAATATATATGTTGCTTGCTTTTTTTTTTTTAAATATTTTTATATTTGAGATTAAGTTTCTATGTTATTTATTAAAGGTTGTCTATTACCTGCATTTCAAGATGGCTGACCTGAATCAGCCTCAAAATCCTAATCTGGCTGAATATAGACCAGCTGCTGTTGCCCCTATGCAAGGTAAGATAATATACATTTTATCTATTTTCATATCTTTTATTAAACATTTTATTTTTACTATCTTTTTTACATCTTGAATGTTCTAGAGCTTGTTTTTAATTCTTTAATGCCAAGTTAACTCAGTATATTTCTGAAAATATTCCTATCTCTAAATAAACTTAATATTTCATGATAAATGTGTTTTGTTCTGTGATTCTGTAAAAAGCTTTAGCAACTATGTTTTAGTCTTTTCTTTGATATAGATGCACTTTCTCAGAAAATAGGCTTGATGTCATGTTCAGGAAGATGCATTGGACTTACATTGGCACTTATATTATTCTGTCTTCAATAATAGCTTGACATATAATTTTTACTAGCTGAAGATTAGCTCAACAATAGCTCATTTGTTTTGTCTTCTGATGCCTTGAGGAACATGAAACATTTTCTTGCTTTCAAATCCCCCACTTTTGTGATGAAGTGCCAATGTGGTTTTTCAACTGATATTAAGAGGAGGAGGATTTGACACCGTGCAGATATATAGAAGAATCTGACCACTAAGCTCAAAACTGTACAGGCATTGTAATTATATTTACAAAATGTATATGAATGACGTACATGTTGAAGTAAGGCTAACTTGAAAAAAAAAAAAAAAAACCAGGAATTTTTTTCTTTCTGTGGTTGCTCTTTATTTTTAAATGAGTTTAGTCTTTTTATTAAGCAGGCACACTGTATAATTTTAATTATGGCATTGCTTCTATTTACTTTCATAATTGGATTTTGTCATCTTTCATCAAATTTATACAGTATTGCAAATTCATAAAACAGCAAGCACTACAAGGCTTTGCCTTTGTCATTAGTCCATTAGCAAGCAGTTCTTTGTTTTGAGATTTACCTGCAGGTATTAACTATTCGTCAATTACATTCGCAAATGTTATTACAGGGCAAGTTAATAAAAAGGTAGGGGTGGAGGGAAAGGACAAGTGGTCTATGCATTGAAAGCAATACGAAACTCAAATCACGCAAGATTTTGAAATTACAATTTCTGCAATATTCAAAGTTCAGGACATTGCTGTTGATGAATGCTGTACCTAAAAAAACTTGGGGATGTTTGTGTTTATATTTGAAGATGCCTTATTTTTTTTAGATAGTTAAAAACCTACCATCGTAAGCCTTCATTTTCATATCGAGACTATGAATGTTGATAGTGAATGATCATTTTTTTTTCTTGGCTGCATTTGTTACTGTTGTCTGCTTCTATTTTAAATTATATCCATTGTTAGAGAAATAAAAGCTGCTGTTTAGAGATAACCTAAATTTATACCAATCTGACAGCAACATTAAATAGCAACATGTCTCATTACATGTTAAGCTTTGAAGATTAGCAATGCTTTGAAAAGTAAAATAAGTACACGCTTGGCTCTCTTTCAAGCAAAATCAATGGTTGCATGGGAAAGAGGTACAGCTATTTGCTATAATTCATTACTGCAGTGTCTTTTTGTAATGCTTAAGGACAAGAATCTAATTCTGTTTTAACAAACTGAATATTTATTAATTGTCGCAATGTTCATTGTGGTTAGCTTCATTTTTAAGAAAGTTTTGTAACTAAAACATATAGAAGCCCATAACATTTAGTTAATGTTTTTTTCCTTTGAATTTTTTCAGTAACTTTCTATCATTTAATTTCGATTTCTTTATTTTCAAATAGGAAATAATGGCCTCAATGGTCCATATGGAGAATCTGTAGTTCAGCCTTACGCAAGTGGCCAAGGGGACATGTATCATAATAATCCAGCTAAATTTGGACATCCATCCTCATTCATCAGGCCACCGCCTGTTGAAAACCCTTTAAATAATCCTAATTTGATAGGTTACAATATGCCTCCCTATCAAGGAACTGCACCCACTAGACCTGTGGGAAAAACTGTGGAAGACATTCAGCCACATCCGGGGGGAAATGTTGCCCCTCCTTACGGCTATCCATCCACATCTCAGGGGACAGTGCCTTTGAGACCCGTGCTTCCCCCTGGTGCTGATGTCACATATTCATCGAGCGTAAATCATTTTCAGACGTATTCTTCTAGTGGGATGTCGTCCACACATCAGAGCCTGCCTCATATGACTGGCCCTTCTATGCAACACCTTCCAGCGGGGGGCACAGGTATAGCAAATGGCCCAGGTTCTCAGAATTATCAGATTAACAGTGCGGAAATGATTCCTAATGGGCCAACAAAGTTTATGAAACAGCAACAACTGCCCCCACCGTCTGTGAGAATGCCACAGACAGTTCCACAGGGCTATACACCTAATGTTGGTCCTCCACGGCATCCACAGTCAGTTATGCCTCCACGACATTTTCCTCCTAAAGCTGTAATTACAGGATCGTCGCCAACCCCTACTTCTGATTCAACTAGTCCAAGTTTAGGTAAGGTGTTTGTAAATATGTTAATAAAATATTAAAATAGCTTAATGACTAACATTAACATTATTAATCTTTATAATTATTTCAGTTTTATACAATAAGATAAGTTTTAGTGTTGATTCAAATAATAATTTATTGAAATTAGTAGAAACCCTTTTGCATTTTTAAATGAAATGTTTATTTAATAATAATAGAAAGCACTTAATGCAACATAAATCATTGCAATATTTTTCTTGTAATTGTGATTTTCTAGAAAAGTTGCCAGACCAGTCATTTTTTAACTGATATCGAAATGACTATTTATTTATTTATTTATTTATTTATTTATTTATTTATTTATTTAT
>JAFIDM010006943.1:25312138-25325103 GCA_023159025.1 Thereuonema tuberculata
TATTTATTTATTTATTTATTTATTTATTTATTTATTTATTTATTTATTTATTTATTTATTTATTCCAACAAATGATTATAAATATTATAAACTTAAATAAATTCTTATTATATTGATAATTAGGTAAAATATATTCAGTAATGTACTGAACTTAAACTTTAAAAAAAAAAAAAAAAGAAAGAAAAGCTGTAGGTCCTTTTTTTGAGGGATTTCCTCACTCCGGGGTGAGATATTATATACTGTCTCACCCCGGAGTGAGGAAATCCCTCAAAAAAAGGACCTACAGTATCATGTCTCACTCCTCCTTCAGGACCAAACTATAAGAAAGAAAAGCATTTTCAAAAATTTATGAAGTTTTAAAAAAGCTAAAAAATTTGCCTAGGAAAATTTCCTATCAAAACTTGTTACTTTTTACCAGCAAGGAATTGGGAATTTGAGGGAAAGTTCTAGAATTATAGGGGAAACTATAAAAAAATTGATTAAATGTTTCATTAAAGGTGCTTTCTTTATATTATTTATTTGTTTAAAAGCACAGTAAATTTCTACCAGCCAAAAAAAATAGAAGCCTGTATTCAGATGATGATTCTCGAATAGATTTTAAGTTAATCTGTTAAAAAGAAAACCTTGGCTACTGTTATTCATGCGTTCCATCTGCCAGTGGTTGTGTCTGTGATATGTCAGATGATGAAAGGATTGTAGGAGTTAACAGTTCTTTTTCTTTGATTTCCACTTGGCATCCATCTGTTGATGTTTGTTGCCAACACTGTTTAATTTCCATAACAGTTGTTTCGATGCATTGAATTGCAGCTACTGATGTTTTGAAACCTTTGAAAGCTACTTTTAAGCTTATTTATTAAATATTTAGTAATAATAGAAATGTAATTTGTATTTTGATTGCAGGTTCAATTCAGAAAATATTAGCTTTGTTTTTGTTTTGTTTTTTTATCCCTCAGATTTAAAAGATTAAAAAAAAATCAAATTCAGATTCTTTATTTATTACTTCAACTTTCAATATTTCGAATGAATTCACTTTTCAACATTTGAAATCTTTTGAAAGAATATTGTCATCAGCAGTTCTCATTTTGTGTGTGTCTATATAAATTATATAAGTTTTTATCCTGTGTGTGTGTTTATACA
The DNA here is from genome assembly GCA_023159025.1 of Thereuonema tuberculata. Classification (NCBI taxonomy): domain Eukaryota; kingdom Metazoa; phylum Arthropoda; class Chilopoda; order Scutigeromorpha; family Scutigeridae; genus Thereuonema; species Thereuonema tuberculata. Next base: position 25,313,276 of record JAFIDM010006943.1, read on the forward strand.
AATTTAATGTTCTCATCTAGCTATTATTAGTAAATCATTTTATTTATTTATTTTTTCAAATGATATGAATTTTAAATTTGATTTGCAAGCTTGCACATAATCATTCCTATCTTCACCTTTTTATTTTGATTTCCTTATCCCTGCATGTTTCCTTTTAAACAAGTGATGGCTTTTTCATGCATGTTCATGTATTCTATCCAGGGCCTTCTAATTTGCCTAACATGCTACAATTACCCAGGGATTCAACAAGGTCAACTGCTCTTACTCCAGCATCTGCAAGCCCATCTACTTCGGGTATGTCTTGTGTGGGAATTCATAAACAATTCTACTGCTTCTTCTCTGCATCTTTATATTTTAAGTTATTATAATAAGAACACATTATTAGTAAAAAGAAGTTCACCCATTTTGCAAATTATTTCCATCAGCACCCAAATTGAATTCTATAAAAGTAGTGTCATTAACAGTAAAATGTTGTACTTCAGGGAAAAAAGAAAAAGTAGTTCATTTTCATGAGAATTCATTAATTAAAGATATTTCCTTGGTTTCCACAAGAAAGAAAAATTTCATTACTATAAGTTTTCAACAGAATAATTTAGTTTAAAAATGAAAGAAAAACAGAGCTTTGAATAATATTTTTTATTATTGTAAACTTATTGCAGTTTATTTTTTACTAATACCTGATTAGCATTTACTAATCTATTCTTTAAGTTAGATATTTCAGTAAAGTCAATGAATCAAGAATTTTCCTTTCGGTTTTCAGTTGATCATCGAAAAAAAAAAAAAAAATTAATTCACCTCTTCAAAAATATTTGGAGTTCAAATGTAATAGAACTTGCTGTGATTCTGCTGACTTGTTATGTATTTTGACACAAACTTGCACTGTTGTTAGTTAAAAATATATTTGAAATTACATTGATAACATAACTTACCAGTAGGTACTTAAATTTCAACTTAAGGTATATGCATTCTTTATGAAAAGATTCGTTAGATTCTGGAAGGAATTGACTTTAAAAGAAAAAAATAAAGTTTCCAGCAATTAAATATATTTCTCTACAGAAAATGCAGAAATTGAAAAACACAAGATTAGAATAATGGGAATTGTAAACTAAGATCATTTGTTCACATAAATTCATGCATCTTAAGTTAATACCAAAATTAACTAAACTATTCAATGAAAATGACATTTTAGTGTTATCGAAATTAAATTTCATTTTATTGAAAAGAAAGTAAATGTAAGCTATATGTTGTCGAGCAGTGTTTTTGAATTTATTGCTTGCCCAAGCCATAAAGACTGGGTTTGGCACACTGCCAAAATAATGGAACAAGCCGAAGGGGAGAATTACATTTTAAAAGTTTATTATACATGTATTTCTTATTCTGTGTGTGTGTATTTTATTCTCGCGTTAATTTTAAACTGAATTTTGTACAGTAATTTTTCACTTCATGCATCTCTTCTTTATACGTCATTTGTTTCTGTTCTTGTCGGCACATACTCATCTCCCCTATTTTTCACGCAGAGAAAGAGGTGGCAGCGACCAGTAAATCATGTGACCAGTCTCTTTCATCTGGCTAAGCAGTAGTTTCAGTGGCACACCCAGAATTTTTTTATGGGAGGGGCGGTGCTAAGCATGTTGTACATAGTCCATTCAGATGTAGGCCTATTTAAAAATAGTTTCAAGATCACTTTCCGAAATAATAAGATAAAGACACTTTAGTGTATTAATAAAGGTTTTCTTCTCTTTTCTTTTTTTTTTTTTATTAATTTTTTTTTTTTTTTTTTGAGGGGAGATGGGGCTTCAGCCCTTTTAGTCTTCCCCCCACCTCTGTGTGTGTGTGCCACTGATGCAATTTATTAAATTTTAGAAAATTTGGAAAGTATTATTGAACATACGAATTCTTTGTCAAACAGTAAGTTTTCTATCCGTATATATACTGGATGGCCAGAATTAACAGGTGATGTTTGCAGCATGATAGGCAAAAAACTGTTGGGCCAAAACCGGGCAAATTTGGTGTGTATACTATTCAGACCAGGGATTACCATTTCAAAGAAAAAGTTTTAGTTCTCAATGGCACCACTAGGGAGGAAACTGGCACTGTATGGTGAGCTAATCAGACACAGGAAAAAAAAAACCAAAAGCGTATAGTTGACAATAGGTTTTATTGTTAGTCAGTTTCACATACAATTCAGTAAGTTGTCCTTGCACGTTTTCCAAAATCTGCATCTATTGATCGTAGGTTCTACTGCAGACCGCAGAAGATCTCCAGAGATTTGGCTCATATAAAGCATTATTCGACGAAAAGTCACATGGCGTGAGATCAGACGAACATGTGGGCCACTTTGTCGGGAATGTAGTCGTCGGTAAAATGCTGGCATAGGACTTGCTGCACTGTCAATCCTAGGTGAGGGGACGCTCCATCCAGCATGAACACAGTCATGTCAAGACATCCACGCTGTTGAAGTATTGGAATAATGAAATTTCGCAGCATCTATTGATATCACATGCAGTGACAGAACATGTCACTGGTCTTGTTGGTTGCAGCTCTTCGAAAAAAGTAAGGAGCAAATATGAAGGGGCAGTAAAGTTACACCACACTGTGACCTTCAGTGGATGCAAAGTCATCTGCTCAATAGTATGAGGGTTCTCAGTAGCACAAATCTGACAGTTATGTGTATTGACAGTGCCGCTGAGGTAAAATGCGTCTCATCACTCCATAGAATGTTTCAAGGCCATGCATTGTCCACTTCCATCCAAGCTAGGAACAGGTGAGAGAAATGCCAGTGTGGTTTTGAATCCTCTTGAACCAGTTGGTGGGCTTGGACTAATCCTGTAAGGATAAAACTTCATCACTTTGCGCAAGCATTTCCATACAGTTGAATATGGCATATCCAGTTGCCTGAATACTGCCCGAGCACTGCTAGATCTGTGTGCAGCATTTGCTTCCACTATGGATGTTGCAAAAGTTTCAACTTCGTCATTTGATACCGGTTTGTGTCCGCATCTGCGTCCTGGTTGCACTTGTATGTCTAATATTTATTAGCAAAATAATTTGCACAATTTATATATCACATTTATTTTATCACCAATAATTTATTTAGTTTTACACAATTAAGAAATTAACATAGTAATATAATTTAAAAAAAAATTAAATGCATTAAAATATCTCATGAATAATATCCATTATTTTCAAAACATGAGATCAGGTTTCGCAAATTGGTAATAGTCATGGGACCTTTCCATAGGCCCTTCGTTGCTGGGAATAACTGTAGTACAATGGATGCATTACTGTTATTTTGGTAATAAAACTTTACGAGCAACGCACCATCACATAAACACAGCATTGTGTAACATAGTAACATTCACTGCACTGTCATGGAGGTCGAACTGTCCGATTGCTTTCTTGTTGGGGCTTATACCCGCATACCTGATGACATCTGTTTGTCACTGGGTGGCTGTCAGTGAATAGTGCCAGTTTCTCCCCTAATGGCGACATTCGGAACTAAAAAATTTTTTCTGTGAAATTGTAATCCCATGGTCTGAATAGTATATACAACAATTTTGGCCCAACAGCTTTTTGCGTATCACGCTCCAAACTCCTCCTGTTTAATTACGGCCATCCGCTATATAGAATATATATATTTTTTAAAAAATTAAAATGTCTAATATTTATTAGCAAAATAATTTGCACAATTTATATATCACATTTATTTAATCACCAATAATTTATTTAGTTTTACACAATTAAGAAATTAACATAGTAATATAATTAAAAAAAATTAAATGCATTAAAATATCTCATGAATGAATGAATTTTATATTTCATTAATAATTGTAAAAGTAGAAAAAAAATGAAATACTTTAATTTTAGTTAAGCTTTAATAGAAAGCATTGTCTGAAAGAAACTTGATAATTGAAAAGACAATATCAATGAATGTTTAATAAGAAAACTAAAGGTTCCACCCCATATATTTCTTTGCTACAAGCTATATATAAAGATTTTTTTTTTTTTTTTTTTTTTTAGGAGGCAAACACACCTGCTTCTTAAGCTAATAATTACATGTAGATATTTATTTCTTGTTTTTTTAAAATTATATATATAAAAAAACAACAGCATTATTACCAGTATCATTTGATTGTTCAGAAATAAATTTAATGTCTTACATAGAATATTTTCAAATCAAATGAAACTACTAGTAAAAGCCAACTGACTTTAACTATCTTTAACTTTACTGCTATGAATAGAAACTAAATATTTACTACATAAAGAGTAAAGAAATGCATGGAGTGGAATTGTTAATGTTCTTATTACTAGTAAGTATCAAATCATGTCTTAAAAAGATGGATGGATGCTTTATGTGTATTTCCATAGTTAGTATTTATGCATTCAGTGAGCACTTTGATCTCTGAAAGGCATCTAAAGTATTGGGGGGGGGGGAGATTCGTACGTTTACCACGTATCATGTTTCATTGCATTTTGAACTGATTGTTTTCATTGTTCAGTAGATTCTCAATTTAATGGGCAAAATTTCTGTGGTTATGAAATCACAGAGTCAATATTAATGTGTAATAGATAAGAAACGTTACTTCGTTTAATCCACACAAAAATAAAATGCTTCTTGAATTTGACATTTTTTAGTGCACTTCCATTGACATATTAAGGAAACAATTAAGTATGAATATGTTTGAAGCTTTTGTTTGTCTTGTTTATTGGCATGAAAATTTCGATGGGTCTGAGTTGGAGGATTTTTTTTTTTAATTAACCTTAGACAATTAAAGAAAAAGGTTAAACTTGAGCAAAATTTAGAATTAGCTATCCAGGGAAAGTGTTTCCAAGTAACCATAAGTGTTACTTTCAGAGACATTGGTAATAAAGCCTTCCTTAATTTCTCCTTTAAATTGAGGACTTACTGTACTACATCTTGTATAAAGAAAAAAAAAAATGAAGCAGCATTTATCAATTTATTTCTCTGTTTGACTTCAGTTTATCATGGTTAAGAGATCATCTTATGTATGCTTGATTTTCAAATCTTGTGATACTAATTTATCAAATGGATATCAGTGCAGTTTTCCTGGTGCATCCTGAGCCCAATGATAAGCTTTTTTGCTTTCAGTTTAACTTGCAAATTGTATTCTTGATGATGATGATGTAAATTAAGAAATTAATGTTTGAATAAAATTTTTAGATACAATTTTATTAATATTTAAATATTACTTAAATTACAGATGATATTTGCAAATGAGAAACAAGCCATTATTTAGATGTTCGTTAAAAAAAAAAAAAAAAAAAAATCAATGTAAAAGTAACAGTAGTTATTGACAGAGAAATTCGTTGTTAGTTGGTGAAGTGTTCAGGAGTCTATCAGCAAAATACTGTTTAAATTCTGTTGTTCTTCCATCTTTAAACAAAACTAATCTGTTGGAAATTTGATGTATTCTCAGTAAGTCTTGTCTGTTCACTGACTTTTGGAATGGCATGCACAGTGTAGCAACATGAAAGTTGCAATGTGATTTGATATTGTGTATAATTTTGGAATATTATCTCTGAAAGTCTGCAGGTGAGCTATCTTAAGAGGCTATAGTATTGGGTAGTCTTTACAACTAACAGTATTCAATAAGAATCACAATGCCATTGAATTGTGTTATCTGCAGTAAGCATCTTGATGGTCATAACTCACAAACAGTCTTAGCATTTTAATACAAAATGAAGAGTTTAATATAAGTCCTACAAAGATCCTATACCTTCAGTATTTATCACAACTTATTTTTAGTTTAAATCATATACTAGATACAATGAAGTTGCTGTATCATGAGGTTTGTTTAAATTTAATAAAGCAAAGGTGGAACCTTTCCTTTCTTCAGATCATTTTAAGTATTATAAATTTTGTAAAGAAGTCTTTTGAGAGGTTTTCTGAAATATCAAGACCTATAAATATTTCAAATTACTTGAATAACTAGCTTTCAGTGCTAAAATCATTTATGTTGAACTTTTTTTTTCTTTCCCCCCAGTATATTCTGGATACTTTTTCCAGCAGTCATATTGTATTACAATGTTTTCTTTTATTTTTAAATTTCTTTTGCTGGAAGGAAGCATTATATCTTATTGGCTTTCTCAAAGGAAAAGCGTTATGTAATGAGTGTTTTACATTCCCAGATTTATATTGTCTGAAGTTTTATGGCTAAGATGTGGTAGATATGAATTTTTTTAAGATCAAAATTTTTATTTGTATTAATAATTGGGAGGCGTTATTAAATAAAGTTTTTGTTATTTAACAATGATTTTCTGTTTTAGTTATTAAAAGCTTTGAATTAAAAACTCATCTTAAGAATCATATGCCCTACTAATCCCCCAAAAAACATTTATCATGTGATTAATCCTGTCATAATCAGTTGCAGTATTTGCTGATGCATTGTACTAATAATGTGTCCTAATTGTATTTGGTGTATCATTTCCTTTGTCTTTTTAAAGGGCCACCCTCATCTAAGTCCTCTCGTAATCCCTCACCAATTCCCACCCAACGCTATGATGCCATGGAGGGGCAATTTTCTTCTGGGCCAAGTACGTTGGAAATAATTTTTCAACTAACTGCATGATTTTAAATTCCTCTTAGTCTCTCTTTTTTTTTCTTAAAAGAAGCTCTGCATTTATTATTTGCAGTATTCGTTAGAGCCAATTTGTTACTGCAAAATTAGTAAATATTATTTGTTGCATTGCCATTGATTTTACTTTAAAGCTTGCTAATATTGCTTTATTTTATTGCTGATAGTCTTGCACCAGTAACTTCAATTTAGAAAGATATTATCTACATCATTTAGTGGTCAGGGATTTTTGAGAGATTTCTTTTACTTAACATTTCGAAATAATAATATATCTAATCAGTACCTTCCTGAAATTACTCTTTACACATTTCTTGCTCATTTTTTTTCTTTTCTTCACAACTTTATTTTCTTCCCTTTTAAATCTAAATAATTATTTCATTTTGTATCCTGAATTTTGTCTAGACAGCTTGTCATTGATGTTGTAGTTTGTCTGACATTAATGAATTTTTCAGGTCCTGCAGTTTCCTATTCCAATCTACAAAATATGCCTCCTCAGGGGCGGCCTCAAGCTCAGACTGCTTTTAACTCTGTGGCCAAAATTCCACCAACGTTAACGACCAGCACCAGTCTAGGAGTACAGACTCAGTCCTCTGCTCCAGTTAATGCCCCACCCAGTCAGAATTATCCTCCACTCATTCCTAATAATATGCCTCCTAGTAGTTTACCTGCTTGCAGCATACCAAGTGGTGAGAATTCTGCACAGGGATCTCAGTATTCATCTCGCAGTATTGTTCCACCTACAGTGAGTGCACAGTCAAATACGTCAGTTACAAGGTCTGGATTGGTTGGAAGCAGACGAACGTATCCACAACCGGTAAGGTTTGACATAAAATATTTAGTAATAACAGAATTCATGCATCGGGAATGCTTTTATCTAATTGATTCAAAAACTTAATTTTTCTTTTGAATGTCTACTAATCATGTAATATATTCATTTACAAACTGTAATTTTTTAAAAAAAGGAAAAAAAAAAAAAATTGTAATGGCTAATTCTAGTTGCTTTTGTTTTTTTATATTCACTTAGAATACATATACACAAGCTTCAATTTCCAGTGGAATGCCTCCACCTCCATCTAATATGAATTACCCAAATACTGTGTCTAATTCTACTGGACAGAAAATGCAAAATCAAATTCCACCAATTTCCACGGCAGTGGGCCCTGTATGTAGTCAGCCTAGTTACAACTACAGCGGGCCTCAAATTCCACCAGTTTCTACAGCTGTTGGTTCAATAAATAGTCAAGTCAGTAATTATGGTTATAGTGGAAGTCAAATCCCGCCTGTCTCAACAGCAGAAAGTCTCTCAACTAATCAACCAAGCAATTATGGTTTTGGTGGAAATCAATTGACTCAGCAGATGAGCAGTTTAAATCTGCAGGTAGGTTGCTTCTTTTGTATATTTATCCATTCATTTCAATTTTTCAGAAATCTTTGTAACATAGCGTGAATATGGTTGACTTGGTTCATGAATACTTCATATATGGAAGTATTCAGATATAATGAAAAATTTCAGTAGCTGATTAGATAAGAGAAATAAATATTTATAAGGTAATGGAAAAATAAAAAGGAAATGCAAGGAAATTACTTTCAAACTTATTCTTTTCTATGATTTATTCTATTTCTTTGCAGAGTTGACAAAACAATGAAAAATTGTATCAGATTTTCATTTTAGTAGATATATTTTTTTCCTACTAAAGGATCTCTTCTACTATAGTTAATCACTGATGATGATATACAGTAAAACCCCGTTATTACGCTCATCAAGGAACCTTGACCTACAAGCGTAATAAACGGGATAGCGCTATAGACGGGGAATGATTTATGAGAGGGGGAAAGATTTGGACACCATTTTACAGGAAACATACATGATTCTGCAATAGATATACTGCAAATATGAGCTTATTTCCTATTAAAAAGATCTTTGATTGTGGTTTGCGGTGTGTATGTGCTACTGTTATGAATTACGACATTTTCATTGCTGTTCAGGTAACTATTAATGTCAGTTGATACACCACTAGGAGCAATACTTAATATATTTTCGGAGCAGATTTAGTGCACGCTTTACATTTTTACGTTTCCAACAACCCTTCGCTATATCGGTAATTGCATCCCTGTTTTTCATTATTGTTCGCAGTCTGAACGAGGGAATTCCTAGAGATTCTGCGAAATCCTTTTGACTTCTGTAGAATTCTCGTCGTACTTACGGAAAATTTGCAATTTTTCACTTATAGAAAGGGATTTCCGCTTCGACATTTTGCACAACTGTATCACAGACCCGTACTTCAGAGTTCAAGGATTCCCTCCTTACCAGGGAAAAAAAAAAAGAATCTTTACAGTGTTACATTTCTTTTCGATACAAAATTTCCGATATAAAAAAGCGCTACAAGCGGGATTTGAAGCGTTATAAGAGGGTAAAAGTATCCAGAGATATATAGAAAATTCCAGGGACCGTATAAAAGGAGCGTAAAGAACGGGATAGTACTATAAGCAGGAGTGTTATATCGGGGTTTTACTGTATTTTGTTCTTGAGATATTACCAAATTCAGGATTACCTTGTATAAAATTTGCACCATTCCTCTCATGAAGATGATTTCTCAGCATTTCTGTCTTCATCAGTGTAAGAATAAAATAACTTGTAATATGAACATGGATGCTGGAATGCTTTATTCAAATGTTACAGAATGATTAACGTATATATGAGGTGCTCAAAGTTTCCTCCAAACAGCAGCAACACTTGCCTCACACAGTCATCGTGGGTCTTGTCAGACATTCTCAAGCGTGGTATAGCTGTTATAAATGTGTGAACGATATGCAAAGAGTTATGGGTCATACCATTCCAGGTCAGGTTATTTTAAGTTATTTGAGTTATTTAAGTGGCAAGTTATTTTAAGTTATTTGAGTTACGTTTAGCGTGTTCTCACCATTTGTAGTCAGTAACAAAAAGTATCAATGTCGCCACGAACGAGTACTCTAATGTGGAGTTGGCATACATCCAGTACGCCTCTGGAAGAGCAGAGAGGCTCATCGTCTTTACCGGGAAACCTATCCGCAAAACGACGATGTATCCGGCCAACGATACATTTGCTGCTATTCATTGTGTTGCACAAACGGGATCGTTTGAGCTGTTACCATTAATAGGGCCAAAACAGCATGTGTGGATGCCTGTTGCAGAGGTGCTTGAGTTGGTCACAGATGATCCAGGAGCATGTACTAGACAGGTAGCCGCAGCAGTAGGCATGTCACATCAAAATGTACACAGAATTCTCCAGGAACCACTTCACTACCTATATCATGTGCAGCACATGCAGGCTCTCTCTCTTCAGCAGATTTCATCCACTTGTCAGATTTTGTCAATGGCATTTGCAGCAGTGTTCTGCACCTATGTTTTAGCAATCTGTTCTGTATACAGTTGAAGCATGCTTCAGCTGGTGTGCCATTATGAACTTTCACAACCATCATCACTGGGCCGATGCAAATCCATACAATACCATCCAGGTATGGCATCAACAGGGTTCTCATTCAATGTCTCTGGGCTGGAATTGTTAAGAGATCATCTCATTGGACCAGTATTTCTGTCACTTAGGCTGAACAGGAACATTTACGAGCATTTCCTTGAATCTGATTTAGCTGCATTGATGGAGGATGTTCCGTTCCACATCGTCATCAACTGTGGTTCACGAATGATGGGGCTCCAGCTCATTTCAGCCTCACTGCTCAGCGACATCTTAACTTTGTCTACCCTGGTTTTTGGACTGGCAGAGGAGGACCAAAAGCTTGGCCTGCTTGCTCCCTGACCTAAATCCTCAGGAACCTAAATCCTCGGGGGCTATCTGAAAATGCTAGTGAACAAACATTGTACAACCACATTGTGGATGGGTGCACAATGATTTAAGGTACCCTTGGCATGTTTGAGTGTGTCCGGCAATCCTCATGATAACAGTGTGAGGCATATTTTGTTGCTGGTGAAGGCCACTTCAAATGCCTCTAACAATGGCTATGCCACAGCCTATGTAGGTGTTAATCATTTTCTTAACATCTTGAATAAAGCATTTCCGCACCCATGCTCATCTGGACTTTTTTTCATTATTTTGCTATGTTGCATCTGGACATCAAGTAATAACCAACCATTTCAGGACCACATGTACTTTTATTTGAGTCTATCAAATATAGAGAATTTGTTCAATATCTAATCGGAGCAGCAGCTGCTTTTCCTCAAAGGTCTTTGATTTTGCAATCATGACATTTTACAATATAATAGTCTTTTTCATCTCTTCTTGCCAATATATGTGATTGTTCGTAAAAATATAGCCATACTGTTGACATATCAAATGTCATATCTGATCCATGGGATTTTTATCAGTAGAAAATACAACGACATAATCAGTAAATGAGAGTTTTGGATGTGCCATCTTGGACAACCCTCATTATGTTTCTTCCATCTTATTTTTCTCTTCACCTGCCACAGAATCAATCCTATGCTCAAATTCCTACTGATCATTCATTTATAAATTAGAAATTTGCCATCTAGAATTTTGTAGAAATTTATTATTAGCTTAATCTGAACGGTAATGTGAAAAAAGCAAAATAGTACACCTGGAAGTTAAATGCAGGTTGATTTGATGAGATTAGGCATTCAAGTGAGGAAGTATTTAATATATTTTAAACATAGTTTTTCAGTTACTTTTTTATTCACTTGCACATAAAGATATATTTTAATTCTATCGTGTGCTAGAAGTGAGTTTAGTATGGTCTGTTGGTTCTATTGTTAATTTTTATTAGACCATAGGCTACTCTAATAATGAGATTTTGTTTTTGTTTATCTGTTTAAACATAATCACAGTAGCCTCTTGTTTTCTCCATTAGGATCACTTATCATTAATGATTCGAAATCATTAGGAAAAGTTTGCTTAACTTTTCTTCATTTACCAAAGTATCTGTACATCCTGTTTGTCCTTCGCTTTGATGTAATATTGTTACCACTTTTAATTTTGGACTTGTTGGAACTCTAGCTCCTTTGATATATATATATTCTTAACAAATTTTATTTTTTATTTACATTTATTGTTTTTGAAAGTAAATTTAACGTCCGTACTAATTCAAAAATAGAGAGAGAAAAATCAGCCGGACAATAAATATGCCTTCGCACATTGAGCCAACATCAACAGGAATTCTGGACAGCTGTTTCATCCTTATTAGGAATCATCAGCAGAATTTATCCTTGATGTTTGGCTC
>JAFIDM010006943.1:25330103-25363598 GCA_023159025.1 Thereuonema tuberculata
ATTTTTGAAATCTCACATGGGGGGGGGGGTCCAAATTTTTTAACTACGGATAGGAGGATGACCAATGTTGGAGGGTATGTACTTACAGTGATTTACTGGAAGTGCTGAAGAATAGATTAAAGGAAACGATAAGTTCCTCGTAATAAAATAAGCTTTTGGTTGTTAAAATTTTTGAAATCTCACATGAGGGCGGGGGGGGGGGGGGTCCAAATTTTTTAACTATGGATAGGAGGATGACCAATGTTGGAGGGTATGCAAGTTTAACATTTGCCAGCGGTTCTTCTTGTAGATAGCTCTGAATAGATGAATGTTAATTACGATATATCAAGTTATATGTGTGTGTGTGTATAAAGCCGGACAGTGATGTAGAATTTTGAAGAAAAAAATATACAAAAAAATTCATCTTGGAATTTTAGAAGTTTTTCAGGTTCCATGAAGCACATCTTGCAATTCATTTTACAGACAAATGACACATCTAACTTTGAACTCTAAAGGTGGGAGAGGCAAGGTTCCGTTATTGACCAGTGAATGCTTAAAGTAAATGACTAACCTAAAGAGAGATAATGTGATGATTTGTCAAGAGATTCTATCAAGGACTGTTATTATTTTTTTTTATATCTGCATTGTGGATGTGGTTAATATAAAAGATTGAGATTTTGACTAAGGACTGTTACTAATTATTTATTTTTTTATTTCTCTCTAAAATTTTCTTCTGATATTCACCATTAAAATCTTTTTCATATTTTTAGGGAAGTGGACCTATTGATCTTCTCCACTATCGTAATGTTTTACCTCCAATTCCAGTTGAGCCACCACGAATTGTTTTGCCTTTTCAGGAATATAAAAATGTCAATTGTAGTACAGAGTAAGTAATTTTTTTTTTACATATCATATCATATCTGTATTCATTTGTAATCATAAACTGAATTATCTTTTATTTATTTATTTTTCAGGTTATTTCGATGCACTTTGACTAAGATACCAGAAACTCAAACTTTATTACAAAAATCCCGTTTACCATTAGGAATTCTAATACATCCATTCAAGGATTTAAATGTAAGTCATTTTAGCTGCAGTTTTCTAAATAAAGTTATTTTCTTATCAAAGAATTTTATATCATATTCTTTATCATATTTTTGTGTGTCAAAATTTAATATTTTTAAGTAGATAAGTGCAAAACAGTAATCTATTTATGAAGTTTTAATTTTAATAGTGAATAACTTCAAGTATACTGTACATTTTTTCGCGTTGAAAGTTAGCTGAATAATCTCGTGCCAGCAAACATAATTGCCAGTGAATAAATGTCTGTCTTAAAAAAAAAATCTTATATTTTAAATTCTTTTCTTTCCTTCTTTCGAAAAAAAAGTCTATATTTAATTAATATTTAAAAAGAAAAAAAAAGATATAGTTTCAGTCTGTTAATCGTTAGATTTATATGGTCATCTTGGAAAAGCAGTGTCCATATTCAGTATTGGTTAAATATTTTGTCAGCAGTTTTAGCAAAAATTATTTGCATTATAAATCATGCCTTAAAAAAAAATATTTAATATGTACAAGGATGTATATTTTCTTTCATGTGCATGATGAATATTTTCATTTACTCTTTAGAGGAAAAAGTGAGATTTATTCGGGAAGTGAAAGACAACCCGGAAAAATCAAAGGCAGAAATAGCGAGTAGCTTAAATATAAGTTATGAAACTTATGTAGTATAGCTACAGTACATTATGTGCAGTCATTAGTAAGAAGTTTAGAATGTTTAAAGTTAGGTTCAAAATATGTAAAGCAAAGCCGTCAACAAAAGGGAAAATTTGCAGATATGGAAAATTAGTGAAAATTTGGAGAGTCTTTGCTTTTCATTTATCTTAGAACTGTAATTGTGTAATGGGGGTATACAGTATTTATGTACCTACCACACAGATGTTAATTACTAGTGTTCTTATTAAGTTTAATTAAAAATAAAGTTAAACCTGAGTTGTATGTAATTCTCAGTTATGCGTAATTTAAAATTTTTCCCTTGAAATATGTATAAGCCAGTTTTTACTGTGTATATATATTCGCTTGAAGCCCTTAACTGTCCTGTTGGATTATTATGAGCCTTGCTGCTTTTGTTGTGTAGATCTGGTTAAGTTGATTATAATACCACTTTCCAACATTTGAGAAGAAACTTCCTAAGCATTACTTTTTTTCTTTTGTGCTGCCATTCTGTTTCATTTTAAATTTTCTTTTCATCTGTACATTTTTATTTTTCCAGATTTTAGAGAGCTTTTTTTCCTCATCTTTGTAGTTATCTCTTCTCCATATCAGATTTGTTCCTTTTTGATAACTTTTTCGTTAAATGTCTTTAATGCCATGAATCACAATGCAATCATGCCTTGATTCTTTTTCATCTACCTGTAATATCTTGAGTAGCTTAACGTTATCTTTCATTTTCATAGTCTGTATCTCTCCCTTATTTTTTAAACCTTTCCTCTGTTAGTCATAATATTCCCTGTTTCATGTAGTTAGGCCCAAGCCATCCAATTTTTCTGTGGGTTTGGTTGTCTTTGCAATGTTTTAATAATAAATGATTAGCTTTTTGTTTATTTCTGACCTGTACATTTACCTGCTACTCATTAGAATCTGTGCTCGTTTTCCCATCTTTTGTTTACATATTTTTCCTCTTCATTTATTTTCAGTAGACATCTTTTGAAGTTTTTTTTTTTTTCTATGTACCAAAGTTTATTCGTTTCCTTAACTCTGATTGAGTCACAATCTCTTTTTAACAAATTGTAGCATTCAAAATAGTTTGGCAAAGCTGCATCCTGCATAGGAAATAAGAAAAGTTATCGTGCAAAGTCTCTACTTTTCACTATTTCTTTCCGTGCATTGAATGTAACAATACTGCTGTTTTGACAGAGCTAAATGAGCAGCTTGTGAAACATATATAGGTGGGATATATAAGATATATATAGTAACTTTGAAAACAGTACACAGTCAAATTTCATAACATCATAAAGTATCGGTCATGTTCAGCAGCATCACAGTATTACGATCCTGGTAAAAAAATGATGAAGAAATCATATAGATTCAATAGATTTACGATTTATCTATAAAAAAAATGAACTTCAATAGTAGTTTACTGTTCCTTATTTATATTAAATGATTTTTTTTTTTCAGCATTTACCAGTAATACAATGTACTACTATTGTGCGATGCCGCTCATGTCGCACATACATCAATCCTTTTGTGTATTTTGTTGATCACAAACGTTGGAAATGCAACCTTTGCTTTAGAGTAAATGAATGTAAGTTTTTCCTTTCATTTTATTATTACATAATGTTGAAATCATTTTAAATAATTTTAATTTCAAATTATTTCCAAACAGTAAAAAAAAAGAGAGTGAGAGAAAAGCAAATATATTATTTATTTATTTTTATTTTTTTTTTACAAAAAGAAATTAAGGATTAACATTTAACATTAACAATTATTGATCAAAACTATTTAAGTTTAGTAATTGTTCCATTGAGTTTAATCAACAATTCATCATCTTAGGAAATCCATTGTTTATATATATATATATATATATATATATATATATATATATATATATATAAAATGACTAAATATACACTCATTAGTGCACCCAGAAGTAGCAGTCAAAATAGAATGACACTTGGCAAAGAGAATGATGATGCAAATAACTAATTACAATATCAGAGCAAAAGGGCCATTTATTCAAGCAAAACACTTACAGGTCAATAATCGCTGTCAGACAATGCCACAATCGTCTCTTCTGGTAGCCTGCCTAGGTCTCTCAGTGCCTTCCAAGCGTGTATGTGTTGCCTTCGGTTTCCACTTCTCCCAACACCTTTGCACAGTACAGTCAGAAGGGTCCAGATGATACCAGTTTGACAGAGTGACCAGCCTTCACGTCACTGTCCAATGATATGACCTCTTTCAAACTCTTGTCACTTGTTCAAAACTGCAATGAATGCATCATCGAGGCATGTTTGACTCGGAGACCTGCACTCCACAATCACAGTGGTCATATGACTGCCATTCACGTTACCACAGCCATACTAACTACCCTGGTGTCTGTCCTCAGCAAACAATCGTAGCCCAACTGCAATCAGTGGCACAATTACCTGTTATGGTGTGCTGTATACCAAGTTTTGTCATTCCCGGATCATTCATTCTGGGTGTGCTAATTTTACGACTGTGAGTGTATATTTTTTATATTTTGCGTCATTTTCTTTTTAAGCAACTCCGACTTTATTTTAAAACTGAACTCTAAATATGCATATTCAATAATCTTTTGGCAATAATAACTGTTATCATTGCAGCTGCTCATCTTGACTCCTTAAAAAAAAAAAAAAAAAAAGAAATTTAAAAAATTTGTATGAATTCAAATGTAATTCAGGGAAACTTTAGTTTTGATCCCAAAATTATCCCACTAAGAACCCTTTAATATGACAGTTAGCTAGAACAAATGCTTATCCATACATTTGAATATCAGAGTTTGCATAAAATGCAAAGGTTTTATTTTATTATTTGTCTATAATGGAAGTATTTTAAGTTTGAAAGTTACATTTGTCTGAAAATATTGGGGAGGTACTGAAAGTGAAATGTAGAAGAAAATTAAAAAAAAAACCTTTAAAATCTAAGATTTTTTTTTAATTGATTTAAAATTGAATTGTAATTTTCAGTCTAAAAATATTTAATATAGTTCAATACAACTGTATTTAATTGTAGTACCTGAAGAGTTTCAGTATGATCCCGTTAGTAAAAGCTATGGGGATCCTTCAAGAAGACCAGAAATAAAATCTGCTACAATAGAATTTATTGCACCATCAGAATATATGGTATGTAATGTAGTTTATTAAAATTTCAGTTTTGTCATCTCTTTATTAATTTCCTTTTTCGCAGTCCTTGAATATCATACATCATCTATAGATAAAGCTGCTAACCCAGTTTAAATTACTAGTATGTACTGAAAGATCCAGCTTTTCTATTATGCTGAATCTTTTAGTACATTTCTTGCCAAGTTTTCTGTTTACACAAAACACGATTTATTTGGTAAATGCTAGATGTGGCAAAAATTCTAAAATTTCATCTATATCTCCTGAAATTTTTTTATTGAAATTTTTATGTAATATTCGTTGTTTCTATAAAGATTTCATATCTACTTTCGTAATACAGTATTTGCTCCTAAAGAGGTCAGGACAAAGACCTGATAAATCTTACTTTTATAAATAGGTTCCATATAGAACTCGTTATCAGTTCTTCATCATTGAATTTGAAAAAGTCCCTATCCATTCATTTTGTTTTTTATTTGATTATTTTGTAAAGACGCTGCCCAACTCAATATGAATATAAGATTTGAATTTACATTTCTTAACAAAAATGTGTTAGGAAATTCAATGTAGAATTGTTTTAAAACTTTTCTTTTACATACCGAAATGTTTTTATCAAGTGCTTTGAAAATAGAAAAATACAAAGTTTAAATTTTACAAATATGTAACTATTGTGCAGTTTAGAGGGTTTTTGTCTTTCCTCCATTTGTACATATATTTATCTATATACACAAAGTGTACATACTTGTGTATGTATGTGTATATATGCATATATACACACACGTTCGTACGTATGTACTTAAATACATAGTGTAGTGCATCACAATTTAAAATATATGGAGGTAGCTGTAATTTATAATTTGAGTATATTTAAATTTGTTTTATTTTCATTTTGCTCCTTACAGTTAAGGCCTCCACAGCCAGCTGTATATTTATTTTTGTTGGACGTATCTCATTTGGCTACAGAAACAGGCTACTTAAGAATATTTTGTGAAGTTCTTCTGGAATCCCTCGATAAACTACCTGGTGATGGTCGAACACGTGTTGGTTTCATCACCTATGATAGTGCCATTCATTTTTATAATTTAGCTGAAGGACTTTCACAGCCACAGATGATGGTGGTATCTGATATTGATGGTAAGACTTATATATTGACAGACATTTAGTACATTTATTGCGTTGCTGGTAAAATTTTGTGTGAATTTGAATAAAAATCCAGCTTTTTTTGTACGTCAGAAATGTTCATTTTGAGGTATAAAACTGAGCCATTTTACCAGAAGAATAAAATTAAGTAGCTCCGTACTTTGTTTGCTGTTATTCTTCAGGTACTGTTCAAAGATAAATTCTGTGCAATTCAGTCGGAGCAGATTTTATTCCTCTGATTGATAAAACACTATTATTGAGAAACATCACATTCTTATCATCTACATAATGTTTTTCCTGTAAATTATATATTACAGTGGAACCCCGCCATTCGTCCGCCTCTCTATTCGTACAACTTGTTATTAGTCCAACTTTTTCAAGTAAAATTGAACTCGCCATCCGTACGCTTGCTCGCGATTGGGACAGCGTGACCTCGATACTGCCGCGCCACGCAGTCGCTTCAGTTCAGTATCGTGCTAGCTTCCGTACGCTACGCATCATCCAGGCAAGCTTCGTGAAACTTTGTGATATTTTATTGTTATTTTTTGTTATTTTTATTAAAAATAGTGCTGCCTTTGGTCTAAAAAAGATTACTGATTCAACTAAACCTAAAAGGAAAGCAGTGACAACGATAATTGAATTGAAAAAAAGAACTCGTTGCGAAGTTTGAAAGTGTCTCTGACCTGGCAACTCAGTATGGCATGGCGAAATCAACCATATCGTCTATACTGAAAAAGAAAGAAAGAAATAATAATAGAGGCCTATATGTTTATTGTTTTCACAGTTATGTATTTTAGGCTTAACATATTATTACAAAGGTTTATATAAGCAATCATCTGTGGGTCTGGAACGGATTAATCCAATTTACATTATATCTTATGTGAAAAAATGATTCGCCATTCGTACAAATCGCCATTCGAACTGGCTCCTGAAACGGATTGTGTACGAATAGCTAGGTTCCACTGTATATCAAAGTTAAAAAGTTTATATTGAAATGGAGATAAACGGGAAAGCTAGGAATAACGAAAAGTAAAGAAGAGAAGGAAAAAATAGTTGAAAATGATAATGTAAAAGCAAATGCAACATTTTGATTTACATTATCCAATTTTGTAAAAGAATATAAAATAGTTGTGTATAAAAGAAAAATGCAGGCAAACATGGACTTTTTTGCTAGATCTTAAATACTGTAATAATATCTTGTAATAATTGTAGACAACAAGAATGTTGTGGAAAGCCTATTCCAGAAGATCAGTTAAATATAGATTTTTATCATAGGCAGCAAGAATGACAAACTTCCTTGTTTCATTTAGGTAAAAAAAAATAAAAATGTCACTAGTTAATAGTAATGTAGGGCATTAATGAACTTATTTACCTTTAACCCACTCACTGCCGGGTTTTATGCGGTGGAGTGCTCTGCATGCCTTCGTTTTTTAACGAGTTAAGCCTAACGCATTCGAATGTTTTCATTAGTTAATTTCGATTTGTTTTTCACTCTGAAGTAATTTGTTGCTTAGTTATTTATATATAAGAAAATATTTATCAACAATTTAAACTAAATTTGACAATATTAAAATTGATAACAATGCTTACAAAATGTTACAAAAAAATCGATAACAATGTTTTAGTTTTTAGTGATAATAAAAAAATAATTTCGAATCACCTTGGAATAAAAGCTCCTTAAATATAAGGACATGAATTATAATTTACTGAAATTAAAGCCTTTTTGTTTTTTTCGGAGGCATTTTAGACTGACAAGCCAGCAGATATTTGTTATTTTAAAATACTGCTCATGTTCAAAGAAATAATTTGAAAAGCCTTTTAGTGGCTAAATCAGTTCATAATACAGGTGACAATATTATTTTTCCAAGAAAACCAAAACAATTAGAATGATCTGTTAGAAAATATTCGTCACATTACAAAGACAAGTATACTCGGGTGTGGCACACAATGGTCAAGGTCACTAGGACGAGATAACTTCGGGATGGCACAGAATGGACTAAACTAGAATTGCGACCTGTAGGAATTACAAGAAATTCAATGGCTAATAATAAATTATTTTAATATTTCATGAAGAGCAGATCAGTGATGTTACGATTAAGAATCACGAGAATTGTGTAGTAGAATGCATTTATGGTCACTGATTGCTGGTTTTCTCCAATTTCTATTTTAAATCCTCTTATCTCTCATTTATTGAGCTACATTTTTTCAGCAGAAATGTTGCTCTCTGACAAACAAACAAACAAACAAAAAAAATTAAATCAGTTTGGTGTTTTGCTTTGCTTGCATAATTTCCCATTTGAGTGCAGTTGCCATGCCATGCAAATCTAGAACATATTTAACTTCTATCACACTGTATACTATCATTACTTCCAGAAGTATTTCAACATTTGGTGAATGGTGATTTGCTGTAACTGTCAGATTCAATATTTGTAGTTGTTTTCTGAGAAGAGCTTTCATCTTACTGAACATTGCCTTGATGAATTTGACAGTTCTATTTCTGTCGTATGATGTTTAGTTGGTTAAGGAAGTTGCAGATAGTGATTTCATAATTTATTTGTTGTGAATATGATTTCCAGTGATGGTATCACTTTAAAAGTGGCATCTCTACTTTTTTTTTACTTCAATCAATTCGAATCTCTCTTGTTTCTCTGTAATGACTAAATAGCTTTTATACATCTTTTATGCTTCTCTGTGCTGTTGTTTTGGCATCTTAGCATTGCTCACACTGCATGTGGCCAGGTAGTATTTTTACAACACCTTTGGAAATTAGTACAACACTTGTAAACAACATCCAACAGCTTCCATGTAGCCATAAATGAAGTTGCAGACAATGCAAACATTAACAGATTTACAATATGCTATTTCTAGACATAGTATGCAGGTGTTTAATTAGCTTTAAAATAAAAGGAATAAATAGAAGAATTCAACTTTTTATTATTATGAGATATTTTAATTGAGAATTGTATTCAACAATTCTTTGTATAAACTTTAAAGTGTTAAATTTTAATTCGTTCCAGATATTTTCTTACCATGTCCTGACAATCTTCTCGTTAATCTTCAAGAAAGCAAGGAGGTAATATTTTAAAATTATAAAAGTAAACTTTTAAGCATTTGCAATACTTTTAATTTTTGTAATAAAAGTTTTTGACAGAATAGCTTTAACATTTAAAATGTTATTATACTGTTTAAATTTTTACACTTTTTTTTATAACTTCATTTTCAATTTTTGACTTTTGTCATGTTTATCTTTTAGTGATAGTTTTTTGAACTGTAGAAGTATTAGTAGTAATATTTTAATTTTATTCATTTGCTATCGTAATAATTTGGCCTTTTTATATTTCTTTATCTTTTAGCTTATAACAGATACTTTAACTCATTTGCCAATGAAATTCGTTGACAACAAAGAAACTGATTGTGCATTAGGTGCTGCTCTTCAAGCAGCTTTCAAATTAATGGTAAGTTCCTTTTATTACAGTCAGTTTTAATAAGCATTAAACGTTAAGTTTATAAGAAATTTCATTCTTAGATCTTTGATATAAGATGTAAAGAAGATTATGACAAGAAGCTATACATAATACAAAATCAAATATCTAGCCAACATAGCATCAAAAAACATAGCATCAACATGCATCAAAAAAGCTTGATTAAAAATTCAATATTAGATAGAGTAGTTTTTTTATATTTTTAGTGCTTGTTTATTAAAATTTGTCATTTGATTTCTGTCAGGCTCCAACTGGAGGCAGAGTGACAGTAATGCAGGTGTCAATTCCAAACTTGGGACCTGGAGCTTTGAAGTCACGAGAAGATCCTAATCAAAGAGCAGCAAAGGTTAGTTCACTTGGTTAAATAAATAATGCATTTTTTGTAGTAACTAGAATACAACCAATTGCAAAATGATAGGCAAAATAGTGAAAAAGGAAAGGAAAAAAATCCAGATACCTAAGATAATTTGTAATCTCTATAAAGGTGAGTGAACTACTACTAGATTTTCCACTACTAAAAATTCCCCCGAGTTTTTTAAATGAAGGTTGGGCATTTTTTTTTTTTTTTTTAATAAACAGAAGTTTTACATGTAACAATGAGGTTTCTCAAATACCAGGATTTTATCATAGATTGCGAATTTATCCCATTTCTTTATCTGTATTCATGAATCTTACACTGACACTTCCATGACAGGAAACAACATATATTCATTGATGACAATGCATTAAATCTTTGACTTCAGTAACTTTTGATGATTAAAAAAAAATTTTTAAAAGTAGCCATAAATTTATTTCAGTTGGATTGCCAAATGATCTCTTAAGCCCCGCGAACACCATGCAACATTTGACGGCCGATTTTGACATCACAAGTTGATATAGACAGTCTTGAGCCCGTTTTTCAGCAACTTGGCAGCAACTTTAGTCATCCGATTCGAGTTGCTCCTACACCAGCAACTCGGCAAGTTGCTTGGAATTGCCCAGTCACAGGGCAGCGTTGGAACACGTCGGTCATGATGTCACGCCCATGGAAGAAATGGCATCCAAAATGTGTTCGCCAATTCGATTCGAAGACAAGCTCATAAACAATGAATATCAGAGTATTGTGAGTTTCTTTCATGCATAAATAAAGTTTATACTGAAATGCAGTAATTGTATGCGGCAGAATTTATCAGAGGTTTCAAAACCTCGATTTTTTCGGATTTTCCACAGACACTGGAAGAAACGCATTGCATTATGGGATTCCTTCTATCATGGCCGACTCATTTGCGAGTTGCATGGTGTTCACAAAAGTTGGCCAACTCGAAGTCGTCCGACTAAAGTTGCTGGAAAGTTGCATGGTGTTCGCGTAGCTTTAAATTGAAATTGTGATTTCAAAACATCTCAAGTCCAGAAACAGGACTTGTCAGGAGAAACAAAACAAAAACAACTGAATATTGAAAAAGATAGTTATTGTAAGAAACAGCAACGTTCCCAAGAGAGCTGTATTACATTTTTCTTATTGAAGTTCTTGAAATAAGTATATTTGATGGTAGGATGGGAGCAAAGAAGATGGGACTTGAGATAGTTATTGAAATTATTTTTTTTTTTAATAAATATAGATTGTTAGTATAATCTCAAGTATATTTATTGAAAATTAAATATTTCAGATTCTGTGTTTGTCACAGATTTTTTTTTTTTTTTAAAGAAATGACTTAAAGTGTTCACAACTTTAGCTGTACTATTCTTCAGTAGGAGAATTACAGACAAATTTATTTTATTCATCATTGTAATCTACATCCTCATTAGATGAATCGTTTACATTATCAAACACTGATATGGGCCTTTGGGATTGGTAAGCTTTATTTGGTGGGATTGCTTTCCTGATATGTTTTAGAAAAAGAAATACTGACTTGACACACCACTCAATGCTGTTGTCAATTCGTGTGTGTTGTTTTATAACAGTAAATCTTTACCTTTCATTATACTAGATTTGTAATATTTCTAACTCATTCTGGAAACCGGTGCTCTTTGACTAGAAACTTCTTGATTGACCTTTTGAAATTACCTTTCTGTGCACATAAACTTATGTGAATAAGTTCTTCGTAGTGATTATATCTCTGAGTCTGTCCAATGCATCCATCAGAAAACACAAATAACTATCCAGTATGCTAAGAAGGAAATGCTTATTAATGAGTAATGTAGATATGAGAAGATACAAAAAGTTTTTGTTTCATTTATCTCTAGATTGTTCTTTCTCAGCCACTGCCTTACTCAACAGATTGACAAAGCAGCATCACCAAAAATGAGTTGTAAATCCAAAGTAAATCAAATCTTGAGCCCTTTTTGAAGCCACTAGAATATTTGATAGGGATTTGAACATGAAAATGGGTGGAATCTTTGGATGGTTTTTCATCTTAGTTGATGAAATCATCCTCAAACTATGATTTTCAGCAACACTCGATATTATAAAAAAAAAGAGGGGAGGGGTTTAAATCTTCTTTTCAAATAATCTTTTGTATTGTTTTCCTCTAGAAAGAAAATTATTTTTCGATTGGCAGACAATGCCAGCTGTAATTTTATGGGGTCTATTCCTTTCCTATCTTTCTAAAGTCTATTAAAATATATGTAATAGATTACTTATGTTTAAAGAAAATAAACAAGTAAGAAATTAGTAAGTAAGAGAACAGTACTTGGTATTTTAGCAAAAAAATTAATAAACTAGTATGTCAAAAAATGAATTCATACCACTAAAAATGTCATGTTTAATCCAGATGTATTAGAAAACATGTATCAAAGTCAGTCAGTCAGTCAGATCTGAAATGTAGAACATTAGATAAACTAATATTCATTTGTGTACTTCATACTAAAATGTTAATTTTGTTTCTTTTCATATTATTTTTTGTGTGCATATTTTAAAAGTGATTTTTTTTTTTTAATTCCGTGACACTGGTTTTATCACGATGTATAGCACAACCTTAGCTCTTACCTTACAATAATAGATTACTAATCTCATGAACTTCTATAAGCTTAATGGTCCGAGACATGGATTTAAGTGTTTGTAAAATTATTAAAAGCATGTTGTGGTTGTTTTGTTAAAAGTATCATGTCAGTACAAAGTAGGCTTAATGTGCGTGGAATGAAATAAAGAAAAATAGAAATAAATAAAACGCACTTACAAAAAGTTGAGAGAATTATACATGATAATAATCCGACAGTTTCTGAAGACTGTACATACCTTCCCTCATCATGTCGTCTTAAATGTTGTCTATGTCCTATATGTTTGTGCCGTCCCTGATGAAGGAATACGCACAGTATTCTGAAACTATCAGATTATTACCATGTATAATTCTCTCAACTTTTTGTAAGTAAGTGCATTTTATTTATTTCTATTTTTCTTTACCATGTCAGTATTGGAGGTTTAGTCTTCAATCAAAGTTTGTGAACACTTGGATGTCTTCGCAACTGAAACCTTTAAGAAGATTCTAATGATGGGTGTTTTAAGCAGAAGTAAGGTATTTGAATGACATAAGCAGTTTTCTGAGGACGGCAATCATTGGCAGGACCATGTGAAACCACTTCGGCCTATTGTTTCAGCTAAGGCTGAAATCGTATGAGTCTCATTCCAGGAAAATCTGCAGAAGATGAGTAACACATAGCTGGAAAAAGGAAATGTAATCTCATGTTCAGCGTGCTTTGCAATCATCAAACAAGATCTGCAGATGCAGCATGTCTATCCAAAATTTATACCTCATCGCCTCACGGTATGACCAGAAGATGTACAGGATGGAGATTTGTGGAGTTTTGATTACTCAGATAACAGACGGATCCAACTGAACCAAATTTTTATGGGCAATGAAACTTCTATATGATGCTCAGAAGAAATGACAGTCCAAGGTGTGGCTGCTTCCTGGTGAACAGTTGAACAAACGTGCACTGGGACCGAAGCAAAGGTTTGGTGATGTTCGGTTTTCTTTGAATCTCATGGTAAGATCCATCATGAGTACATACCAGAGGGACATTCTGTCAATGGCGGCTGTTTGGGAAGCATTATGACAGAGTTTGAACTCGTGCAAGAAAAGTAAAAGGCA
The DNA here is from genome assembly GCA_023159025.1 of Thereuonema tuberculata. NCBI lineage: Eukaryota > Metazoa > Arthropoda > Chilopoda > Scutigeromorpha > Scutigeridae > Thereuonema > Thereuonema tuberculata. The sequence goes on from JAFIDM010006943.1 coordinate 25,343,628, forward strand.
TTTCTTCTTTTTTTCATCTTCGTTATTAAAGGGCTTATATGCTTCAAAATTGTACTCTGAAAGAAATTATAGGAGAATTATTGAAGAGTACACATTAGTTATTAAGCATGTAAAATTTTGTATAAAACACTGCAAAAATAGCAGTTATTTTCAATTGTTAAAAGCGAGTCGAAAAATCTGCCCATATTTTCCGAACAACCTAATATATAGAATCCAAATTAGAAGCATATATATATATATATATATATATATATATATAGATATATAGATATAAGTGAATAAATTGGAACTTTCTGTAAACAAAAAAGAAGATACCATATTAAGGGTATTATTTATTTTATCTTTAATGTTATTAAACAAGAATTTCCTGTTCAACAAACTCTAACCTAGTGGGAGTTGTTAGTTTATTGGAATATAATAGTAATGCGTTTATGAAACAGGTCATTGATTATGTTGTAAATTCATGCTTGTTTCTATTTGTCTGAGCGTTATTAACATTTGCTGTCCATGATAGGCACATTAGTGTAATAATCATTCTTTAATTCCCTTAGATACCATTCACAATTCCAAACTTAAATATATTTGTCAGTTTTATATCAGAAGGATTCTGTGAAATTTAAATTCCTCAGCTCAACATAGTGTTTTTTTATTTTATTATTATTTATAGTTAAATTTCACATCATTAAATCATAACTAGATTAACGCCAATAAAAAAAATTAGTTTTTTTCTTTCTTTAAAAATAGAAATTTCCTTTCAAATAATTCTCTTTTTTCTTGTTTCTTAGGATGTACAGAACTTAGGTCCAGCCAATGACTTCTATAAGAAGTTATCTTTGGACTGTTCTGGCCAACAAATATCAGTTGATCTGTTTGTTTTGGCATCTCAGTATGTGGACATTTCCACACTTTGTAAGTTTTATTTCTAAAGTATTGTTATAGCAACTTTAAGGAAAATTAATTTCATAAGTTTAATGCTTTCATTTAACATATTCCTTTTGTTTAATTTTAGCTTGTATCTCAAAATATTCAGGAGGTTGCATACATTATTATCCTGGAATGCATAGTCTTTTAAATGCTTCTCAAACAGAACGTTTTGAGAATGATTTAAGGCGGTACTTGACAAGAAAAATAGGATTTGAAGCTGTAATGAGAATTCGGTGCACAAAAGGTAAGTTTATTTTAATTATAATTGTTTCTATTGATATTTTCTGATTCATTCAACATTATTTTTGTTCAGTCTCTGCAGTTTAGAATATTTAGCATGAAGTCTTGCTTTACACATTTGCTGAGTACCATCTGATTTTATTCCTCTTTCACTTAAATGATTTCTATCCAATCTGTGTTCATATTAGTTTCCTAGTATTTATAAATAAAACAAATTATAGTGAGTCCATTGGGTTTATTTCAAACACAAAGGAGCCCCTGGAGCCCCATTTCAATGTTCGTTCTTTATAGGCCTATTTTTCCAGTACTTTGTGAATCTCCTGTATGTATATAATGTAGTTGCCTTCAAAGCTATTTTTCAAATTAAAATTGTTTGTGAATTCTACTGTGCGTTACAGCAACAGGCATTTGAAAATAAATATTTGCTACATTGAGTTCATTATTTCTTGTCTTAGGAAGAAAGTCTTAAGTAAATGAAATGAAAAATAAAATGTAGTAAATGAAAATTTATTAATATTTTTGAGGGTTATTTTCTAAAAATTGATTCAAATAATAACTAAAATTTTGTACAGTCAATGCAATTACTAAAAATCTGACTAATTTCGATTCAACAGCTTCAAAACCATTTATGTGAATAAACTCTCTATGTTGTCTTTTTAAAATAAACACATGGAAAATTCTTATATCATTTATATTTACACATTATGAATTATTTGTTGAAAACTTAATATAATTTACCATATTTTAAAAGTAATTGTTAAATTTTGGATGCTATCTTCTTTTCTTTTTTTTTCCAGGTTTGTCTATTCACACATTTCATGGCAATTTCTTTGTCCGCTCCACTGATCTCTTGTCCTTACCAAATATTAATCCTGATGCTGGTTTTGGAATGCAAGTATCCATCGAAGAGCAGCTGAATGAAACTCAGAGTGCTTGTTTTCAGGCAGCACTTCTATATACCTCAAGTAAAGGTAAAACAAAAAGCTTAATATTTTTCCTCTTTGAATAAATTACAGTGATGAGTAGCATGGTTTTATATAAATGTTGATATTTTAGGTGAAAGACGTATTAGAGTGCATACCCTGTGCCTCCCTGTTTCCAATAACTTACTAGATATTATGGGAGGTGCTGATCAGCAGACAGTTATAGGACTTTTAGCAAAAATGGGTAAGTTAATTTGCATTTCTCCTTCACACATATTTGATGTACTCTTTGTTTGTGAAAGTTCAGTAAGTGATCTAAATCAACTTATTCATTGCAGCTGTCGATCGATCATTGACAACTTCTATGTCTGATGCTCGAGATGCCTTAATTAATGCTTGCATTGATGCATTAGGAGTCTACAGAAGTACCCAGTCAGTGGGGCATGGGGCACTACTTGCCCCTTCTTCCCTCCGTCTTCTGCCATTATATGTTCTTGGTTTATTAAAGCATGTAAGTTTCAAGCTTTTTATATATTTTTTTTTAAAACTTCAGCAGTTTGTTTCAGATTGTAGAATTAGTACCAGGTTTCATTCATGTATTTTGTAAATTTCCCATATTATAATGGGAATGATTTTATAGTTGTCATACAAAATATTCGAAAGTATACAGTGCCTAGAATTATAAAGTAGCAAATTAATATTCCCTAAATTTTTTATAAGCATAGCTTTTAAAATCAGGAGTATTTAAACAGTATTATATAGTAAACATATAATAATAGTATTTATATAAACATAGGAGTATTTTAGAAACATATTGAAGTATTTTGTAATATTATAAATTCATTTTTTAATTGATGGGAAATTGAAGACTAGCTTAATAATTGACAATTTTATAAATAATGAAACTAAAACAAGACATTTGTAAATTTAAAGCCAAATTTTATGAGATGCTAAACCTTGTTTTGTTTTTTTATAGGTGGCTTTTCGTGTTGGTACTAGCACAAGGTTAGACGAACGTGTATTTGCTATGAATCAGATGAAGACACTTCCATTGAACTATTTGATGTTGAGTATTTATCCTAGTCTCTATGCTGTCCATGCTTTGGATGATAGGGTGAGTCATTTAGAAATAGGCTAAACTTTTGATTTATTTAACTGTAAAACATAAGATATTTGACTAACAACATGTACTTTCGCTTTACTTTCCAAAAAGCTGGCATTGTTATAATTAATTATTAGTTATGCTTGAATAGAATTACAAATAGGTCATTTTTGCATAGTAATGTTAATTAAAAGTTTGAAACATGCTAAGCTGTGAAAAAGGAAAATGTATAACTATAAAAAACATCTTTTAGCCTGAACATTAGGAAAGTTCACAATGTCTTAAATTGATTGTCATAAAAATCAAGGATATTTACTTCAGCTATCATATTTCTGAAATATAGTAATGCTCATAAAGTTTGGGTGTTTCAGTTCAAATATAATTATAGATCCTTGAAAATAAGGAGTTTAATATATTAGATATTAACCAAAGATTCCTGATTCCAGTGACTTTTTTTTGGAAATATCAGTGAATTATTTGTATGAAAGATCTTGCTCTTCAAGATTCATCGAGGCATGGATTCCACAAGATGCTGAAAACATTGTTACGTATTGTGTACCATGCAGACAAGAGTGTGTCACGCAGTTCCTGAAGATTTGATGGAGGTGTAGGCCTGGACCAAACAGCCCGTTCCAGCTCATCCCACAAATTTTCAATCTGGCTGAGATCCGTGAGCGGGCCACTGCAGCAAGGAAAAGACATCGTCATGTCAAACCATCCCATAGTTATAAGGGCTTTGTGCATTATCCTGCTGGAAGCAGCCATCTGCACGAGGATAAACTATTTACATGTATGGTTGCACTTGGCCAGCTATGATGTTTAGGTATGCTCTAGCATCCTGACATGCCTCCAGAGGTATCAATGGACCCAACGTGTGCCAGGAAAACATCCCCCACACCATGACACTGCCCCTACCGGCTTGAAGAGTTGCTGTGAGACACAACAGGTCCAGACAGTCGTGTGCAGAGCAGAGTTGTACCTTATAAAGTGGCCGGACAGTGTAAACCTTTCCCTTGTGAAGTTGTTCATAGGAGGAGATAAGAAACCAATTAGATTTAGATTCATGAAATTCATTGATTTAAACAATGGAGAAATCTGATGTTTTTATAACATCTTATAATTATGATGTTACAAAAACTAATAAAAATTAAATTGAACTTTCAAACTATGTTGGTTCTTTTTGACATTTTAGATTAATTTATTTATTTAAGATGAATTTTTAATGAAACTAAATGAGAGCATTAGTAAAAAAAAAAAAACACACACAGTTTTTAAAATTAAGCAATTAGTTTTTTTGAATGTTTGAAATGAAATTTGAGGCAATAGCTGCATTATTGTACTACTACATTTATGGCAAATGAATTCACATAATAACTTGATAATTGCTGGTTTATATATATACATTTTTTTTAAATTTTATAGTATATATTAAATATTGAGAACATATCCACTTGAATGCATATAAAATTTGACTGATTTATTGGGATTGCAGCTCCTTGGTTATTAACTTTTGTTATTGCTTTTTTTTTTTTAAGAATGCCATTGTACAAGATGATAAAACTATCCCACAACCACCCCTCCTTCAGTTATCGGCTGAAAAAGTGGATAGTCATGGAGCTTACCTCATGGACACAGGTGATGCAATGTACTTGTATATCTGTCGTGCCATTCACGATCATTTTTGCCAAGCAGTTTTAAATGCTTCCAACTATTCTTCCATAAATGACAGAATGGTAAGTGTAAGAGGTTTTTTTTTTTTCTATCCAATTAGAAACAGATATAATTTAAAAATTGCATATTTCATTTTAAGTGTAACTTTTGTCAATTTACTTATTATTTAATATGATTAAATAGCAATTCGTTCGTAAATTGGTTGCAAAAGCCATTCAGCTACTATTAACTAAGGAATGAGATTTCAATAAGACTGAAGTAAATGATGCTGATAAAACTTGGATTAAGTTAAACGAAGTAGAAGGTTTCTTTTTATGTAGAGCAGTATTGCACAATCACAGATCCCAAAACTCGGCTGCATCTGTTAGATGCCATGTAAGTTAGAAATATCAGATTCAAAGATATGAACAGCTATTTGTATATAAATATAGCAAGCAGGGGTGTCTTTTTCAAAATTGTACAACTAAATCGATTTGCAATTTAGAATAGTTTCCTTTTATTTAAAAATCTATTCTCACTAATTTGAATTTAAGACTGGAAAGCCGAGGGGTGGGGTACGCTAGATTCGTTTCATTAGTTCTTCTTTCTTAGGTTTGCTGTTTCTTCATTTTCTAATGTGTGTTAACAGCCTACAAATACTTCACCATGTGACTCATTTAGCCCAACTGAATACCCAACTGTGAATACCTAAGATTCCTCCAGTGGCACAGGAATAATTCTATGCAATGCCAAATACTTTTTTGACAGTGGAAGAGTTTAAATATAATTAGCAACAAAACCATATTACTCTGAATTGTTGATATAGTGTTGTATATCCTCTATACAACAATAGCTGTACAACAGTAGATGATAGCTGTAAGCAGCTGCCTTTAACAGTTTATCAGAATCCAAATCTTTTATAAAATGCGAATTCTATTAAAGCTATTTTTAATAGATTAAAGAAAATAATCACCTATCCTATTAACCTATTGAACAGTTTAACATTGGAATATTAATACAGTGTTACTGACATCGATAATTGGTAGGCTTGTATTGCAGGTAATGAGTGTTTTATTTGTAAAACTAAAAATTGAACACTTCATTGGGGAGAGTCTTGAACAAGTTATTTTTGAAGCAGAATTATGGACTTTTTGCTAAATTGTTCACTGATTTAAAGTCACCTCATATTTGTGATACATAGTCAATCTTTTTTTTTGCTGCATATGATAAATAATTTTGAGTTAAGTTATTTGAGTAACATTTTAATCACATTTACAAATACAAGCTATACTTGATTCATGTAAATCAACATAGGTTACTTATGACTACCATTCTATTAATCCTATTGTACAGGTAACTGCATTAACACATTAGTTTGGTTCTGCAAAAATACCATATATTAAAAAAATTGTTAATTGAGACTTAAAACTCATTCAAATATTATTTTTTTTTGTAAATAACACTGAGTAAATATAGATTGATTACGGAGGTTTGATTCACATTTATTCCGTAGATTTTGATCACGTCATAGACTTAGCAGAACCTTTTTCTCCACCACTGTGTTCAATGGGGTGCCCCTGTATTCTGGTAATGGCTCTGCGTCGCAGTTTCAGTTGAAGAAGGCTGCATTGGAGGTAGATGACTGGGATCTTGTTCCACTCTTAGCAAGCTTTCCAAAGCCCTTCTACTGTTTTCGGTCGTTGTGTTCCCAGAGACCATTTAAGTAATCTGAACCCGCAAAAGTCCATTGGAGAAGCATCGGGGGATTTTACAGGAATCATATTGTATGGGATTGCTCGTATTCCGGTTTCAGTCGCCATATTGGCCATGTACAGCTGGGTGTCTCAAGCTGTATGGCTCGAAGCCTTGTCCTGATGAATCCACACTTATGTCGCTGCCGTACAATGTGGGAATATCGTCACGATACAAGGGTTCCAGGACATGCTCTCGGTAAAAGGCAGCATTAATCTTGACCTTTGCAGGTACCTTCCTCAGCGGCAACTTTCCTCTGTTGCCGTAACCCGCAACAATCATGAATCCTCTTGAAAAGTTTTCTTAGCATTCGCGGTACCACTCGGATCGTCCTTTGGCATCAAAAGGGCGATAAAATATTACCCTTGGTTTCTTGGTATCACTAAGGTAGATCCATGCCTCGTCCAAAGTAATGACGTACTTCCATTTTTCTCCCGATAAGTGGTGCTCGTAAAGCTTTTGGCTGTTGGTCTTCCTTTCAGCAATGTGTGGAGGAAGCAAGCGATAAACGTTAGCTACATGATGCTTTTGTAATTGTAGATCACGCCTAATTATCCATGCAACCATTGGCTGAGCAACTCCTACAGCCTGGGCAAGCACCATTTGGGTGCTAGGGTTATTGCCGACAATCATAGCCTTCACTTTCTTAATTTTAGGAGTTGCTGCCGGTCGTGGGTGTTGTTTTCAGGCCTGTGGCTTACCCTGCTCTTGGCTGATGGGCTTCATACGACTTTCTACTTTTACCCTGTTAACGGCGGATTTGCAAACATGAAAATTTCGGCGTTTAAACATGTCCACAATTTTTGAAACGGCATATTTAGTATCGGAAAGGGCAACTATGTACCCCTCCCACCAATTTAGGATTTTTGGCAGCATATTTAGAATGCAAAACAATTCTTGCTACCAGATAATCAACTACAGGCTTATGACCTCTGATTTGAACACAACAATGCTGCATCACATGCACGTGTGAGATAGCGCACTCACTTAAAATTGACGAATAAACGGGAATCACCCTCTGTATTTTATAGATTTGGATTGACTATTTAAAATAAAAATGTTGCTGAAAACTTGAGCTTTTTGTAAGTTTCCAATTTAACAACTTTTCGAATACTTAAATAAAAGAAAGATTGATATTTTACTTTCTTTTCCTAAAAAATGTAGTTCTATGTGAGCCTGTGTCTGACACCTCTCTTGCAACACTTGAACTGTGAATCTTTCTCAAATCTTGAACTCATATTTGTGAGATACTGGCTAAAATAAATAACATGAATTAAAAAAAAAAAAAACAACAAAAAAAAAAATCAATTCTTTCATTAATAATAATAATAAAAGTATTAATTCAAAAATTTACGTCATCTTTTTGTTTGAGATGGTATTTATATTTAAAAGAAGAAAATTTATCTGGTTGCTTCATTGTTTAGTTTCAGCACAGTAATCTTTTCTTGTAGTTTATACATATTTCCCTAGAAACACAACAAATATTTTGGCATTCGGACATATTAATTGTTAAGCTATCTTTATAGTTCATGTAATAAATGAAGTGATTTGTGACTGAGTGAATATCATGTGATCATGTAAACAATGTTCTGTTTTGAAACCCTGCAAGCGATATACAGTAGAGACCCGATTAACCGCAGAATTGGGTGGATAACCCGAAAAAAGACTAAAAATGAGGTGTAAACACGAAAAAAAATATTTCACTATTAAAAACTATGTTGTACAAAAAACAATATGTAAAACTTTTAAAATATGTACAGTAAAGGAGAAACCTTTTCAGGATGCCCAGTAAACCTGTCAGTAATTTTCGACCTTCGCACTGTAGGGCCTATTGTATTTTCCCTGTTGTTGACTTAGATTAAAATTGTTTTTTTTTGAGATTCGTAATTAAAAAAATTTTCGCGGCACTCGCGGATAATTGGGACACTACTGTATTGACCAAATTCATTTCCGAGCACAACGATGACTTAAATGCCTATAAATGTATAGTGAAATAACTAATGAGAACCAATTTAGTAGAGTGGAGGAGCATTTTCAGTGAAGATTAAACTGCCTTTTTATTCTGTTCTTAATATCTTCTAAAAAAAGAAAAAAAATTCTGATTCCAATGTTGGTTAACTGCTGTTTCTTTCCTTTCAAATTTTGGCAGATTCTTCATTGGTATTTTAGTTAATCAAAGTTAATTTTCAATTTCATTTCTTAATTAAATTTATTTTAAGCTTAAAGATTTTATTCAAATTTCAGACTGAACTTCCTGAACTGGATACTCCAGAATCAGAAAATCTGCGTAACTTTATTTCTCATCTACAGACACAACGGCCATTCAGTTGTGTATTTCTTATAATAAGGTATGTAAAATTCTTATAAGAAACTCACTCTTTTTTTTTTTTTTTTCTTCTTTTTATTGGCTTTTTTACTAATTTTCTATTGCAATAATTTGGATTGTTGAAGATGAAAGAATTTATAATGAATATATTGGGGAGAATAATGCAGTATTCTGAAACTTCTAATAAAGATATTATAATCATAATTGATAATTTACATGGTGTTTAAGTTTGTTAAAATACCAGTCCATTTTATGTTTATTGTTTTCATTTAATTACTGCCTTTAATTTTTCTGTTTCCTGCTAATTGATATAACAAAGTACTCTGAATTTTACTTTTTTTTTTATTCAGAAAGTTATAAAAGTTGCTTATTACTGATGATACAATGGAGGATAGGGATAGTATTTGCAAATAATTTGCACGTACAGTACATAACACACATGTAAATTAATTATATAAATATTCTGTCAACATATTGATAATGTATTCCATGAATATGGGATTATAAGAGCTTTGATCTCATCTTTTCTGGTTTGCTTTGTAGATTTTCAGATATAGTAATGAAAGTGAAAAAGACACATAGAAAGGTTTTTGTTCTTCCAAACTATCACATTTCTATCTTGTGAAGTTAAAAAAAGGAGTTAATCAACTTAAATACCAAATGTAAATTAATGAATAGGAAGTTTTTTGAGGCCTTCGGAGGAGGGGACGGGAAGTAGGACAGTGGTTGATCATCTTCTGTTACTGCCTGGTTCTCATTTGAGTGAACCCTAGTTGTATCTGGAGGAATAATACTAGGGATAAATGGAAATCGTCCACTGATGATAAAATGTGATTTCTCCAACCTGTATATTTGGATTACAAAATGTAAAAAGAAATATAGCTCTATTTTACTCCACCCTACGTCGATAGTGGTGGTTGTAGAAAACCTCTCCAATGATTATTATTATATGGAGAGCTCAGAAGCCAATCAGTGTAAGTCATTTTTTTTTTAAATTGAAATTTTTTCTGTAAGTCATACTCTAATGTTTATACTTTCGGTTGACAAAGTGCCCAAATCACTCCTCCAAGTTTATAGTTATGTTATCTTTCAATTAAAAATTAATTCTTCAAATTTATAAACGTTGTTATTTTTTGGTACGTAATTTTTAAAAAACCTATTTCATTTTTTTGTTTATTGACTTACACTGATTGGCTTCTGAGCACACCATGTATTCAATAAATAAAGCAGTAAAAGTAGATTGTGAAATAATTAATCATCTTTGGTTTTTACAAAATGAAAGAACTCAAACGAGATTTTAAAACTCAGTTTAACTTACATTTCCAATAATTCCAATATGTTTTAATAAATATGGTCTTCCACCTAAACTAGCTTGTAAATAAAATCTTTAGCATTAATGACGTTTATTGTCAAAATAACCGTTTAAATTTTTAAAAAAATCAGTTAATTAACTTACTAAATTAATAAAAAAAAAATGACAGTAAAAGTACTTCAAAAATCAATGTCACTTTGGAATCATCATCAAATTCTTCAGTCAAATGATGCAACTTGGTTAGAGGTTTATAAAATAATTTACTCACATTCAAAGTGTGAAATTATATATTTGTGATTTCAAGTTTTTGCATTGGGATCCAATATAGTCCTTTTTATTCAAGATTATATTGTTGCTTACCTAATCTTGATTAAGTTATTCTTTAATCATATTTCTCTTAGCTATTTTCTTCAAGGCACTTTTCTTTATTATTATTTTTTTTTTTTTTTTCTAGGGATGACAGCAAATCGAGACATCTGTTCTTGCAGCACTTAGTTGATGATCGTAGTGAATCAACATTTTCTTACTTTGAGTTCCTGCAACATTTAAAACAACAAATTAGTAAATAAATTTATTAACAAATATATAAAGATACAGACAAACAGGTGGGAGGAAGCAGCAACTCCCTGCTAGTCCCAGGAAAGTTCAGTATTCATTGCAGGGGAACGAGGCACCTTAGGGAAACTGCACTGTGCTGCTGCATTCTGGGTATCCAACTAATTTACCATAGGATAAACATTTTAAAAAGGGAGAGGAGGAGGACAATAAATGATAAATCTCTGCATTTTTCCCTTTGAAAGACTTACTTAATATGTTTTTGGAATATATCACATTAATTAGGCAACTTGTAACAGGAATAAGACTGATGGACAGTCGTCAGCTCCTTTTGCAAATCTTCTTCAATTCGCATCCTTTGAACTTTGGACATCATGAAGCACTCTTTTTATCTGTTTGTGTGCTACTTTACCAAGCATTCATGGCAACTTGGTTGACTTTCTTTGTCTGCTTATCTTTCTTTTCGTTTTGTTGGGGGGGAGGGGTCAATTTTAATTTGAATGGGAAATTGTACAAAAAAAAAAAATAATCCATGAAGTGACTTGCAAATAACAAATTAAATTTGTAATTTTTTTTTTTTTGAGTAAAAGATTCTTCATTTTTAATTAATTTATTTTTGTTGTTGTTGATTTACAAATTTGTTAAGCAAAAATTACCAGTGTTTTAAGTACACTTAATTTTTTCTTGTTAGTATCTCCAAAATATTAATGGACTAGCTGGAGGTGTTATTTAAAAAAAAAATAGAAGAAAAATGATGTATACCCCCTTTTTTTTAATCTATAAATAAATAAATTTACAAATGTTAATTGTTACTTAATTTACATTTTTAAGTTATTTTTGCTACATTTTAACCAAAAAACTGACGGAAAAAAACAAAACAGAAAAGCCGCTACTTCAGTGTACATTGTAGGTGCTACATTGGAATTTATTGAACCTTGTTCTTGATCCAGGAAAGTTGGTGTTAATTAGATAATAATGAATTTGATGTATCTTTTAATGTATTTTTTTTTTTTTTTTTAAATGGGGATACATTCTGGGATAAATAATTTGTAAAGTTAATGTTTTAATAAAATTACAGGAAAATATTTTTACTTTGTTCATTGAAATAAAATTCAGTTGAATGTTGAACATTAAGGAATTTGATTGATATTTCTGGTTTAAAGCTGAAAGTTTAAAAAATCAATTTTGATTTATAGCTTGAATGTTTAGGAATGAGATATTTTCAGATTATAAGAAATTTGAGAGAAAATCATGAAACTTTCATATTTAGATTCCACATTTTATTTAAGTAAATTTTCTTAATATATATATATTAGTTTTTTGAAAGCTATTAATGAAAAAATAACTGTACAATTTTTTTTTTTTCTTCATTACCATAAGTTGGGAATATTGTTAGAAAAAAAGACTACAAATTCATTGTTTAATATGTTGCTGTGATTCTTACAAGTATATCAGAAATTAAATCTTTTAAAATAAAAAGTAGTTTGATAAGATTTCTATTTCTTAAACATGGCGTGGCAAAAAGAAGAGTAAGAGGCAATTAACAGTAAACTTTCCAAAATCCGTCCCATGTTCTTGTTAAAGTTTTTCCTTGTTTTAAGAGCTACAAATTCCTGATGGAGGAAAGCATAGCAAACTCTCAATAATTTATAATTTTGTGAAGATAAATTATTCATATCCTTTCTTCTATCATTTTGTGATTTTCCATAAAAAAAAAATTACAATAACTACATCTCTCTAGTATTTGACGAGTATTTCTAAACAGTAGAAATACATTGAAGTGGACAATATTACGAGAAATTATTAGTTTGTTGAAGTTTCCTACATAGTTTAAGGTAATGTGACCTTTGAAGCTGCTTCCATTCTGATAAAGGAAAGAAGAAAATTATATAACCATGCATTTGTAAAGTTTTTAAAGAGTGGTTGTTAACAAGTCTTGCTTGCATCCTCCTGCAATTTTGCTGTTTATATCCAGTCGTGAAAGTGAAGACTTCTTAGTCTTACCAAAGGCCTTATTACCTTAAACTTGTAAAAATATTTGTTGTGTGTGTGTACATACTGAAGCCTAGATAAGTCAGCCACATGAACACCTTGGTATTTTCCTGTTATATTTATTATGCAATTATAACATTTTTTAATAAGCTAATATTTAAAATGGTATTAGTTTAATTATTTATTTTTTATGTAGTATATTAATGCTGTAAAGTTTCATATTTAATTTTTAAGCAGTTTTAAAGTAGCATGAAGAAAGACCCATTTCCCAGGTATTAAAATTAAAATTTCCTTTTCATTCTAATACCGGGTGATTCATAAAGTACTGGAAAGTACTGGTGGTTTTCACCGCCCTATATCTTTTACACTACTGCTCATAAAAATCTGAAACTTTTTATATAAAATCGTCAAACATATAAGAGTTATATTTTCATGTTAGTATTTATTCATTATTATTGAAATTCATTTATTTGTGTTCAAACACCTGCAATATATCGTATATTTAAATAACTGTAGTGATGTTGTTTAAACTCTAAAAGTCTAGATCCAATATTCAAATGATACAGAAACCTAATTGGGAAAATTTAATCTAAACACTTTTGTCATTAATTCCTTTGTTTAATTTAAAAAAAAAAAAAAAAAAAAAACTATTTTTTTGAAAATGCATTCTGACAAATGACGTTTTTGGGAGACGGTCGAATAATTTTTTGGATAATAATTTCAATATATTGGGGGTGTTTGAACGCAAATGAAATGAATTTCAATAATAATGAATAAATAATAACATGAAAATATAACTCCTATATGTTTGACGATTTTATATAAAAAGTTTCAGATTTTTATGAGCAGTAGTTTAAAAGATATGGGGCGGTGAAAACCACGAGTACTTTATGAATCACCCGATATATAACTAATATATATCGTTGCTTATCAATAATTTCAACCCCTAAACTTTAAATATTTTCTTATTCTAAAGAAAATTACAGAAGGTTGGCTAAACCCCCCCCCCCCTCCCCCCGTGTTAATTATTATTATTATTATTGATGACTGTACAGAACAGAGATTTAACATATGAAAGGTATCTTGTAAGTAGTTTGCTAAAATCTTTACTGCTTTATTGTTTGTATATGTGTAAAATTTTGTTACATAGCAAATTGTGCAGAAAAAAAACGACTGTATTCATGTTGCAGAAATAAAAACTCAAGGGATGTTTGAACTTTTTTACATTAAATGGTTTGGTAGGATGCACAGAATTCATGGGAATTGGGATGAAGGATTGTTATAGGGTCAAATGCTTGTATTCGGATACAAAGAAAGTGGATTGACTGGTCAGGATTATCTGTTCTTTTTATGAGGATTCTGTTTAGATATTTCAGAATTCAAACTCTGGAAATGATTCCAATTGGCTTAAGCAGGAAGGAACTCTTAGCCACTCTCTGCCCGTTGCTCAGTCCACTCAAAAAATTTTAAAAGCCAGGGAAATATCTTTTTCCCCTTGCTGCTGTACAATTTGAATACAATCTAAATTGAACTTCAGGTGCATATTTTAAGATTGAAATGTTTCTTGGTTCCTTTGCTGATCTATTGAATTAAGTGCACTAATTTTTTTACTTTTTCTGCTGAATAATTTGACTGCCCAAAACCCTGTTTTGCATACAGTGAGCAGTCTAGATTTGTGTTTTTTTTTTTCCTGTTAGGAAAGTAAAATACACTGTTTATGAATATTTTTTTTTCACCTTCTTAGCATTATTGCATAACACGAATAGTGTGTTCACACCTATTGCTCGTTTTGCCAATGAAAGGCATTTGCTGTCATAATCTGCTTGTGGATTGATGTTTCCAGGACATAACAGCAACATCTATTGCTAAAATGATGAAAACATTCTGGTTTTTGTAGTTATTAAAAAATATTTATAACTTGGCTGTGTAATATCCACCCTTGTTGCTGCAAAGATTCCCATGTATGTTTGACAACGTGATTTTCATGTTATACTTTTTATCTTCTGCTCTTTTAATTTATACTTCTCAAAAATATACAACTCTGAAGAACACAATCTGTTTTTGAAAATCTGCTTGTGTTTTTCAGAAGTTGGAAACTACAATTTAACTGGTGGGGAATTTCATTATTTGCAGTAACTATAGTAATACGAACTTCTCTCAATCATTCATGTAATAGGTCTGCTTTAAAATGTTACAGAATTGGTTGGTTTTTCCCAGTGTAAAATATAAAGTTTAGTCTTATTTCAGTAATTTGAAATTACTGCTTCAATTGATTTTTTATCTACAGCTTTCTTAAAACATTGCAAATCGGTTATTGCAGTGATTGTGAAGTATAATTTTTTGTTTACAGACTTCCACCTAAATAATATTGTTTGAAATGTTGTTTTGAGATTTCCTTTGATAACTAAGTACTAGTCAGAATATACTAGAAATAAAACTAGTGGAATACACCATCCTGCAGTTTTGAACACTTAATGGGATAGACAAAACACATGTGAAGGCTGTAACTTCCTTCACTGGAAAGAACTACGTTTTTGTCTTATCCTAGTGTACTGGAACCATTGATACACATTAGTACTACTGTTTCCTTTCCTTTGGAATAAACCAGATTTTACTACAAAACTTACGATGCGTCTATAAACGATAACCACGCTGTCTGTAAAATCAACCGGTTGAGTAACCGTGTCTATAAACTCTTAACCAGATTTTCAGCTGCAGTAACTGTGGTGAGCTGGGTAACCAATTCGTAGCAGCCAACAGCATTCCCAGTAGACAATACAATGGACGCCTTTTACATTACATTTCTATTTTATATTACAGAGTTGTTTATTACTCATCCATTAAATTGAAAAAAAAAATAGTTTATTTCACTTTGTTTCATATACATACATCAGGCAAAGCAAAAAAAAAAAAAAATTTCTGGCTATTAAAATTTTACTAGTCAAGTAAAAAAAGAATAGCTTTGCTGTGTTGCATGAAATTAGTAAGCCAATTTAATTTAATTTTTAGTTGTCATTAATGAAGCAATCACATTGTCATTGAAACTAATTTTTTTAACTTGGCTAAGTTGCTTAAAAGTTAAGTTATTTTATTTTTACTTCTTCGTTGATAATTCAAGATGGTTGTTAAACTCTGTTAAGAGAATCTGTTAGAAAATGAACAATGTCAACCATCTTGTAACCATGCCATCCACAAATGCAAGGGTTGCGGAATAACAGGCTTCTACGTCAGCGTAACCAGTCACCTGACAACCATAACCAGAGTGGTAGTAACAACTGCGATTCAGAAACTTGATAAATTTCTTTTTAAATGTTTGTTTCCTTTCACACAATTTTAAAATAAAAGGTAAAAGTTTTCTGGAATAGCACCCCCCACTAATTTTAGCTATGTCCACAATGCAGCCATCAGTTAATCGAAGTTTGGTGCACTTGACAATAAGTCCGAGAAAGCAAGAGAAAAAATATTCATTCCCATATTTCACTTTTCTGTTCAGCTTCACGGAGCATCTATACATTTGCAGAAATCTTGCAACTTTTCATTGCTTCTACTGCGGATATTTTATTTTTTTAATAAAATAACATGATTTGTAGATGAAAGTCTCTCATACTTTTAAAAATATCGAAGAATTTTTTTATACATACTTTATTAGCCTGCATTGTGAGAACGAAGTACAGTGTGTTTCACTCGATATCGAACTCTCGATTATTCCTCAATTTTTAAACTATTTCGTTGCTAATGGTGACCACTCCAACACTTGCTTCTCCTAAACAATTGTATGTCCAAAATTTCTCTATTACTTCCATTAATTGTGAAAAATTATAAAGGAAAATCAAGAGTTCGATAGCGAGTGAGACACCCTAGTTAAATTTACTTGCCGATTTTGTTATCTACAATTTCAGTCTACATAAGAGCAGTGATATTCATCGTAGGGTACGGGAAGACATCTAAGGAGTATATGGAAAAAAAAAAAAAAAAACCTGCCAATGCACAATCGGAGGTTTTTATTATTTTTAGTAAACGTGTAACCAATCTATTTTACAATTTTAAATGATGTAAATTATATTGGTTGTTCATGCATAGGTAATTTGAATACTTTAAATAGGGTAAGTCATTAATAGAAAAGATTGGACACCACTGACTTTTTAAAAAACAAAATTCGTATTTTCGGAATTCCCAATTTCAAGTGAAAGATGTCAGAATTTAAAGCAAAAATTTTTTTTTTTTTCAATTTTCTTCGATAATTTGACAGTTTTAGATTTCAATGAAATTAAAATATTTCCAAGACAAGGAGTCCACAACTGTCTAAATGTCCTTCAAATTTCAGCTCCCAAGGTATTTTAAATAGCGTTTGAGTAATCGTTCTGAGATTTACAGATCTATATGTTTGACCAAAACAATGCACGTGCAATTTGTTTCAATAATAAAATAAAAATACCCATTTACCCCTATATGAGAATAATTGTTCCAAACAATTCTGTATTTAATAGACATTTATTGTAAGTGATAAACAAAAACAAGTTCAACAGAAAAGCAATAACAAATATTACAACAAATTCAAAAAATGGATAACAATTAGTAACAAGTGAAAATTAATAGTTTCTAACATTGAAAACAATGTAGCATCATAGTTATAAATAAACATTCCAGTTACAGAATGTTATTAAAGCAGTATGTGGATTAGTAGTAGTATCAAGAGTTTAATCAAATATCAAACTTCGAACTCGGTGTACATAAGCTATTACAGATTAAAACAGATATTAACAAGATTACAATTTTAATGGTGTAATAATTAAAGATACTTAAAACTAAGAATGTAGTCTTTTTTTTTTCTTTGACATTAATGTTTGCAGAAACAAACTTAATTTTATAACATGTTAAACAAGTACGGAAAGTTTACTTCAAAATGTAGAAAATATGCATTTTATTTTCATACCTCAAAGTAATGCAGTAGTTCTTTTACAAGGATTAAGGTTGTATTAAATTTAAAATAATCTTCAATTTTAATATAACATTGATCTGTAAAGATCCTAGACAAGAGATCTCATGAAATGTTGACATTGTAAATTAGAAGTTAGTAATTATGATTTAAAAGAATTCCTATGTAGAGGAAAAAACCCATCGAAAGAGAACGTGTAGATATATCGTGTGATATAATAAGCTTTGCTAGTCCGGAGACTACGATTTGCCATTGCGCATCAGAAAATAATTAAGCATCTATTTTAAAATGCTATCATTTTTATTGTTTCGGAGATAAAAATCAATATAAATAAAACTTTTAGATTTTAATTAACGTTTACATAATGTCAAGAAACATTTACTGACATTTGGTTCTTGATATTTTCTATTCTATTCAATGTAATTCTTTTTTCAAAGTAGAATATAGAATAATTTAAAAGGACGGGCAGAGAAAGAAGAATTATCAAATATGGCGAAAAACGCTTCACTCAATTCATCCTGGGACTCACTACTGCAGATGTAATATGGCGGCTTCATAATAATAATAGGTTACTGAAGGCCTGCACAGACAAACTAAGAGGTATAATTTGGAACATTTTCCACTAATTTAAGAGTCAGGGTGATGGAATATGTATTTCTGAATTACTAGGAAGATCAGCTATTGCTACAAATTTGATTAAGAGAATTGTCAACGAACGAAACACGATGCGACCACACTTTGGTGTTCCTCGCCTAGGCATTTTCTTTTCCTTGTCCGAAGCCCATTTTGGATAATGGATTATAAAAAAAATGAAAATAAAAATAAAACAATATAAAATAAAAACTGAAAATAAAAAAAATGAATAAAAAAAAAATCAAAAACATAAAAATAAGGTTTGAATTTTTAAATTCAAATTGGACAACTAAATCTTTGCATCTTTAATCAAAACATTAGAAAAAAAAAAATCGAAAATCCTGTTTTCTACTTTGCTTTGCAGAAATGCTTTGCAATAGAGGTCGCGAATTATACATGGAATTAGTATTGGATAATCAACAATTTCTTTATTTTTTTTGTCCCTCCTATAAATAGAAATTAAAAATACCTAATATTTATAAATAGTTAATATATATATAAATAAATTTAAAGTTTAGCGAATGACGCGCAACGGCAAACCATATTTCATATCTGCCTACAAGTTCCGTTAAGCAAACAAATTTCGCTGCGAATCTTCATTTCAGAGTTGGCTCAGTACGATGCACTTTTAAATATCGGTCTATGCATATGACGTGGAAGAGATCCACATTAAATCGAAGCAAAGTTAACTCTTTAACTGCATTATATATATAAATTTTTCCTGGCAATTTACAAATTCTAGTTAAAAATGAAAAACCACTAAATAGCGTTCCATGGATGTTATTTTCTTAATGTTTACGATTCTAATTTAAAACTAATACAAAGATTTTGACTTAGAATATAAAATGCATACTAAAATAAGGTTAGAAATATAAAAATTAATTTTTTAAATATGTAATATTTTTCACAAACTACTCTGCAGAATACCAGCATTATCAAATCAATAATTATAAAACAAAAAAAATAACCTTATAAAACTTGCTTAAACAAGTATACTCTTTATGAACATTTCAAGTTTTTTTCTCATCAACTCTGTGGTGGCTTCCCCTCAGTCTTCTAGACCTTTCTTCGGGCTAGACTGGCCATTTCGGCTCGAGTGGCCGTGGCGCGCGGACTGTCCCACTTTCGCATTCTCAAATTTCTGCTTCAGCTTCTCGTGCTCTCGCTTCAGGTCGCGGAAGTCGCATTTCAAATACAGATAGTCCTTATCCAGCTTAGTGCAATTGTTATCCAGGTTCTTGTTCTCTTCTAGAAGCGTGTTGATCTGTATGGTCAGATTCTTGTTAACCTCATTGAGTTCCGACACCTCTTCAGTCTTCTTCTGGCAATCTTTCTTCAGGGCTACACAGCACTTCTTGTAGCGTGCAGTCTTCTCCTTCAACTCACCGTTGCGCTTCTGCACCTCCTTGTAATCCGCCTCGAGATCCGCCAGCGTCCTACGCAGCATCGTCACTTCAACCTCTGTGACCGTGGAGTCGTAAGTCTGCAAAGCGGTGGAAGGCAAAGCCTCTGCAGACTCCGGATGCGACCTTGAACTTGTGCTCAGTGTCCTTGATGATCTGGCTTCCTCTGTGGCACTTATCTTCCGTGCCTCGCAGCGTTGAATGATTTCCTCCACGCTCTGAT
>JAFIDM010006943.1:25371561-25390403 GCA_023159025.1 Thereuonema tuberculata
AGCGAAATTTGTCTGCTTAACGGAACTTGTAGGCAGATATGAAATATGGTTTGCCGTTGCGCGTCATTCGCTAAACTTTAAATTTATTTATATAAATATTAACTATATATAAATATTAGGTATTTTTAATTTCTATTTATAGGAGGATTAAAAAAAATAAACGAAATTGTGGATTATCCATTACTAATTCCATGTATAATTCGCGACCTCTATTGTAAAGCATTTCTGCAAAGCAAAGAAAATATTTTCGATTTTTTTTTTCTAATTTTTTGAGTAGAGATGCAAAGATATAGTTGTCTAATTTAAATTTAAAAATTCAAACCTTATTTTTATGTTTTGAGTTTTTTTTATTCATTTTTTTTTTATTTTCTGTTTTTATTTTATATTCAGTTTTATTTTTATTTTCATTTTTTTTATAATCCATATCCAAAATGGTTTCGGACGAGGAAAAGAAAATGCCTAGGCGAGGAACACGAAATGTGGTCGCATCGTGTTTCGTTCGTTGACAATTCTCTTCAATCAAATTTGTAGCAATAGCCGATCTTCCTAGTAATTCAGTAATACATATTCCATCACCCTGACTCTAAATTAGTGGAAAACGTTCCAAATTATACCTCTTAGTTTGTCTGTGCTGGCCTTCAGTAACCTATTATTATTATTATGAAGCCGCCATATTACATCTGCAGTAGTGAGTTCCAGGATGAATTGAGTGAACCGTTTTTCGCCATATTTGATAATTCTTCTTTCTCTGCCCGTCCTTTTAAATTATTCTATATTCTACTTTGGAAAAAGAATTACATTGAATAGAATAGAAAATATCAAGAATGTCAGTAAATGTTTCTTGACATTATGTAAACGTTATTTAAAATCTGAAAGTTTTATTTATATTGATTTTTATCTCTGAAACAATAAAAATGATACCATTTTAAAATAAATGCTTAATTAAGAACTATTTTCTGATGCGCAATGGCAAATCGTAGTCTCCGTACTACCAATGCTTATTATATCACACGATATATCTACACGTTCTCTTTCGATGGTTTTTTTTTCTCTACATAGGAATTCTTTTAAATCATAATGACTAACTTCTAATTTACAATGTCAAGATTTCATGAGATCTCTTGTCTAGGTTCTTTCAGATCAATGTTATATTAAAATTTAAGATTATCTTAAATGTAATGCAGCATTAATCCTTGTAAAAGAACTACTGCATTACTTTATGGTATGAAAATAAAATGCATATTTTCTACATTTTGAAGTAAACTTTCCGTACTTGTTTAACATGGTTATAAAATTAAGTTTGTTTCTGCAAACGATGTCAAAGAAAAAAAAGACTACATTCTTAGTTTTAATTATCTTTAATTATTACACCATTAAAATTGTAATCTTGTTAATATCTGTTTTAATCTGTAAGAGCTTATGTACACTGAGTTCGAAGTTTGATCTTTGATTAAACTCTTAGATACTACTACTAATCCACATACTGCTTTAATAACATTCTGTTAATGGAATGTTTATTTATATCTATGATGCTACATTGTTTTCAGTGTTAGAAACTATTAATTTTCACTTGTTACTAATTGTTATACACTTTTTGAATTTGTTGTAATATTTGTTATTGCTTTTCTGTTGAACTTGTTTTTGTTTATAACTTACAATAAATGTCTATTAAATAAAGAATTGTGTGGAACAATTATTCTCATATAGGGGTAAATGGGTATTTTTTATTTTATTATTTAAACAAATTGCACGTGCATTGTTTTGGTCAAACATAGAGATCTGTAAATCTCAGAACGATTACCCAAACGCTATTTAACCTTGGGAGCTGAAATTTGAAGGACATTTAGACAGTTTTGGACTCCTTGTCTTGGAAATATTTTAATTTCATTGAAAATTTGACAGCTTTAGATTTCAAAGAAAATTGAAAAAGATAATTTTGCGTTAAATTCTGATATCTTTCACTTGAAATTGGGAATTCTGAAAATACGAATTATTTGTTTTTTAAAAACTCAGTGGTGTCCAATCTTTTCTGTTAATGACGTACCCTATTTAAAGTATTCAAATTACCTATGCATGAACAACTAATGTAATATAAAACATTTAAAATTGTAAAATAAATTGGTTTTCAACACTTTTACTAAAAATAATGATAACCTCCGATTGTGCATTCCTAGATTTTTTTTTCCATGTACTCTTTAAATGTCTTCCCGTACCCTACGATGAATATCACTGCTCTTATGTAGACTGAAATAGTAAATAACAAAATCGGCAAGTAAATTTAACTAGGGTGTCTCACTCGCTATCGAACTCTTGATTTTCCTTTATAATTTTTCACAATTAATGGAAGTAATAGAGAAATTTTGGACATACATTTTTTTTAGGAGAAGCAAGTGTTGGAGTGGTCACCATTAGCAACGACATAGTTTAAAAATTGAGGAAAAATCGAGAGTTCGATATCGAGTGAAACACCCTGTACTTCGTTCTCACAATGCAGGCTAATAAAGTATCTATAAAAAAATTCTTCGATATTTTTAAAAGTTGGAGAGACATTCATCTACAAATCGCGTTATTTTATTAAAAAAATAAAATATCCGCAGTAGAAGCAATGAAAAGTTGCTGCAAGATTTCTGCAAATGTGTAGATGCTCCGTGAAGCTGAACAGAAAAGTGAAATATGGGAATGAATATTTTCCCCCTTGCTTTCTAGGACTTATGGCCGAGTGCACCAAACTTCGATTAACTGGTTCCCCCTCATATTCGTATAAGTGAGACTTCACTGTATCTCATTTCAGTTGTCAGCTATAGCTTGATACTTCACGTCTAAGCCTCAAATGTGTACTGTAATTGAGGAGGTGGGATAGTTTTATTTCGCAGAGTATAAGAATGAGTAGGAGAGAAAAATAAAATCTTAAAAGATTTATTATTAATAGATTGGACATATAAAATCTGGATACTTGTATTTACAAAAATCTTCAGATTGCTTCACTGCTGAAGACAGCTTATTAAAAAGTCAATAGCTAAAGAATGTTCAATCTTGAATCTGGAAACACAATTCTTTAAACTTCAATAGTCATCTTATTCACTTCCATTTCAATTTCTACTCGATATTAATAATTAAATAATAATAATAACTATTCACAATCTCTGTGAAACTAATGAAAAATAATTCTTGATAATTATAAGTTCTCAGTACTATTCTACATGTACTCTTCCTTTTATCAACTTCTTAATTCTGATAGCTATATAGCGCATAAAAGATTAAAAATGTAAAATTAATAATTAATTTTGAATTCTTAGAAACGTCGCAAAAATAAAAATCTTGAGAAGTGGATACGTAAGAGTGATGGTTTCTGTTTATTCCTTTGATTATCGAGAATCCTTTCTGGTGGTCTGACTTTAACTTTGACATGGATAACAAAAGAAATAACGGGAAGGCTGAAGAACATCCATCCTGACGATTCCCCAGCCTTCGGACAGGTATGGGAGGAGAAACATCCACACCTTACGTGGGATCCGAACCTATTCTCTGCATTTAAGTCAGCACCTTACAATGAAGCTGATGATTAGACCTGCAGAGTGGTGGATATGTAAAAATGTTTGCATGCAGTACAATTAACAAAAAAAAAAATATCTGCTTCTAAATTAATTAATAACTAACTTTATACAGTACTTAACTTTTTTTTTTTTTTACCCAGTTACCCAGTCGTGACGACTATCTCGTTTACTGATAGATCTTATATTTATATAATTAAAAATCTTTGTTATTTTTTACCTTTATGTTAGTAATGTATTGGTCATTAAAAACTGCTGGTTAGGTAAATAAATTAGTCTGATAGCTAATTTTCTGCGCTGATTCCTATAGAAATTATATTTTTTTTTATAGGCTTATTCACAATTCCTTGGCATATTTCAGAGGCTCGGTAGCGGAAAATGGGATGTTTGCCTCCGAGATATCAAATAAAAGCCAAACTCACTAAGTTTTTTGTTTTTTCCATAAATGTTCTGTGTCGGCCTTCCGTGACGTGTCATTCATCCAAGCGGAAATCCAGTTCTGACCATACGCTGTGCAGCATATCTCTGTCGATGGTTGTAATTTTATTGGTGATATGATGTCGCAGTTTGGTGAGGTCAGTAGGAAAGGAGAAACGAACACTATCTTTCACCTAACTCCAAGGAAAACGTCTGAAGAAATCACATCTGGTGCAGAGGAGGATTTATACTTTGCCGCCTTTGGGCTATGCCAGATTTGCCGCCCTTCTTCCTGACCCTCCTGCTGAATATATCACTAGTAAACTATACTGATGTTTATCTTTCGTTTTGAGCTAAGTTACTGATCATTTACAACTTATCTATTCGTTAGAATTTACTTAGAGTATGAAAAAAAAAAAAATATATAAATATATATACGTCCATAATGATGCTTTCCTTTCCTTAAGTATATATTCTAAAAATTTGTAAGAAGTTGTTTAACAGAAAATTAAACATAAAAGTTAATTTAAATAATTGGAATATATTTCGTACATAACAGTCACATTAGATATACATTAGAAAGTAAATACAGGTATAACCAAATGATGAATCATTCTGATTCAAATAAAAAATTATGCTCTGTTCGCATATACCACACATGGGCAAATGCGGCTCTTCGTTGAGTTAAGTGCGGCTCCCAATATCTCTTGATAAAAATATAGGTATTTTCTTTTCCCATTATACATATCTCATAAAAGAGTTACAAATGAATGAAGATACTCACGAAATGCCCAATGACTAATCACTTTGGTGTGATGTGAGATGGCTTTCAACCTACAAAGTTTTGAGCCGTTTTGTGGAACTCTTAAATCCTATCATAGCATTTACAAAAGAAAAAGAAAAAACATTTCCTGAACTAGAAAACAAAACGTTGCTTTCTGATTTAATGTTCCTCACAGATATGTTGGAACATTTGCAAAAACTAAATTTGTCATAACAAGGAAAAGATAAAAATATCATAGAATTGTCACAAACTATATTTAGTTTTGAAGCAAAACTGTAGCTTTTTGTTCTTGACATTAAATCATTTTCTGCAAGTGAAAGAAAATAGGATTAATATTAAAGAAGAAAAGTTGGAAGAATATAAACAAAAATTTTAAAGGAATTACAAATAGAATTCAAACATAAGTTTGAATATTTTAAAAGTTTGAAACCTACATTTGCATATTTTGCAAACCCATTTGTTTATATATTTTTAAAAATGACTTTCCATTGTCTGAATTATTAATACTTGCTGAAAGAGGAGCTGCGGAATTAGTCATTAGAATTGAAAGAAGATCAGGCATTACTAATGCAGCCCAAGTCAAATACCATAATTGAATTTTGGAAACTTGTGATAGAATTCAAACATCCAAATTTAAAGAAAGTTGCTTGCCGATTATTTTCCATTTTCGGTACAACATATAGTTGTGAATCATTATACTCCTCTATGAACTTTGTAAAATCAAAACAGCGTTCACAGCTAACAAACGAGCATTTGACAAATTGCTGAACGGCTGAAACAAATTTAACACCAAATTTTAGAGATTTAGCTAAAAATGATAAATAAACTTTTTATTACATTTTATTTTTATTAAATAAATTTTGAACTAATTATTTTGTGTTTTCTTTCTTTTATTTTCATATATATGTATTCTTTATACTTTATATTAAGATTTATATAGAATGTAATTAAATTTGAATTTGTATGTTTAATACTATGGAACGTGACTAAGGTGTGGCTCTTTACATATATTAAAATCGAGAATATGGCTCTCGTTGATCTCGTGTATGCCCATGCCTGGCATATACTTTACACACACATCAAAAAGCCAGGAAATGTCGGTTCCTTTTTATGTTTCCCTCATTTTCTGCTTGTAATATGACACTTAATATTTTTTGAATATTAATATTGAATTGTTCAGGATTTTTGTTTTTTTCCTATTTTTTGCCGCCCTACTTTATTACAACCCTCGTACATAATCTAATGAAATTTAAGTAAACCTTAATTATTATTTATGTTTTACGGGATATTCAAAAAAAATGATAGAATAGATATCAAAAATATTTCTCAAAAAGATAGTATAAGAAACAAACATGGTAGAATTTATTAAAAAAAAATCAGATGAGTTTGTGCTCCTTTCTTCACATAAATAAGGGGAGACAATTAAGTCTTCCTGATTCTTTGCATAGGTCTATGTATGCTATACCAGAAACACTGCTCTCTGTTGTAATACCATTTGGAACTTCTCAATTCATTTGTAAGTTACAATATGAATTATGATACATATCTATTACTACCTTTGAATTTTGTTGAGCTTTATTTTTATGGCAATGGGGAACTGCAAATTGGCAATTATCCATAAATTCTCTAAGTGCAATATAAAAAGAAAGACAGAATTGCTCCCAATTTTAGAAAGAGGTATAGTTTCAATTTGAAAATATCAGCTTCTATTCATAGGCTTATTCCTATCTGATTACCAATTGAGGTCTATATTTTTATAGTGAAACAATGGACAATATTCTTTACTCCAAAGAAAACAAAAATGCTATCACATCTCGTCTCCCAAATAGAAAAAGTGCATCCGTCTTTATAACAGACTCCAGTGACTCCCCAAATAAAATTCAATAAAAATTTTAAAATTTCAAACGTAAATTCAATGACAATACTTCGCAATATGCCTTTTTTTTTTACTTACAGAAGCTTCCTAAAAGATGGAGCTAGAAAAGGGTGTTTCACTCGCTATCGAACCCTGATTTTCCCTTATAGTTTTCAAACTAATAAAAGTGAGGCAGAGAAATTTGGCACAGACATACCTTGATTTAGAAGCATGGTTAACGAAGGACATGGGCGGTGACACTACTGTCTAGGCCGATTGTGTTTTCGCTGTCCTTAGCATTTATTGTGGAAATATTCCATGAGTGAATTGCGAATCAGTTGGATAACTAGAAACTCTGTACCGGCTATTTTTAGCAACATGGGTGCAATTGTTTCTTTCTTTGAAGATCGTGTCATTTCTAAGGAAATTTGGCCACCAAGGTCACCTGATCTTTCCCTATCGGATTTCTTTCTATGGGGTATGCTGAAAGGGAAAATGAATCACCACAAGCCATGGACTCTCACGGAACTGCGAGAAAACATTCGGCAGGAAATTGAGGCAACATGACTCCCGATGTGTTGGTGAATACCTTCCGTAACATAAAAGACATGTGCAGGCATTCCTTGTTGCTAAGGGCAACCACTTTCAACACTTACTATGAAATCATCATGCTTCTCCTAATCCAAGGTGGGCTATGTCTATGTCAAATTTCTCTGCACTACTTCCATTAAGTTTGAAACTTAACGGGAAAGTCAGGGTTCGATAGCGAGTGAAAAACACCCTGTAGTTCTATGCTTCAGCAAAAATATAAATATATATTTTCAGTTATTTAAAAATCCATCGGATTGAATTTAATAAATTTGACTAATTTCCTTTTATTTGTAGTAATAGCACGCTAGTACTTCGGGATTCTTTTTTTTTAAAAGTTCACATTCATTCCTTTTATTATTTATAAATTCTTTCACCAATTTCAGAAACTTCAAAAACAACAGTTGTCTGGCAATATAAATGTGAAAGCACATCTCAGGAATTAGGCTTAATAAGCAGGGGGGGGGGGGAATCGATAACGCTGCACTCCAGCATGAGCAAAACCTGGCAATGAATGGTATTAAAGCCTTTTTAAACTGTCCTCAATTTGTAATGTAGAGAAAATTAACAAGTACGTTTAATATGTAGTCAGTTTTTAATTTCATTTATACCCTACATCTTTAAGGGAATTGGCAGGATTATGATAGGAATCCATTAAGCAGTAATGAATATCTGTTGAAATAAGTGTTTCTCCTCCTCAACGTTTTAGTATATAACTAGCTAAATCCCTGTTCTTCATGTGGGCTACAATGATGTGGATGAGAAGTGAGATCACTTCAAACCTTCCATAGTTAATAAAAAAAAAAAAAAAAGTCATGTGATTAGAAATCGATCTTGAAAGCCCTGTAGAAGCAATGTTTGCTCATCCCCTCACCGCCTTCCCTCCCTTCTGCACCCTACAATTCTAGCTTTTGATTCCAGGTTAATGTGGCGATATGCACAATATTTACTTCCAGTTGTAGCCTTCCAGGTACGTATGTGGGGGGCTCAAGAAAGTTGCACACACTCCCCTATTTGACACTCCTTTGGACACTAATAGCAAAAATTTGTCAAATACAGGAATTTTTGATTTTGACAAAGAACACTCATGTCAAATTTCGTATTTCTAACTCAAATGGTTTCCAAGATATACATACCCTTCAAGAAATTTCACCCTCCCCCCCACCCTGCTTTAAGCCCGTTACGGGGTGGTATTTTTAAAAATTGCTTTTTAGTGAGCACCTATGTCATAAGGGAAACCCATTCCGAAAATTTCCTAGGTTCAGCGGTTTTGACTGCATTGATGAGTCGAGAGGGTTTTGCCTTTTATAGGTATAGATAAATATACCAAACTGACAAGATAGTGTGTATTTGTGAAAATTTAATTCAATCCAATCTTCAATGTACTGTCATGAACATCAATTGCAAATGCCACCTAATCAAGCTGCTTCTGCTTGTCCTTTTTTCTAATTCAGTATTTTGAATGTTATACGAGGGGAAAAAGAAAAAAAAATGCAGCAAGCTAAGAAAAGGCAAAGGATAACTTGGCTTATGTGGAAATGAATATATCATTTCATGATACAAGCAGCTTGAGCATCATTAACCATATGCTTAGGGCGATGTAAGAGCATAATTTCATACTGCATTCTGGAGGTCAAAAAATCCATAACTATTAAGAGAGCTAGATTACTTAAAAGCAGTGCTTCAGCACACTTTTATATTTGCAGAAATCTGGTGACATACCAAACTGTTTCATTGCTTCAATAAAATACCTGAAATGTAAATATGAATAAAAGTATTTTAAACCAATGTTTCTCAGAGTGGTCAGCAGGTTAAATAACTAACCAAGCTTTTTATCTCTGCAGAAAAGAACGTCAATGATGAAAGCCCAACTTACCTTGTCATACATGCTTACTAAATATCTTTACGTTAATTAAGCACTTTTCTCAAATTGAACAAGAAAATGGCTGCTGATTTCCTCGTTTAAGCAAAGCTAGTGTTTCGTGATTGTTCACGCCAATCTCACACAATATGATTGCTCTGCCGTTTAACTTTGAAAGTCTGTCCAGTTGCATTATTGTCAGTTTAGCTCTGTTCAAAAATGGATAGAACGGCTTAAGAGTGGTTCTTTAAAAGTAAAAGTGACAATTCCATCGTAAGTCTGCCTAATTTAAGACATCTGTTAACTGATTAATAAATATTGACTTGATTAAAGTACAATTATAAGGATTGTGTGCTAATTTATGTACGAGGGGAGATCAAAAAGTAACGCAGAACAATTCTTTTTTTTTTTTTTTTTTCACAAAATAAGAAAAAAAATTATGCATAAACAAACCAGTCTTGAGACATTTCTCACATCGTGACACCAACTTTAGTATTCCTTGTTCATAGATCGTAGCCACCTGCTCACGACTGATTTCACTTCTTCATCCAAAGTGGTGAAAGTCAGACGAGCGAGGTCTGGACTATAGGGTGGATGTTGGAGCACCTCCCAGCCAAATTTCTCATTTTTTTTTTCATGAATAGAAGCCGAGACATGGGATCGAGCATTGTCGTGAAGTCTAACATTTGCAGCATCTATGTTAGAGTGTGAGACAACTTTGTCAATGTTCTAGCATAGGTTGCAGCATTCACAGTGGTCCCGGTTGGAAGAAACTCCACCAAGAAAATGCCATGCATGTCCCAGAACACAGTCACCAGAACTTTTTTTGCTGATTGTGTGACTTTGAAATTCTTTGGTGGCGGAGACCCAGAATGTTTCCATACCATACTCGGTTGCTTTATTTCAGTCTTGTAACCCAAGATATATCGCCAGTCACTACACCTTCCAGAAAGTCATGACCTTCTTCAGCATAACTCTCCCAAGTGGTCCAAGCTGGACATCATTCTCTGGCCCTTCTGCAGATCTGACAGATCTTTGTGTACTCAGCATGCACTGACTTTGCGAAATGTCGATCTGTCATGCACATGTTGTACATTGTGCCGTAAGAAATATTGAATTGTCAAGAACCACAAATTGGTGCGCCAATCATTTCGAATTGCTGCCTTAATGTCTGTAATATTGGGTGGTGTTGGAGCAGTCACTGGTCGGCCGGAACACGTTTTATCAGTAATGTTTATTCGGCCCTCTTCGAAGAACCTGCGCCATCTGGAGATGCTGCTACAATCCAGACAATCAGCACCATACACCTTCAACATTCCTCTGGATTTCACTTGGGGGGGGGGGGTTCATTTTGCCCACAAAAAACTAACTACACCTCGCTGCTCTTCGCAAGTCGACTATGCTAGCAAAAGCACCATCTTTATGTAGTAGTTCACGCTCATTCCACCAGGGAGACACCTGTCAAGCAATTGCTCTCTATCTTCCACAATTTGAACATCCAGACCAAAATAACATTCCATAAAAAAATTGCTGTGCATTACTTTTCGATCTCCCCTCATAATATCCCAATAATATGAATTGGAACATACACAAATATGCTATTTTCGGCAGGTGGTCTGAGAAACACTTTTAAACATTTAAAGATACCCGAAATATTTTGTTAATGCAGATTTGAATGTGTGATGTGCTTGTCTAGATTTTATTGTGAATATGAAAATTTTGCCAGTGAGCAAAATACATCGATTAAATTTATTCTTGTTGCATACAGATACAAAACCAGTAACTGCAACCCATACAAAGATTTCCGATACCACCCTAAAGTGGATGAATTGAAGCTAGATTTGACTATGGAATAAACATTGACTTGATATTTCTTGAATTATGTAATTATAGGATGGCCTAAAACAAACAGTACTGAAACAAGGTGCTACACTCCTTGAGTGGAATGCATCAGAACCATGACTTCGCGCAAACACAATATGCTGTGGAACATTCTATTTTCGTGGCTGTTACTAGATATGTGATAATGATGCTGAAAACAGGAAAAGGTGTTCACTGTGGAATAATACAATCGCTCATACGGATGGGGTATCTAGTATACAGCAAGTGATGGCGTTCATTGCACAACAATTCCGCAAACCTGCACCCAGCAACAGCATCATCCTACCAGTGATTAACAAGTTTACTCGAACCGGCAGTGTATTGATGCAGCGCCGAGGATGTTCAGTGCGTCTCAGAACTTTAACAACCAATAACAATCAAGGGCGTATACTGGATCAAGGGTTGTCGTCGGAAAACAGTCTTGAAGCTTGACATGTCATGAACATTGTTACAAAGAAACCTGAAGGGTCTCAGAACATTCTCCTACACCATCCATACAGCACATTGGCTCAGGGATAAAGAGGTCCTGAAACTCGCCATGACCTAAGAGTTCATGAATAACATTTGGTTCTCCGATGCATATTCATGTTACATTAATCGATCGTCCCAATATCGTGCAAGAATATCTACTGCATTTGGTGTCATTGGTCCCTACTTCATTTAGGAAGATCGGATATCAGCGGCATAAAACCAACATCGCTACATGAACAATGCCTACTCCGTTCGTCAATGATCTTTGTGCCGTCTGCCAAGGGAGGAATATTCACTTTGCAGATCAATGGTTCCAACAGGATGGCACAACCTGCCACACAAAACGGATGTTCAGAAACTTTCTCATCAACACCTTTCATGGAAATGTCATCTCTCGGTTCAGACTTACTGTATTAGTCACATTCACCCGACCTAAAGCATTCTCCAATGTATGCATTGGGAGGAGTAAGGAACATGTTCTTCCATGCACATCCCACAGATATTGACAAACTCCCAGAGGAGGTTCTTCATGTCGCGAAATGGAACAGCCACTGTTTCGGAACATGTAATTAGCAGACGTCAAATCACTTCACTGGCGGAACTGAAACCATGACTTTTGTGTTTCAGTACTGTTTGTTTTGGGTCATCCTGTACTTCAGGGTCTGTTGTTCTGCTTGAAGTTTCATATTTACCTACCTTTTAAGGAGTTGGACAAAATTACCAGTCATCATACAATGGGTGTTTGCATATGGATTAATTGTTCTGGGAGAATTCAGCACCCTATTTTTTTCAACTTATCTGTGTGTGTAATTAACAAAAGTAATTTAAATGAAAATAACACTGATATTAGATAAAAATGGTTCCATTATCAACTTTCATGACAAATTGGAAAGCTTTTGCTTTTAATGTGTGATCTTGGCAAGAAAATAACTGATCCTAGATTTGTTCATTTACAGAATTGGGAAGTTGTAAATTAGAAACAACTTCTTTTTCTACCAAATTGTATGTTGTAATTATGCACTTTTTTTTTTTAGATTTTATAATTGCACAACTTAGTATTTTATTATTTTTTGTTCCTTTCAATTCAGGCAAAACGTGTTGGAAAATTCAAGCTATTTACATTTGTTCATTAGCAAAATACAGTAGAAAATTGTTGCTTATTAGTGAGTATTAAGCACTGTCAGGAATTATTTGATCTTTTTTGTATACCAATATAGATTATTATTTTTTGTTCACATATCTTCAACAAAACTGCACAAGATTAGCATTCCAAACTCATACAAAGTATTACAATGTTTAAATATTTATAATCTAATACATTCAATATATTAGATGTTTTTGTCAAAGGAAAAAAAAAAAACCCTAAAGTAATCAATTTGAATAAAACCCTAGATATGAGTTCAATCCAATAAATAAGGTTAAGTACTATATATTCATTGTTGAAAGTTTGATTGTTCTCCACACGCAGTTTTGATTACCTGCGTGAAATTTTTGCATGATCAAGCACATCGAAACTGACAATGTCCTTCTTGAATATTGTACAGGAAAATGAATTTTTGAAAGTATTCCTTATTATATTGGACAGCTCTCAGTTTTCTAGTAACAGATGATTATTAGGTGTAATTCCAATTGTGGATTTGTATTTCATGTTAAACTCTAGAAGCCATAAAAGTTAATCTGTTGGTATTTTCTTTTTATATATATGTGCAGTGTTGCCACACAAGACGATTATTTTAATAACCACAAAATAAAACATTTTATAGGCATTTTCGACACTATCAAGATATAAAGGATTGTGTCGAGTTTATTTCGGTCTTTCAACTGTGGATAAATCGAAGTAAAGAGAAATGTTATCTCTGTGAGGAGAACTACCTGAAACTTCATTTAGAACATTATAATGTTGGCAAAAACTTGGATCACTTAATCCAGTGTCCCTGTCAAATATTGGGTTGAGGCAAAGCAATTTCAGATCCTCCTGTACGAGTGTTCTTATTGTTTGCCTGGGATAATGCACAGTGGAGCAGAGCTCAGAAGTGCCTGCAAACGGTCTGACAAAGGATTGAGCTAAAGGTGTCTCTTAACATGAATTGCTCCTTGAGATGGAACAGGATAGTTTACAAGTTTACGTATCAAGAGCTGTGTTCACATTGTGGCTCACTTTGACATACTTTTAGAACTATTTGGGAAGGATTGAAGGAAAGTAATAAAAACAGCATCTCTTTGGAAATAAAGCTGGCAGGGGTTTCATATCCTGCCGATAATCACATTACAGCAGCAATACCTTGCCACCAGTTCTGAACTGATTTTGTAAAAGTCCTAAGAGCCAATCCAGGAAAAGTGGGGGAGATTAGAAACAAGAGCTAATTTTTTTTACCCTTTTATAATAGGTTGTTGAACAGCAACTGGACAAATTGTAAAATATCTAAACAATAGTTTTTAAATTTATTAGCAGATAATAAACAGATGAAAAGCATAACTGACAGTTATATGCCATATTTGAACTAATTACGTATTATTTAGTTGGAGATTCAACTAAAAAAAAATAGTAAGTCCTTGGTGTTAGTCCATGAAATATGGCTGACCATCTTTATCTAGCCGACGAGTCAAAATATCACAACCTGTTTCAGTAACAAGTAGTGTATGTTCAAACTGAGCTGAACGTTTACCATCTTGGGTAACAGCAGTCCAATTGTCTGGCCAAATTTCATCTCTCCATGTACCTATTAAAGAAAAAAAAAAATAATAAAATTTCCAATTTAATACAGAATAAACATAACAATTGGGAGCCTTAAAAAACAGAAAAACAAAACTTTGGTTACCAAATTGTAGAGCTTGACATATCAGATTTTCAAGGTTAATAATACAATTGCAGAAGATGTAACTTTGGAAAAAGCTCATGTTAAAAGCATGTCTCACTAAAATAAAAGTGCTTAATAAACATTTAATGTTAACTAAAGAAACATTTAATGTTCTATACACTTGTTAAAGTTAGACTCATGTAAACTTACATGCACAGTAATGTTTTGATTTGTAGTGTTGTGTCTGTTTATTGAACTACTCTCAACTCTACTGTTAGGTTTAATCTTGTGATAAAAAACCAGTAGCAAGCGTGTCGATTGTTAAAAGGCTTAGTTGGTGACGAACTCTTTTTTATTAGAAATGTTTGAGAAGAGAAATAAAGATACTCCTTCTCAACAGTGGTGAGATGTGATATCTGTGACAAGTGTGAATTGTTCAACCAACTTTGGTTTATGCTGTTGCCTCAATGCCTGCCGATTCTACAGCTGAGACCAGTCCATTGTCTCTAGAATATCTACAGTAAGCCAGATACCACGATGACGTGACAACAACATTGATTCAGATTTGACTGTTGTTGAAGGTCAATGTTGCTACCATAGGCAATTTGGAAGTGCTGCCAGGAAGTGTGTGTGCAACCTTGCAACTCATGTTATTATCACTAACAGCTATCAGTTATGCCCGCCAACACAGAGGCAGTCTCAGTCCTCCCACCTTCATCTGCAGAGCGTAGATATGGTCCACAAAAAAACTACTCTTTTCAACACTTCAGGAAAACCCATTGCTGTATGTTTGGAAGCCATTAGTTCTAGTGAATCTAGGATTTCATCACGACATAACTTGACCCTTTGTTCTACCAGATGCCACCACATCCATCTTCGGTGCTGATTTTTTTAGCTAAATAACAGATAGTTGTAGACCTTCATAGACAACTAATGGTAGAGTAATCCAAGTTCCAACCATAGATTGTTTGATGAAATTCTGGTCAAATTGACTCGTCTACTTCTTGTTAAGACTTTTATAGTTCAAGTTCCTGTTGAATGCTTCATCTACAACAAAAATTAAATCTAGTCTGTTCTGCAGTCAATGAGAAATTGTCTGACAAACACTTTCAACAAAATGCAATCCTCTTTGCTCAGCAAGAAACAAATGCTTTGATAAATTATGGTACTCTGAATTAGCATTTGCAGGGTTGTCAAAAACAAATTGTTCTGCAATTGAGAGTGATATATTTTTTTTATACCACTTTAAATTATTGTTGCAACACACATATGACAGTGGTTGCCACTTTGTGCATTTCTTTTGAAATGGAATTTCATGTTGAAGGAGAAACAAATAATCATTTCAAAACTGATTACAATACACCAAATACTTCCTCCTCCTTGGATATCATTGTGAAATTCTATATATTTTAATGATCCTGAGAGCAATGCTGGCAGAACTACCCAAACCAGTCAGATCTAAGGGAGAAACAACAAAAACACTCTTTGATGCCTCAGAAATGTTAAATCCAATGACAACCAAAAAACTTCAATTGTCACGGAGCATCATACTACACCTACCAATATGTAATTTTACAAATTATTATGGAAATAAATACAGTAGAACTTCATTATAACGGACAGTTTTTTAGAAAAAGATAATAATAAATAAAGGATGCATATGTTTATCTGACGAGTTTTACATTTCCAAGCAAGCGATTAAACATCGATCATTTAATGAAAAAAAAATTTTAACGTGCCCGATGATTCAAAGAATTGAGTAAGCAAACGAAGGCACAACGCTACAAGGAAGGATTCGCAACTTTGTAGCGTTGTTCCTTCGTTTGCTTTCTCAATTCTATCGATCATTTAATTTCCGTTACTGTCTGAAATTCCACAAATTGCCGCACACACTCATCAGTTTTTATTTAGTAACCTTTGAGTCATGTCGTTAAGTACTTTTTATAGCTAACTATTGTCCTTTCATTGATGTACACCCTGATGCATTACACCGATATAGAATTATTTGTTATAAACCGGACTTTCATTAAAACGGACAACCTTCAGCCCCAATTAGTCCGTTATAATGAGGTTCTACTGTATAACCTTGTACTAAAATTTTTAGGCAAAATAAATAAAAATAATTTTGTTGATTACCTTCTGATATCATAGGTTCTATTGTAAATACATGGCCTGGCTTCATTACTCCAATTGCTTTGTTTTCTGAAATGAAATATTTTTATATAAAACTTTCTTATTATCATTTTTTTGCAGAATGGAGGGGTTTCCTTCCCTCCCCCCTTTCTGATAGAAATTAGACATTGCTACAGGATTGTTCTGCAAATAAAATTCATTATTCATAGATTAAAGAAAAAAATAAATCCTCTTAGATACTTCAACTGATATTTCGTCTTTAATTTAACATTAAGACTTCTTCAGAGGTTTGTACATTTTATTTGTATTATTTAAATTTCTATATTATGTAACAAAAGTTTGACATGTTTTTTGTTAGTATTATTGTAACAAAAGTCAGTTATACTTAATGTTATTATTACTTTTAAATTTAGAGAATGTTTATTCTGTTTTGTAATTTTGTGATGTACAAACCTCTGAAGAAGTCTTAATGTTAAAGACGAAATATCAGTTGAGGTATCTAAGATGATTTATTTTTAAATAACTTAAAACTATTTACATTAAAACCTTATTTACCCCAAGCATCAGAAATTACAGCAGTTCTCTTTAACAAGGAATTAGCTGCAGCTTTCTTTAAAATATTTTAATTTTAACTAGTAACAATTTAGTAAGATGTTAAGGAGATCAATGATAAAGAATTCCAAATATCAAATTTAACTTTTATTGCCTTTGTACAGACTATGAATCATCACTCTGCAAACCATCTTTAATTTGTAAACACTAGCAGCAGTCGTCCTACGATAGATCTCCTCATAGAAATGATATCTTAACCATTAATCAAAAAATTATTTTATTGGAAAGGGACACTCCTCACATCGGGAAATAGAAGATTGATTAAAAATATTAGCTTGAGGTTATTGTATATTAAATGGCAAGTGAAGATTGAAATACTTGAGCTATTAAGAGCTTACCATGAAGCAAGTTGTCCATCCAAAAATAAATAAATAATGAAGCCGCTTCTGTTTTCTAGAGGCAATAATAAGAATATTTTTGTGAAGAGGCCCATTGAGGATCAAGTAAGAGCAATCTTCAGAAAGATGCTGCTTAGCAAAGAAGAATATGCATTAAAAAAACAAAGGTAAATATAGCTAATTAAAAATATATCAGTAATATAGATTAATAAATTAATTACTTTTTCCCCAGGAAATTGCACCTTATACATTTTAGATGAAGTGCTAGGTTAGTGAGCTCTTCTCCTATTTCAGCTTCTTTGTCTACAAATCTTTCTTAAGTTCTCAGTAAAAAAGAAACCTACTCCGTATCCTCTCCTTTCATGTCACCCAACTTAGGCTCTTGGCAAAATCATTCTCAATAAATATTTTGCCTTTATTCAAAAAACAAACTACATTATAACAACTGCAGCTCAACTGACCTTTTTTTTAATATTAAACTATTCAGAACTGTAACCAACTCATCTTGAATAAATCAAGCTTCTTTATTAAACACAAATTCTTCCAAACAAACTCTCCAAACCCCGATATTTCGAAAGATGTGAACTTTAAAATTTTATTTTTATTTTAAAATATGGAGCGTTGTAATTGAGCATTGTTGTGGCGAAATAATGTCTCGCGAAGCACATTATGTTTTTCATGTTTGTTGTTAAATTAAATTTATTTTTATGTTTGTAGTTGTGAAGAAGATGTTTGATATCTTTCCCCTGTTTATTTTATTTTATTTTATTAATTTGGAGCTTGAGAAAGAAAGCTGATATAGCTTTCGAAATATCGTAGTTTTGAGAGTTTGTTTGGAAGAATTTGTGTTTAATATTCAGAACTGAACTGTGTTATGCAGACTAATTGCAATTCTAGCAGTTTGGGAATTTGGTAGTGCACAGAAGGTTGAATGACAAATGAAGAATTCTCAAGGCTGTTTTGAATGGTACTTTAAATTTCAGAGTATTAGTTGTGAATTAGTGGGACACAAGATGACATCTTCACACCAGTTATTTCTTATAAATATTACTAACAACGGTAAAATTACAATAGTGACTTGTCATTCTAATATCCTTCCTTTCCCTTTTGTTGTTCATCACTGATGAATTTTCAAAAGCAAATAGGGGATGGGGACATAATAAACAGGCTAGTCAAATCTCTACATGAAAATATTAAATATACTATATAGGGTCCTCTTTTTTTTTGAGGAATTCCCTCACTCCGGGATGAGATATTATCTCGATATTTCGGCCCTGTGCCTCGGGCCTTCTTCGGGAGATGTATATATATTAATTACATCAATAATTAATATTTATAGATCTCCCGAAGAAGGCCCGAGGCACCGGGCCGAAATAGGGATCGTCCATTAATCACGTGAGCCTCGAAAGGGGGGAGGGGGGAGGGGGTTCGGAAAAAATCACTAAGTATCACAAGGGGGGAGTGTAGTGAGATATCACGTGTATTTATTTTTGACATGTCTAGAGGTTTTTTTTTGGTTGAATAGATAGGTTGGGAGGTTTTTTTTTTGGTTG
>JAFIDM010006943.1:25395704-25419187 GCA_023159025.1 Thereuonema tuberculata
TCAAGATCTTTGAAATGCTGTACATTTGTGCTAACAGAGGATTAACATGGCATAAATGAAAACTATAGATATACAAGAAGACGCACAATATAAAGTATTATGCTACAGATATTTAAAAGTGTCTGATATTTTCAAAATATAGATGAAACGATTATATATATACTTTAATGTTACGGTAAGAAACTATTACAATTAAATCTCAACGATGAAAAACTTTTTTTCATTTATAGTCTTTTTAAATACAATATTAATTCTAAATATATTTCATTCAAAAATATCTATTAATAACTTATAAAATTTTAATAATATTAAGCTACACTTGCACTGCAGTTCTTACCTATTTCTATTGCCTTTGCAAGGCATTCATATGATACTTTTACTAATCTTTTGCTACTGTCATCTACATTTCCTATTAGAAATGTCTCATTCAAATCTCCATGGAACTCCCGATGATAAACTGTGATATCAACTGTAATTGAAAACGAGTAAAATAAGAAAAAGAAAAAGACAATATTGATCTTTTAAAATATTTTCTGTATTTAGTATGAGATGACTTACTGATTGCCACTATTAGCGAGACCATTCTAGCTACCAAGACTATAAAAATAAAAGCAATAAATGATTTTCAATTGGATTTCCTTTCTTGTGGTCGAAGTTTTCAGTTCTTACCCAATGTCCAAATTAACTTGGGTGACAATTTGGATCACTAAGGTTCTCTGGCAGATTGTTAATGAAGTACAGAGTACAAATATATATATATATACTATATAAGTATATTTCATTAAGTTCACTCACTAACTAGCCAGCATCTTTAAGGTCAACAATGTAAGCTGGATCTTGAGTTATGTTTACAAATTATCAGACAGAATGTCTAAATGAATAAAAGTATGGACATCAGAATGATCAATTCACAGCACTATATCCATTTGTGAGTCTAGCGTCTTGTGATTCATGCATCATACTGTAGGTCATTTTGATCGACTGATAAATATCTATTCTGCTCTGTGCTAAAGCAACAACTCAATATATTTTAAAAAGTAATTAAATTTAAAAAAAAAAAAAATCTTTGTCGCTTTTGAAGAACACCGAAGATTTGTAAATGTCGCTGAAGCACAGAAGAAACATTGGGAACTGATTTTAATGCTTTTATAGAGATGTTTCAATGGGATGGGAGATTAGAATGAATGAATTCAATCCTAACAATGTGTCAAGGTTTAATGTCTGTGCTAGCTGAATCTCAAATGACTTGAAATACTTGGGGTTTACTTTCTTGCACAATAGCTATGATTGTCTGTACTTTCACAAGATTGAAGGCAAGTGCAAATACTGCATCAATGCAGTGCAGTAATAGCAAAATAAACAAAATAAGAGTAAAGAAAAAAAAATGAGAAACAAGTTTTGGCAGATAAAGCAAAAATTGCTTCTGAATCATGAGAAGCATTTGATAAAGCAACCACAAGATGAACTAACAACACTTTTAATAGCAGTCTTATGTAGCATACTTAATTCATTGGTCATTATATGCAAAATGCATATTTGTTATTAAGAGGAATATCAACAAAATTGTAAGTTTTCTATGCATATCTAATGTTTTTTGATAGAATGGCCTATTTTAATCAAAAAAACATTAGATATGCATAGAAAACTTACAATTTTGTTGATATACCTCTTAATAACAAATATGCATTTTGCATATAATCCGAGCCTTAGTCATTATAGAAAGCAAGAACATTTATAAAGTACAATTTGATAAATCTATATTAAGTTTAAGTTAAAAGTTGGGGAAAAAAAAGTTTCAGTTAATATTAAATATCAAGATAATGGCATTTTTACAAAGATAGCTGACAATCCATGCAATGTAGTTAAGAGATTTTTAGGAACGTATTTATTTAAACAGTGAACAGACCATTGCAAATATCACCATCTTCTAAAGGGCGTTCGTCAGGAATACCATGGCAAATAACTTCATTAACTGACCTAAAAAAATGTAAAATTTATTTTTTCCATTTTAGTGCATGTGTGTTTTGGTTTTCTAAATGTAACCTTTAAATTCAGGGTTTCTTCATCTCAAAAATTAATTCAATAGAAAGCCAATACATTGTGAATGAACCAATACATTGTAATCTTGATTAGGCAAAGTATTATATAGCCTCTAATCATTAAAAGAATATCTGGATTAAAGCAACAAAAATTCTTCTTAAAGAAATGTAACATGCAGAAAAATTATTGAAAATATAAACCAAGGCAGCACAAAAAATAAACAAAACGCCTTTCTGGTCTTATTATCAGAGAGAATCAGGAATGGCCGTTTCATCCTGCTTGGGACTCATTGGCCCGATCCGCCCTCCCTGATAAACCCAGAAGGGCGACAACATATGTGGAGGTCATCCTGACACCCGACAGTGACCCCTGAAACCAAAAAATGAAACTTCCACATGCTCTCGCCTTTCTGGGTTCATTATCGGGAGGGCGGATTGGGCTGATGAGTCCTAAGCTGGACGAAACGTCTGTTTCGGATTCCCTCTGATAATAAAACCAGAAAGACATTTTGCTTATTCATTGTGCAGCCCTTGGTGTATATTTTCAAAAGTACTTCTTTTCTCTTAATTTTCCCTCAAGATTTCTGTAAGAAAATGCTTATTTGTCCACAGGTCTTTCTGCACGATGATTACAATTAATCACCTCTGGAAATTACAATGTTTTGCCAATTTCACACTTTATGCTTTAGGCAATGATTCTTACAGTGCTACAGATTATCTCCAAATAAAGATGTAGCAAAATGTCTAAAAGTTAGGTGTATTTTTATTTTAGATGCAATTATATGAACTCAGTA
This sequence comes from Thereuonema tuberculata, assembly GCA_023159025.1. NCBI lineage: Eukaryota > Metazoa > Arthropoda > Chilopoda > Scutigeromorpha > Scutigeridae > Thereuonema > Thereuonema tuberculata. The sequence goes on from JAFIDM010006943.1 coordinate 25,398,538, forward strand.
AAAGTGATCGTTATGCTTTTCCACAATGTTATTAAAACTCGAAATCTTATGAAAAATATACAGTTATTTTCAACATTAAGAATATTTTTAAGTTTTTCAATTTTAAGAAATTTAATTATATTCTTAAGTAAAATATACTGTTCCTTCCCTGCCACCCAAAAATATTATCCTTTACTCTGTTTATATCTTAACATTATTGTTTCTGTCATGCTTAATATTAATTTATCATGACTACAGTTGGCCAAACTAGAGGATGACTTTGACCTTGAACGAGACCCATGATCTCTTAATCATTCCAGGACTAAGAGAGAGAAGATTAAAAATGGCGACTCTCCGACACAGAAAACCGTTGGCAGCAAAACAACGGAAATTATTGCTAACGTTACTTCTTATTTCGAAAAGGCCTTATGACATGCTTACTTATGGCACATCAGAGAAATTGTTTTCGATCCCAGTGCCGTGAGTAAAAGAATCCCATCTTCGTCTTCGTGTTGTCAATCTCAGGGATGCAATTTCGTCAAAAAACCAATTGGGAAAGGTAGGAGACTGATTTTGAACGATTGAAACGAACGAATGAATAAAAATAAATTTTTGAAATTATATTTGATGAGAAATCAAAATAGTTCAAGAAAATAAATATCGTCTTTTTTCCGTAAACTTCAAACTCCCAAAATGTTCACTTTCCCGCCATAAACACAGACACGTACAATCGATTCAAATTCTACTATTGCGACATCTGGTGGCCACGGTCGTTCTCTGGTTTGGCGGACTTTAGTTGATATTCCCCCCACCCCTATGGGCCCCTAATTTGCCTTACAGTAGGAAATAAACATACGTATTTCACTATCAACTGTGTCATTTCAAGCATTGTCTGTGACAACATAAACATGAATGAATTGAGTGTATACCAACAAATTGAAGCAAGCAGTGATCTATTTGGTATATAATTGTTTCTAAAGCCGTTCACATGATGGTTGGTAGAACCATCAACTTTTATCAGAACCATAGATTCATACAAGGTTATTATGGATGGGGCATTCTGCTGCTTGTTCAATTGTAACCATTTAGACTTCCAATGACTGACTGACAGTTTCCATTCCCTGACGGAAAATGCAAATCAAAATTACAATGATAGTGGAAACGACTGATCAAATCTGCAACCGACATGATAAAAGTGAGGATACAATGTCCAATGTACAATGTGTATCTCCAGCCAAACAAGGCAACAGAAAATAGAGCTGTTCTGCATACCTGCATTCATTTCTCTATAAGCAGATACAAAAGCCAAAATATTAACTCCCTAATTACCTCACTTCATAAATGTTACAAAAAAAAGGTGTACTTATAATCAAATGAAGTACGACACGGCGTAAATCATTTTAAGTAATGATGATAAAATTTGATACAACATGATTAACTCAATTCCCAGCCAATAAAACGTGAACCAAACAGTGTTTACCCTTCCAGGAAAACAGTAATGAAAGATTAATTTGTAATGAGTAATTTGATTGTAAATAATAAGGCTGCTTGATAAATTACAAATCTAAATAAAATATGAGAAGAGAGAAAAGCAGGCTCACATTTTGTAAATCAAGAAAAATGGGAAAAAATCTTTTGTTAATTGATAAAGGAGTAGCTGCAAGAATTGGCAACTAGAAAACATGTCCTTACCTTGCAATTTTTTTTTTTTTTTTTTCACTTATAGTTTATAATTGAAGCAAGGATTGTCAAAACTACTGTTATGGCCAAAATCTACTAGTCAAAAAAAAAGTAGCGAATTGCTTTTCTAGAATCCTGTTTATAACCAAACTAAATAATGACTGATACAGAAATAAAGAAATACAGCTGCTTGTTATAAGGGGAAAGTTAAGAGTTATTAGAGATTTACATTCTACATTACTTACGTGCAACATGACTTTGGAAAGCAATAATAATTTAAAGGTGAGGGATAACACTCCCTATCAACACAAGCTTCATGAACTAAACGATCTATTTCTTCTGTTGTGACACCAACTCCAACCGCTTGTGCTGCAACATCTAAAACCTCTCGTCCAAGCTAAAAAAAAAAATTTTAAAAAAAGGTAATTTACAATCTAGTTAACACATTTTCTGAATTGCTGTGAAAGCAAATTGCACTTCACTTCAGCCCTGTTATCTAGCTGTAGTTACTACCACCTTTCTGACAAATGTAGTGAAAATTTCTATTATTTTGATAAAATTTATTTGGTCGGCAGATAAAGTAGTGAAAGTTAAAAAATAAAATCCAAGAACATAAAGATAGGTATGTTATTCGCAAAAACATTTAATAAAATAAAACAAAGTATAATTTCTTTCAACTGTACAGTAATTTCTCAGTTCTAGTCTGAAAACAGCTTCATTAAAAGTGGATCAATTTAATGATAAGTCCAGACTTATGATCTTTTGCACTTTATGACGAAGGCCCCAAAGAGCCAAGCACTTTCAAATTACACCAGATGGTGGTCGTAGTGTTATAAGCAAGACAGCGATCACGAGGCTCACTTGCAGAATAACAAACTGACAGTGCTACCAGCTGTAAACGGTATTTAATATCAAATTTTTAATACTTTTCTGCTGTAATAAGCAGCTATGTTATCGATGTACACATATACCGTTTATTGTTATTTGTTATTGCTTATAGTTTGTCTTTATTGTGAAAATATCTCTCACTGTAAGATAGTCTGCTAACAAGTTAGGACTCAGTTCATCTCCAATCCAACCTTAAAAGCTTTTTCTTTTTTCCCTTCGTTATCTCTTGTGTACACTGTACACTGCTACACTATGGTTATTTAAGTATGTATAATGAGTATTGTCCTATCTTTTGCATGTAACTAACTTCAAAAGTGTATGGACATTTGTGTGACTCAGTAATGTGTTTTGTGTGTATATATATATGATTTCTGACATACTAAGTAGGTCGATCAGAAAAAAAGTTTACAAAGCTTGTATTTAAAAAGCAAATCTTCAATGGAAGGAAATGACCTTAAAATGACACAGATATACTAATTGTCTAGAAAGTCACCTTGACAATAGAGGCATCTGTCACAATATTTGGTCAGTTTATCCATCCCAGCAGCATAAAAGTCAGGGCCCTGTTGTTTGTAACCCCTTTTTACATTACGTTGGACATCTTTGCAAATGAAGCGTCGACCCGACATGTGCTCTTTTAAGGTGGGAACAGGTGAAAATCACTGGGACTCAAATCCAAGACTGTGTGGCAGATATCCAAAAATCTCCCCAGTAGAAACCGTGCAAGAAGTTCTGTGTGTCCCGTGGAACATATAGTCGGGCATTGCCATAAAGAAGGATCAACCTGTCATTCAGAATACCACAATGTTTCTTCTGGATGTTGTTGTGCAATTTCTTTAAGGTTCAATAGTAGACAGTTATCCAAGCAGATTGCCATTTTGAAATGACAGCATACATCTCTAATGACACGAGAATCACCTGGCAGCACTGAGCAGCACAGCCCTCTATTGGATATTTCAGCGAACGCCAGCATTAAGGCAAACTGAAATTTTCTAGTGGTTATAAACTTTTTTTCTGATCAACCCTCGTATATATGGCTTTTGACTTAGGACACATTCGTTATAACATCACCAATCCCAAATCAACATTTGTTAATTTGAAATTTTCTTCAAATCTTTTGATTATCAACTGAATGAAGGACTAAACTATTAAAACACACTATTTGTCCTGTGTCCTTGCCCTGATTTCACAAACACGACTAATAAATACCGAAACATGTGGATTACTGCTTGCAAAGCTTCGATCCTCTCCAGTATGAAAGGAGCTTTGAAAAATGGTGCTTTCCAAATTTCCCACAATGACACTGTTAGCCGAGAAAAGGAGAGCCTACTGCTTGTAAGGATTATTTGGAGCACTATTCACACTGTCCAGAGTCAGCATCTGCATTCATTTTCGAACCAAGGCAAAGTTATGGACTGTGTTGGACTGAACAAAGAGCTCTCACTTTCTTATGAGGGTCCTTCACTGACTGCTTTAATTATGCTCTCCTGAATGCCAACAGGTGAAGTGTAATGCTGGTAATGTTGAGACCCTCCATCACATAATTAGAGATGAGTCTGCAATACATCCTAAATCACTGCATATGCTATGTAGCTGCTTTTCAAAGGCCCCACAACAACCTTGTAGATTGGATTCATAAAGCATTGTTGTCAACAATGAAAAAGTTGTTAAAGGTTCATGGCTTTGATCTCATTCTGGTGCTTCAGCAGTCCACCCCGATTGTTGATGTAACAATCCCTTTCAATAAGACTCGAGGCTTTGAACAAGCTCTCATGGTCAAAATTGCAAAGTACAAATTTTTAGCTATTTCTTTCCAGAGGAATTACGCCAAGATGAACATTGTCCCATTCATCGTGGGTTCCCTTGGTTCTTGGGATCCTAGCAATAATTCCTTTCTGCAGCTGCTGTGTTCTCCCTCGTACGGTCGATTTTTCTGAAGGTTGTGTGTGTGATTGTCATAAGGTGGTCTCGTGACAGAACATAATTGGTCAGAGAAAGTACAAATTGGACAAAAAAATACGATTGCCACTTTTTTCTCTGTTCTCATGCCTCTATGAGTTGATGGTTGCTGTCAACTTCCTTCCTTTTAAGTGTGTAAGAAAGTTTAACATGCAGGGAAAATTTAAAAACCCTTTACATAGAGAATCACAGGTGATACAATATAAAAAATAAAAATTACAACTAACGATTTTAACATTTTAAGAAAGAAAAAAAAATCCTGGACAAAATATTCCTTACCCTTCCAGCCACCCTCATTCCTTCTATATCTTCATCATCTAAAACCTTAATGTGAGTTGACCCTCGTAATGCTTGTTCACTGAGAGGATGACCTTCAAATAAAAATATTGGTATATTATGTCCTCATTTTGAACTTAAAAACTAATATAAGTTCGTGAATATATTGCTTTTAAAATGAACCTAAGAAAATATATTACCTTTGGGATGATCAGCATAATCTGGACGGGGTATATGATCAGGGACAATGCGTCTTGCAGACTGGCAAAAAGGAGAAATGTTAATTTTAAATTAGTACAGTTAGTGTTTCATCTTTATTGGCAATTTGATTTTCAAAAATACCATTAACTTTGATGAAAAAAAAAAAAAAATTCTACTCTACACTAATAAACACTAAATTTCATATCTTTTGAGAGGGTCTGTCTAAATGTTCACTGTGCATTCAAAAGAACACATTTTGTTCAAGTTGAAGTACATTTAGTTAGGAGGAAAAGGTAGAAACGTTACATTCTAGATAATAAAATTAGTATTTAAAATGCATTCTAAGCAAACTTAACATTTCATTAATATAACCCATCACTAATGACCAGGGGCCGATGGGGATATTCAAGAAGATATTCAAGAAAAAGCCATGACAGACTCTTTACGTAAGAAGAAACAAAAAACTTCTTAAGATGGAATTTAAAATATGTAAGGATGTTCTGAGGAAAGGTTATGAAATGAGACGATCATGTAAAGAAATTTTCCAATAGCTAAAACAAGTTAAACATAATGTACTCTGGTAATCAGAGGTAGGTGTGTAGCATCCTATATATTTTAATGAAATTAAAGATGAATAATAAACTTGATAACTTACCACTGGATATGGCCTCAATTTTCCTGTGAAATTGTAATATGGCCAAGGATTGTAAGGAAGGATCTCTTTACTGTTACTCTTCAACTCATTTTCTAAAATAATAAATAATGGTCTCAATTAATTAACATTAAAAACATCTTTTTTTTACTATTTGTATTTTATTTCTGCAATTGCTAACAAAGATGAAACAGGATGTTCATTTCCAAACAAAATAAAGGCTGATCTTTCAACAGACATCCTTATACTCTTGAGTGAGAGATTACTACATAATAAACATTTAAGATGCAAACATGAACTATCAATCAACCATTTTTATAAAATTATTAAAAACTTATAGTGAAACTTTTTTTTTTTTCTTCCAAAAGGCAACATTAATAAGAAAAAAAAAATCTATAATGGTAAGAGTTCTATCGAGAGATTCTGAACACTACAGAGAATAATGAGGAAAACAGTTTATCTGCAGTGATTAGATAAGAGAAAGCAAAAGCTAAAAACAGCAAATTGAATGGAGTTAAGAGATTGTCCTAATAAACACTGGGCACAGAGTTCTTTAATGGGTAAACTTAATTAAAAAAAAAAAAAAACAAACTTCACAGTAAAAAAGTCTCCTCACCCCCCAAAATAGCTTTCTCAATTATGAGAACTATTGAATATATATAGTCATAATGTAGTTTATTGCCTGGCACAGGCATCAAAATATTTGTAAATTGGATGCAAATGTGTAGTGTCTTTCAAGATCTACATTAACATACTGGGAAATGTTAAATACAAATATAATCGATGAAGTATACGAGATAAAAACCTGAAAAAAAAAATTATAATCCAATAACTTAAACAATTGATTAATAGTTATAACAAACTTTATTTTAAACGTAAGTTTTTTTAAACTTTCCTTGTTTAAATTATTATTTTATTTAATCAATTAGAATTATAAAAAAAAATTGTTGACAATTTTTTTATTTTTTTTTTATTTCACAATTTGTAAAAATTTAGATAAATGGGACTGAGGCAGTAAATACAACATTTCACTTCTATCCTAAAAGCATAGGAAAGATGGTCATCCTGATAACAGAATAATAAAAGACACGAAAAGCAGAATTTTCTCAACCCAAGAAAAATAAAGCAATGTTGGATTCAATATGTAGCAACTTATTACTTCAATATTAAAAAACAAAAAATATACTGGATTAAGAATATACTGTATTGATAGTTAATTTTTATAATTCAAAGTTGCATCCCAATGCAGCTGAATAACTCCAACACTTTCACCAAATAACAAAACAGAAGCTGTTCAAGATCTAGATGAACATCAGGATTTTATATCTGAATTGTAAAAGAGGGGAGAGAGTAAAAATAAATTCGCTGAATCATTTTTTTTTTTTTAAGAAGAAATAACTCAAAATTTAGGTCTTATAAATTGCTACATTTTTAATCATTGTATTGAATTACATAATCGTGTTTAAATAATAAAAAAAGAAAGTGCCAAATAATATATCTTTTTTTACAACTTGAATATTACGAAATAACATGAGTTCTGAACAAAAATCAAATTGAAATACTTATTTACAGAAGTCCATTATTTTTTTTTATTTTTTTTTTCCCAATCTTGAAAATTTCAAATTAAAGAAATTTTTACTATAAAAACTTATAACATCAGTAAAAGAAAGGGAAAAAGTTCTATGATTAACGAAATACAAACTGCAAGATTACTTTGCCTGGAGACAAAATCAGATAGGAGACAATTAAGAAGTGATCAAGAATCAATCCTCCATTAACCATAAGGAAGAGCACAATATAGCTATGTATAGAAAAACTATGGGATATTTTTCTGCAGAAAGAAATTGTCGGAAAACAAAAGATATTTTTCAATATTGGATAGATTCTGGCAGACCTTTGATTAAGGTGGCTTAAATCTTTGTCTAGATATTGTAATGCAGATTGCATTTTCTAAATCTTGCATAAAATGGACATCAAAAACATCGAAGGACCCTTTAAAACAGCTATTAAAAAGGGTTCCATCACTAGAGATGCCATATTCATAATAACCAAATAATTCTAACAATTTCAAAAATACTCTGGATCCAAATTTTATCTACAGAATGCCAATACTCTGTAGCAAATTACACAGATATTAAGACTTCTCAAAGAAAAAAAAAATTGCTTATCGAGATGCCATGCACATCCAAACAGTGGATTTGTTTTCATTGACCAAATGGAAATAAGAAAAAAAATATTGTACTGAAAAGTACAATGTGACAGTAGGAAACAAAATTTCCAAGCCTTTCATTCTATAAGGGTCATTCAAAAAATAAGTTGCATGCACAGAATGGAGTTCACATCTATATATTTTATATACATATATCTACATATTTTTCTTATGCTATCTAAGCTTATATTATTATTTCACATATGCAAACAAAGTAAATAATAATTTGCTGTCAATATTTATGATTCAAATTTGTATATTCAATAATTTTCTAACAAATTTTTCCTTGAAAATAATTGCTAAATGCTCTTGAGAACATGTAGTGTTAACTGACTGACTTTGGTGCTATGGTCCTTCAAAATCCTCGATCTGCAGTACATTTGCTGCCCAGTTACTTCTATCACATGTCACCTCCTCCAGCTTCTATTCAAATTCCCATTCCTTGATGCCTTCAATATCTTCAGAACCATTTCTTCTTAGACCTACCTTTACATTGTCTTCCATATGGCTTACCTTTAGATATCTTTTAATTAAAGATGTTTTCATTATTTCTGTCAACATGTCCAACCATCTAAAACCGGAGCTTTTAATTTCTCTTAAAATTTGAGGATCTCCATATAGTTTAAAAAAAAAAAATTCCTTGAGATGCAGTATCTTCGTTTCATATGGGCACATATTATAAGTCTTTCACCTTGATATACAAATTGGAACATATAAATTAGACATCAGTTAAATAGAGTAGAAAAAAAGGCAGCTTCTATAAATCCAGTCCCAATCGTCAAGTGGCCCTTAGCAAATGCAAATCTCTTGCTGTAATTTTCTAGACATCAAGGTGAACACAATAGGTTAGGAATATGTGGTCTAACACTACAGTTGAGGTATCCAGCTTTCACTGATGTTGGTAAAGTTGAAGAATCAAAAGTCAAAATTATTACGCAAATTCATATTCAATCCAACTACATTCTTTTTGTCTGGCCATTAAGTAAAGCCTATGAAGAAATTCTCTATCAAATACACTAAAACCCCGGTTAACCGAACTCGGGTCAACTGAAACCCGGGTTATCCGAAACGCCTTTAAATGAGTAATTCTGTGCCACAAACTATTAAGTACAGAATACTGTATATTGATGTAGCCTACTGTAATCCTAAAAATGTAATTTTAACTTAATAAAGAACGTAAGTGTAGCATACAAAGAGATTTTTGAATTCGTCTGACCTTCAAAACCTTTCAAAAATACGTACTGTAATTACAATACAAAATACTGGAGCTGTATTAGATGTTCATGGCTTAACCGAAAAAAAATGTTATCCGAAAGGGCTTCCCCCCCTTTAGTTCAGTTAACCGGGGTTTTCCTGTATTTCTGTAATGCTTAATGTAGATTCCAATCAAACTGTCTGCCGAGTGCTAATCCTTCATCACTTGTCCAATTTCTGTCTAACCATCATCTTTAGGCCATGTATGCAAAACCTTAAGGAGACATTGAGCTGTTGGAAATCCCTAAAGCTGGATGTTTGTACTAACAAAGTAATCAGTTTACTTTTTACAAGTCAACATCAACTGCAAATAAAGCAAAGTAATTCAGTTTTGCAGTAAACAAAATGAAGCAACACCACCATTGGGGCAACTGAGTAAGTGACCAGTGCCTATATTTCTTCTTTAAATCTCTTCTTCTTATCATAATTAAAATAAAAAACTACTAACACTCTCGAAACATTAAAAAATTATATTTTTAATTTTAAGGAATTCAATGAAATGTAAATTATCAATTATTGTAATATTAACGTGAGAATGTAGATGTTATTGCATTATTGTGATTGTTGATACTTAAATAAGCAATGTAAGTTCACCTGAATTCATATTGTTATCAAACAAACTTGAAGAAGAAAGCAAGTAAATATGCTTTCGAAAATTCGTTGGCATTAAAAATATAATTTTTTAATGTTTCGAGAGTGTTAGTAGTTTTTTATTTTAAGTGACCAGTGGCCATCTTGAACTGGAAGTAGTGGATTCAGGATGACATTCTTTCTGAGCTTAGTCAATTCAGTACAGACAAACCCCGATTTTTTTCAATTACAACTATTTCTCACACGGTCAGTGGCAACAGGATGTGGCCAGGACTGGAATCTGGTTTTTCCCTAAACCTCCAGGACATACAGAATCCAATGAGCTCCGATTTCTGGTTTGGGCTGTGGAGGGATTTTATACACACAGGAGTTCTAAATAATACACACAGTTGTTCTCCCTAAAAGGTAGCTAACAAAACATTTTTTTTTCCCTATATGCATCAGCAGAAAATTTAAAATTTGAAACTGCTAGTTTTAAATATATATTTAGTCCATTAATTTAGTTATTTTTATTTATAATTTAGAACTTATGATAATTAAAACTGTCCAAAAATGTTATAAATGCTAACCTCCATTTGAAAAACTATGAAAAAAAGTCTATGCATAATGAATTAAAATTACCTCAAATCTAATAATTTCCATTAAAAACTCAATATTTCTATAAGTGACTTGACTAAACTTAAATTTAATATCTATTCCATTATCATGAAAATTAAATTTAGTAAACTTATTGAATCCTAAAACTAGACAAAAAAAAAGGATAAAACATGCACAGATCTGCTTGTTCTAAGTGCCAGTAGGCCCTTTACTTTATGGAATGAAAGCAGATAATAAAAATGGAAAAAAAACCTAGAAAAATTGTACAAAGTTCATATCAAAAAGTTGGTGATCGTATGATTTTCCTATTTTATTTTATTATTTTTTTTTTTTAAGTTATAGATTGAAGCTCTTTTGTCAATAACATGTTCGTAAACAAAGTCATTTGGTAGGGTAAATTGAGACTATCAATGTTGAAGATAGAAGATCCCGTGGTGTGCATTGAAAAAGAGATGCAATCTTGATCCGAAATTTCTCAAGGAAAGAAGGTATTCACACCAATGGATAAATATACAGAACAGGCCAAATGTGGCACTTCAAGGACAGACAACAATAAGTTTATGAGTGGTTCAGGAATTTAAGAACATAAAGTAGTGAACATTCTCCATCACCTGATCAAACGTATTGTTAGAAATGATTACTACAAAGCAGTTGGTGAATTACTGTATTTACTCGCATAATTTCCCCTTTTTTTTCATCAATATTTTGAGAAAAAAAAGGGGGGAGAATTACGCGATGTTTTTCAATTTGAAGAAAAAAAATATGGTGAAAGTGTAAGGAAACCATGTTAAATATTGATTTTTAAAGCAAGAAATGTAATTAACAACAATTTTATTAACACGCAACATTTAAAATATAAGAAATCACATCTCAACATTTGTTTTTTCTTCAAAGTACAGTTATTGTTGTACTGATTCAGAAGGAGTCTGCTCTTGTACTGACCGGGGTGGGGGTGGAATCTTCCCCTAAATTAGTAGCGTGGGATAGAGAAATGCGGAAGTAACGGTACATTGTCGTGTCGTCGTGAGTTCACCGCCAATCAAGATCATGTTGGAAACGCGTTGAAGTAGAGGTGGGGAAATTATGCGATAAAAATAAAAATTGAATTTTGTAATCCACAAAAACTGGGGTGGGGAAAATATGCGATGGGGGAAATTATGTGAGTAAATACGGTATTACAAAAGTGAAGCTGCAACAGAGATGAATATTAGATTGATTATTATTCTACATTATAGATGCAGAAGAGCTTCACTGTAGAGACATTTATGCACAATGAATTCCTAGAAGTTTAACACAGAAATCAAGGAGAATGGGAAGTGTGTTCTGTGCTTCTAACATGATATGAGGAGAAGAAACCTTTCTAAACATATAATTATAAGAAATGTACACTTTCTCATACCAGAAAGAAAACCTGCTTCTTTTCTGGGGTAACTCATTATCTGAAGCAAAAGCATTCAATGAACTGTGGGAGATAGTGATATATTTTGGTCTCTGCTTAAGGCACTAATTCAAATTTCTGTAGTATGCCTGAAAACTACTTCTACAGGCCATCATAATACTATATAAAAACAGATTTCATACTTTCAAATTGAAGGCGCTATTGCCATGTTCTCTTAAATTTGGGCACTTTGTAATTTAAAAGATGTTCTGTATGTAGGTACTTCAGAGAGGATAAGGAAGTAAAGGAAGTGTGAATGACTGGTTGGTAGAGCAGCCCAAAAACTTATTCCCTTAATTTATTTACCTTGAAGTTGTGAAAGAACAGAGACTACACTGAAAATTAATGTCCTTATACTGAATTTTTGTAATAAATTTTATAAAAAAATTCCAATTTTTATTTGAATGGCCTTTACAGCTAAATTGTTTTGCTAAGTTTCTTTTTTAAAAAAAAAATCTAAGAGAAACATTATTTTTGTTGGAACCTTTGTAGAAATATCCGGAAAACAGTAGAACACTATTATTCTACAGATAGTTTGAGAATCTGTGTACAAAAACACATTACAGAAAACCATGAAAATGATACTAGCTTATACAATGAAGTCAAGATTTAAAGAAAGCAGAACTGATGGATAAAATATATGATACCAAAACAAATAACAGATGCATTAAGACAACTTTGACTTCCTCTACAATAAAGGTTTTCTGAATGACTGTTATGTATGACTCAATCATTAATAATAATAACATACTTACTAGCTTTTTTATGCAATAATTTGTGGCTGTCCCAATATCCTTTAAAGCATTCCTGTAAAATAAATTCAAAGAACAGTTTTAATATAAATTGATTTCAATAAATGGCATTCAACATATTGTCAATTTAATTTTCCTTTTTTCAATATTTAACTAGTTTTATTGATTTAAATAACATTGTAATCAGCTACTTAATGCTCATTATTATAGGAGTAACTAAACCAGATCAGTTAGGAAAAGATACATAAAGCAAAGTATTTTAATCTTCAGTTGTATGAGGAAGTAGTATTAATTAAGTGTATATTATCAGTTTTAAAATGGGTTAAATTTCAGATTTACTCATGACAAAATATATATATATTACTGAAGATTATATGACAAAGTAATTCCATCTTAACGTTTCTAGTTTTTTTTTTTTTTTAATGGACCATTTAAAGTTGGGAATTCTAGAATGTTGTTTAACCTTTATTCAAGGTTCAACCAATAAGACAACTCGGGACTTGAATAAAGAACATAAATGTGAAAAAGGAATACACAAGCGACTCCTGAAAAACACTGGTGAACCATTTATCTAATCCTTATAGATTTTAGCAAAATTAAAAAAAAAAATGCCCCAAATCATTGAGATCGTTAACCTTACTGATGCATCTTCAGAAAAAGGAAAAATAATAAAAAAAAAAAGTGGCGACAATTAGAAAAATTAATCAAATTTATATTTTAAGTCAAGCTTTTATAATATATTGTGATAAAATATTAAAAATACAGCTATTATCATAATTCCAGGAAAGTTAGTTGGTTATTGTGGTAAGTTAGTGATATGTGACGACTTTCCATCAAATGTTATAAAACAAACTGACCTACTAGAAAAGTATTTTTTTTAATTACACCAGAAAAAAATCTGAAAATTATTAAAAGGAGGTAAAGGCTATATATAAATGAATGAATGAATCTTAAAACTGATGGGGTTGGAAAAAAGATCCTCATTTAAGAAAGGAAATGAGAAATGAAATGTTGAATTTAAAGAGGAAAAAAACAGCAATGACAATGTTGATTAAAAGCAGGACATTAAACTACAATATGATGAATGGTTAAAACAATGTTGTATGTAGCACAAGTGAAAGGCTGATCTTTAAGCAGTAAATATTAGTGTCAACATCAGAAGAACATCCTCCTGTTGAGTTTTACACATTCTATTTTTAGGACAGAATAAAACAGGACTAACAAGATGTAGTTTGTTACAGTAAAGTTCTTGGAAAGTTGTTTCCAAGAAGCTCTCAATCGAGAATGAATAATTACATAATGTCAGAATGAGGAATGGAGATCCGTTGCAGTGGCAAACTAGCAGCAGATCTGGTAAGAGAATTGGCAAGCTCATTGCCAACAATTCTGACCTGACCAGGAATCAGCAGAAAAACTTTTATGCTTGTTATGCCAAAAATACAAGTTACCAAGCTTAAAAATATTAAAAAAATTCTTCCCACCTTTAGTCATCTAATAGTTAACACCTAAAGTTACATTTAAGCTATTATTACATTACTATTAGTACATTTAAACTATTAAAATAATCATTACCATGTCTTCAAATAATACCAACTAAAACTCTTGTTTAGTTGCAACAAATCCGAAATCAATGAAGAACAGGGTGAACCTTCAGACTTGGTCTACAAGAGCATTGAAAATGCGGCATTGTTAACGTTCCTACAGAACCAAGTAAAATCCCATTCATTTCAATGAAAAGTGAAACATGCCATTTATATGTATTTTCAACTCAAGAGTAGATTGGGTTTGGCAATGCTCAGCCCTCAAGGGTGCACTTTCCTTTATTTTACCTTTACCTTTATTTATTAGAGGTAAAACTAATGCTCAGTTTTGTAGGCCTCATCTAGCATTACCAATGCTTTTATACAGATCAGGAAATTTTTGGGAGTTACCAACACAGCGTTTGCAATGCTCGAGTAGACCAAGCCTCAGGGTGTGACTGTACAGTGCTCTTTAAGCACTCTCAGAATCACTATAGAGGATTTTCAAAACTTTTCTTTGAATGTATATTGTAAAGCCAGAAAAATGGCATAAAGATCAGCAGTGAATACCAAACCCCACAAGGAAGATGATTATTATTGAAGTTCTCAAGTGTAAAAGGCTGCCCAATGAAAGACACTCTTTGGATCCATCTGTATAAAAAGTGTGAAATCTAAGTGACGAATGGACACGTTGCAGAGATTCAAAGCTAATTGATCAGTTTATCAATAAGACGTAAGTCAACAGAATGAGAAGAAATCTATAAGTCATCGATGTACAATGATAGATGGATAGATGAGATTCCATTTACCTTTTAAGGGAAAAAATGTGACACTCAAGACACAACCCTGAAGTACTCTTAGTTCTTGAAGATAAGAATTGATATGAAATAGACTTGAACGGAGTCAATATGCAATCTCCAAGAAAATTTTGAATGAAAAATGGGCATATGATCACGAAAGCCAAAACTGTAAATATCTTTCAGAATACCACATTTTCATTTGTGATATAAGCTTTCTCCAAATCAAAAATGAAAATTAGGTGCTCTCTATTAACAAATGCAGTGAAAATAGTGTCCTCTAAACACTAGATACCAGACAAATCGTTGATTCATCGTCCATTCATGTGTCTTGCACAGGCAGCTGGGGAGTGCAATATGGGTTATTCAGATCACTGCAGTCTCTGCCAGGTGTATGATAATGGGTTAATGCCAACAATCTGGAAATAGATATTCCAGTGAAATTTTATTAAAAACAGAAAGAATTTCAACATTTCTTAATGCATTCCGTCAGACCATAGGCAATGTTTTTGCTGTTATGCAAGGCAAACAATAATTCCTCTAAAGGGAAGATTATATGGTGCTCTATTGGTTGAATATCAAATGGAATAGCTTTGGCTAGTTATTTAATGATTTGGGAATCATGGGATAATGTAAGAGATGGAGTTGTGAACAAATGTTTATTCAAGTGCTTCAGAGCTTGCTCCCAGATGCTGCCTATTTTAGTGCCATTTTCTTTTAATATTTGCAAGGGTTGAGAAGAGTAGCATCCATGCATCTTACGAATCCTATCCCAGAGGGTCTTTAAAAAATTTTACTTGTATATATAATGATGCCAGGACACTTTCTGGGTAGCTCATTGGTTACGTCAAGCAAAAGCTTGTATTCTTTTGAAAGCTAAAAGACTGGAATACATAGGATAATACTGAAAAAAATTCCAAGCTTTCTGTATGGAAGTGCATTCACAATTCCACCAGGGTTGAGGATACAATGGGAACCATGTAGATGTTTGTACAATTGCTGCCTGAATAGCTAAGTTAATTATATTATTAACTTCGTTAATATTATTAATGGTAGGCTAATAGATAGATCAATAGCTTCAAGATTGCATCTACAAAATTTCCATGGAGGAGAATGAGAAGGAATAGCAGTAGAACAAAGGAGTTCTTTCAGAACGGCAGGGAAATGGTCACTCTTTCCAGGGTTGTTAATGAGCTCCATGAGAAATACCAGACACCTCCCATTTACTAGAAGCAGGGACAGAAGTAGCATGACAGGGCTCCCCTTTAATGGGACATTGGTCTCCTTACAAAGCAAACACATGGGTAGGAGTTCAGGAACCATCAAGGTGATCCCCTCACCACATAAAGAACCCACACCTAGGGATTTAATTACAATAAAACAATATCCGAGATTATTTATTAACATGCAATACTTATGTTATCTTTTGAAATAATAGTGTCTAATAAATCAGATCCAAGGTAAATGTCTTGAAGTTTGTGTATAAATCCCTCAACTGCAAATTCAGTAATTACAGATTTTTGTTGTTGATTTTAGAATCTTTATGTGAGTATAGACTATAACTATTTTTTTTAAATTAATAGCTGTATTTAAGCAGCAGGTAAAAAAAAACAAACTGGGATCATAAGATCTTGATACTAAAAGCCTTAGGGGTTCTCATTTTCAATGACTCAAAGGCTTAGTTTTTAAAATGCTCACTTTAATTATCCTAATCATTATTTTTTTTGTTTTTGTTCTTTCTTTTATTAACCTATTTTCCTATGAAAGCGGGGGCCATCAGATCAACCAACCTGTTGTGCATCCCCTAATTACATTTGAAATAGAAGGGATCTTCTTGAAACTTACTAAGCATATTTAAGGATTAAAGACAATTTAGGAAAGTTTAATGTGCATATAATGGAAAATGGAAAAAAAAGAAAAAATCTATAAAATGCACAGTCATTTGCCGTCACACCTTGAGCTATCATCGACAGGAATCTAGGACCAGATGTTTAGTCCTTGTTTGGATTCATCAGCCAGATTCAATCGCTGATAATCTCAGAAAAGCATGAAAGACTATGGTTCTCCCTCCTGCTCCTGAAAGCAGATTTCTACAAAACAATCTAATAACAAAATCACTGTAATCAGTACAGAATCAAAACTCTTACTCCTGATAAGAGCCAACCACAAAAGGCATTTAATATAAGGACCAAACAAAGAATAAATAGTCGTAATAGGAAAGTTTTACGTGCAAAAAAAAAGGGAACCTGGGACAGCTGTTTCGTCCTTGTTAGGACTCGTCACCCACTGAAATAAGCTCAGAAAGTTACACCAGTGCTAAAAAATGTCCCATATTATGTTACATGCATATTAAACTTTCCTATTTATAAATAGCAGATAGGCAAAACTGCATTTTATAGTATCCTTTTTCCCATAAATACGATTAAAATTTTTTATTTAAAATGTTTTTCAAGTTGGTCCTTGTCAAGAAATCTGTGCAAGAAGGCAACAAAATTCTAATAGAAAAGCTTTGCGAATCTAAGCAACTAATTTTTGACGGTCTTAAACATCCAGTATTATTGCTTTCAGGTGATCTATTTTTGCCTTTGGTTTGATACGGCTCAATTTAATCCATTTAGATAAATAATGTGGATTTAATTTTTCTTTCTTTCAGAAAATGGAAATTTTTCTCACTGTTCATTTGTAGCAGGTGTTATATGATTTGAAAATAATGTAGGCTTCTCATTTCTTAAAGTAGTGGAAAAAAAAAAAGGAATGACGAAATTTTAAGTAAGGCTTCTTCTGAACTTGTTGCTACTTTTGTATTCAAATTCATTTGATGAGTCAGTGAAGGATGAGACTTTGGATTGCAATTAATTTCATCAACATTATAGCAGACACTTGTTTATTCCTTTTAATATAAAAAGGAGACCTTTAACAAGTCAATAAATTAGATATTGTTTGCAACAGTTAAATTCAAAACAATGTAACTTGACTTCTCTCATCTTCAGTGAGATCGTTGATAAATTTTAGATCCACTATTTTTTTGGTATTGGGCTTATTTTATTACAAAAAAAAAATAAAATATCTTTTGACATTGTATCTTTTATAATTAAAATTTTGAGTATGTTCACACAAAAATACATTTATCCCCTGTATAAATAGGTATTCAAAGTTAATTTTTTCAAGCCCTTTGGGAAAGATACCAATTGCAGGGTGGAATTCAAAGAGAGATACTTTCTATATGACTGCATGTTTGCTTAACATACATAGTCATGACTTCTCTCAAATGGAATTGCAACCAAGTTTGGACATTATCAGTTGATGATTTTTTTTCTTTATAATATTCTAATTGTAGGATTCAATTTTTCAGATTTTTTTATTTTTGTTTTACAAAGAAAGAACATGTTATTTCATAATAACGTTAAAAAAAAAAATCTATTTCTCAATCAAATATTCATATGCTAATTAAATTGTTGTGAATATTACCTTAAAGTCAAATATATTTTCGAAATACTGTATCCTTATTTTACAAAAAAAAAAAAAATTACATGAAACAATACCCCTTATTTTATGTTATGTCAATAATATTTACATACTACACCAAATTAAATTCCCTTAATTTTATAAATTTCTATAAGTGTCAACTTGGTGTTGTATTTGTTTCCAAAGAGGAGTTGAGAACACTATTTCGATATTTTGGCTATAGAAAGCTAATAGAAATTAGATCGGTGGTCACATGACCCTCCTTGAGTCTCAGAAGGAGGGACATTTTTCAGCTGTGCTTTACCACTACAACAGACGACTGCTGCCCCATTGAAAAACCATGGCTGGCTGCTCTAGGGAATGGAGGAGATGTAATTGCAGTCAGTGCCTGATGTCTCATGTAGCTCCAAGGAAACCTGACCTTAAAACTTGGAAAAAAAGAAACTTGACCCAAATGAAAGATTTCACTTCTGAACGCTTGACAATTCTTATTTAAAATTTCAGCAATAGAAATATTTATTAAAAAAATAAAAAAACCTCAGAAATTGGCGGAATAATATATGTCAACATGATCTCAGTCCCCACAATTCTACTATCCGCAGCATTAATTTTTTAAAATTCTATATCTAATTAATATTATTATTATTAATGATTCAAAAGCAGTAACTCACTGTACTTACATATTCCAAAATACTAAATAAATCTTACAAAATTTGAAAACTTGACATCAGAAAATATCTTTCAATTTATATTTTTGCAATAAACTTTTAACTTAATTACTTTGGAAGTTTATTGATCTGTAATATATTTCAAAACTAAGAAAGCTAAACAATTAAATTTTTAGTGTAAGGATGCTCAATAGTTCGATCAGATGGATTTGAGACTTTGAGAGCTAAACACTGATGTTACTCACAGAAATTTTTTTTTTTTTTAGCAGCACATTATGAATTTTCCTTGATAGCACCAGAATTTTGAATTATTTCACTGAATCCAGTGACATAAACAAAAATAAGCAAAAGTAAATTAAATTTGAGATCTTCAGAAACTACTTTGTTTTGTTTGTTTTTTTTAACAAAATTTTAATCCTGATCTGGACACTGATAAGATAATAGTTAATAATACAATTACAATATATCTCAACATCATAATCCTACTTAAGAAATTATTCTCTTGCAAAATCCAAATTAAAGATATAAGAAACACATCCATTCATTCAATAGTGCAGATCATTAATGCAATTTTTCAAGTTTACAACCCAGTCAGTGCTTTGACTAAGTATCTTCATCTACTTAGTTTTAAAAGAAAATCATATTTCATTTAATTACCACGATAATTAGAATCGGTTTCGGTGCAGTCTCATTTCTTAAATTACTTTTGATTCTTCTAGCTCAGATTAAAATCTTTTTTTTTTTTTTTTAATAGTAGCTTTTTTTTCAATTTCCGACAAATAATTCAAAGCCCAAAAAACCAAAGGTCCCAACAATCAACCACAAACTAATAATAAAGCAGTAACCCCCCTACTGCTAATAACAGCAGTAACCCCCCTCCCCGGCCCCCAATGTGATTTTGGACACTGCAGGTCATCTTTCAAAAACATGGATTACTAACTCATATTCTCAACCAGTGTTTTTCAAAGGATTCTGTGAAAGCAATAAAGCATTGAGAAAATTTGGTGCACTGCAAAATTTTTAGGAACAAGGTTGTGCTGTGGGATTTCCGTTAATATAAAATGTGCTGTGAAGCAAAAAAGGCTGAGAAGCTCTGTTCTAGCCTATTAAATCACAATTTGAATTTTTACGACATAGCAATTCTGAACTACACTCAAAATTAAATGTTTTATTTAGTCACTTTTTATAATAGCAAAACATGGAACTTATCCAAGAATCATCAACTTTAAGTGAAATTCAGATACTCTTTCTTTTTGGCAGCTCTTCTCATTTTTAGACATTGCTAAAAATATAACAAATTAATCAAAACTAGTTTAACTGTAAGAGAAGTCCACACAGTAAAAAAGAAACCGACTAAACACGATAAATATATTTGGTTAGGAATTGATAGTTCTTTTAAAAAGGTGCAAATTTATTCAATGCACTTAATTTCAACACTTAACTGAACATTCTTAGATCATTACTGAATAAAACAACAACTGATATGCAGCATTGTCATTACCAATGATTCATATATTTACACTTTTCTATATCTAGTTTGGACTTGAAACTTCCAATAATAAAATCATGAATTAACTAATGCCTCTATTACTTGCTAAGACAATATATTCATTTTATTAAAACTACCATTTCAACATATTTCATTGTATTTCTACAACATAAAGCAACTCATGTAAAAAAAAAAACTACATTTAATACTAAAAGCAAATTTTCGAAAAGATTAC
>JAFIDM010006943.1:25419587-25435683 GCA_023159025.1 Thereuonema tuberculata
AATGGGCAGGGAAATACCAGCATTTCAATACTTCATAAACATCCACAACACCTTCAATCCATCTAAAATATTAACCGCCGCAAAAATAAGCCATTAAATATCTATCCTCTTAATATATTTTGACTGGTAATCAATGTTTTCTGGGTTCAAACAAAAAATATGTCTCTGTATTCAAACTATCATTAATATTTACAATTAAAACCAGTGTAAGGATTCTAATAAACATGTACTGGACTCAAAGCTCTTAGTGCGATACCAAAAACAACAGTTAAACTAGACTCACTCAAAAGTTATATCAAGTGATAAATTTTTCAAATTACTGGAAAAAAATCATAAGTGGTCTTAACTTGAAGATGAAGTTGCCTTTCTTTTACATAATCCTACCTGTTTTATTAACCGTAATTTATTGATAATTGCTCTATACAATTCCTTTTTACCGATCTTTATCATAGCCTATTAATTGAGAAGTGTGTTGTTAATAAACAATATTTTAAATAGGCATCCAATGATGTTAACCAGTGATTGAGTCTGTTTGTTTTTGGTTTTCTACACCAAAATTAAGGTTATTACCATTTCATGATTGGCAGTCTGGTAATAAAAATAATTTAGATGCCAGCTCGAGATTTAAAAGTTATCTAATGTTCTTACCATTACTGAGTATTCACAAATGTTAGCCTTTTTTTTTTTGAAAGTCTCTCTTTATAGAACCTAATCATCAAAACTTTATAAACATTTCTGCCATCACTACAAAAGTCTTTAGGCACGGGTGCCCATGCCAGGGAGTGCACCATTGAAATTTTTGGGGGGTTCAAAAAAAGCAAATAGAGTGTAAAAGTGGTTTTTTTTTTTTTTTTTGTTGTTATTTTAATTTTTTTTTTGGGGGGGGGGGGGGGGGGGGGGAGATAAAAAGAGAGGGGGGGAGGGGGGGGGGGGGGTGGGGGGGGGGGCGGGGGGGGGGGGGGGGGGGCACCTCTGCTTTAGGTATTGTTAATTAATGGGTTTGCTTAAATCTACATTTAGTAATAAGTGGTCCTTGGAGGCATATAGGTTCATAACAGAAACTTTACTCATTCCTACCGCATTTCTTTTTGTTAACAAGAGAAAAACCAAACTTACCATTCATGTACTTTAATCAGACTTTTTTTGTGGAGTTTAAAACCTTTTCTACTCTTAAAATTTTACCATAAATATAAAATAATTTACAGTTTTTAAGAAATATCATCATCTCATAATTTTATCTTTCCATTCCAGAAGAAATCGGTAAAAAAGGTCGTAGTGTAGTTTATAGAAGTGACTTTTGTACACTGTAGTTCGATATCTCCCATTACTGATTGAAGACAATCTGAAGTCTATTCAAAACACTTAAGTCTTATCAACCTAATTCGGACGCTTAAAAGATACTCCCTAAATCAACTTCATCTCATTGTCTTTAATGCTTAAGGAATGTAATAAGTATCAATACCGCATGACTGTTCCATGACTTTTACCATTAAACAATTTCAATCTTTTATTAATTACCAATTCATCTATAAATGTAAGGTTTAAAAAGCTTTATCCTTTTCTTACAATTTCTTAATCTAAATCATGTATTATTATTAATTGAACAAAAATTAACTTTTTCTTTTCGGAGTCGTTTTTGTTATTTTTTTTTTTTTTTTTTTTTGAAACCGGCGTGTGATGCTTTGGACTTCTGAGGCCTAAAAACAGGACAATGATTTCTTGTCATTATTTTTTTCTATCAAATTTTAAACACCACTCTTTATAAGTATTACCTGTGAGCAAAAATAAGATTCTTGAATTCCTAGTTTAATACATGTTGGACACTGTAACTTAGCTACAGAACTGCATCCAGGTGTCTCACAGATTCTACCGTCCATTACAACTGCGGCCATTAAGAAGACTTTTACTAATTCAGACGAAACATTCGTATTAGAATAAATGAAAGATTTTTAATAAAATTCTAAAATAAAACAGTAAATAAATTGGTACATGAAAATAAAATTAAGTGAATTCTAAATATAAAAAGGACATTTTTTTTTGGAGTCGTTTAGAAATGTGGTAGGAATAGTTTTTTTCGTATTTCATTTACTTCCGATAACAATTCCGGTTCCGTTGCTATGGTTACAGATTTATTGTGTTCTGTTATTTCATATGCGATTCATTAAAATACAAAAAAAGGGGAGGGACACAGAAATCGAATAATTAGAAATCACTGATAATCTTCGAAATTTGAAGTTTCGCTCCACAAATATATCATAAATTATTTAATTCTTTTTTTCAAATCAGAATTAAAAAAAAATGATGGTGTTTAATTCTAGAAACAATTGAAGATATCACTTATTGTTCTCAAATAGAATTAATGCTACTACACTTTACTTAAGATCAGTATTTGTTCGTTTGTTACCAATTTGTCAACTTACGCACCAGTTGTATTATATTAAAATATTAAGAACAAAAATGATATTTTTAATCTGTGTGATTTTAAATGATTCAAGAGCAATAGAGGCTAATGTGGATGAGGAACTACAAAAAGTCACTGAGAAAAAATAATATGGTACGCTTATAGATTGCTGTGCAATGATGTACAGGCATGAAGTTAATCACTGTTGTTTTGGCTCTCAAGGTGTAGGAATCATCTGCTGTACAGCAATAGGTTGTTCCATTTTTCTTGGTATGTAGGGCAAGAACCATCAAACTTTTTCAGTTCTTATTTTATATAAATAAATATATAGTAACTAAAAAAGGAACAAAATATAATTTAAATAATAAGAATGTCATTATTATTAAGAGTTCATCCATGACTCGAATCATTCCAGTTTTTTATTTTTTTTATTTTAAAGTGTGTTTAAATGTCTGTTCTGAGTCTCATTTGTCTGCTTTATGTACATTTTTTTTTAATATATGGCACTAATATTCTTCAATTTTGTAATAACAAAAGATTACGTTTTTAAATAGTTTATTAGGGGCTTTTTCTTGATTTTTTTTTTAGTCATTTTTTCCCTTCCAAAACTTTCCTATAGGGATTTCAAAATGTACATTTAAATATTGCATTATTTATATTGTGCTGTTCTAGTTTTGTAAAGCTTTATATTCAGCATGTCTGAATTTCACAGATTTTTCCTAATTCTCTTAAGTAATTATTCCCAATCTGGGTATGCATGAAAAAAATTGAATAATGGCAAAAAACGGTACATATGTTTATAGTGGAAGACAAGAGAAAAGTCAAAAGGGTGAAATTAATTGTGTGTTGCTGTATATGTTATAAAAAATTATTTCAATTTCAAAACATAACAAAGTTTTTATACTTATAAATAAATTTATTAATAAATTAAATGTGTTAATTTTTACTGTAATTTCTGATTTTTAATGAAAAATACATGCATTGTATTATTATTATTTTGAAAAGTTTCAAACCATGGGTTTCCCCAGCAAAGACAAAATGGCGGGTCAAGCACCAAAGCACATTTTGTCAAGTGTAAAAAATAAAAAAAAAAAGTGTGGAAGCAAGCTTAGAGATGTGTGGTTGTGTCCATAAATTTCCTAACTAGCGTGTTGTGTTGAGTATCACAGACTTCTGGAGTTGTGCAAAAGTGTTTTTGTGAAGTCCTAGTGTGCTGAGGCTGTGGTGCAATGTGTGAGGCACCAGACCAGTGGCGGACAGGACTATGGGTACAACACGTACTCGGTCCTGTCTCCATTGCTTCTGGAGCTCGTGTGCTAGGTCGGTGTAATTACTGATCTTGTCTGAGTGAGTTTTCTGCATGTTCTTGCTGACAGGCACTGCAATATCAATTAGGTAGGTCTGTTTGTTGACCTTATCAACAAGTATGATGTCAGGTCTGTTGAGATAAATGGTTTTGTCTGTGTGAATGGGGTGGTCCCAGTACAGCTTATGTGAGGATGACTCTAATACACTTTGTTGTGTACTTGTAGTATGGGACCGGGTTCTTAATAAGTGAGAGTTTGTGTACTAGCTGTTGATAAATGATTGACGCTATCTGATTGTGTCGTTGAGGTAGTCTGTTTGGGAGAGAAGGGGACCACCTGATATTATGTGGTCGATCGTCTCATGCCTAGTGGGGTATTTCCTGCATCTGTCGTCATATGTGTTTGCATCATGTAGAATATGTTTCTTGTAGTTGCGTGTGGGGATGACTTGGTCCTGCGATAATGAACCCTTCGGTCTCCCCAAACAGCTCACCACTCATCAGCCATCTGTGCGATGCTTCCATGTCGACATGAGGCTGGCATTTCCTGCATCTGTCGTCATATGTGTTTGCATTGTGTAGAATGTTTCTTGTAGTTGCGTATGGGATCACTTGGTCCTGTATCGCGATCATGTCTCCCCAAACAGCTCACCACTTGTCAGCCATCTGTTCGATGCTTCCATGTCGACATGTGGCTGGCTGAGTCCATGGCAATGTCTGCCATGGAGTTCCTTACGAGCCCATGATTCACACAGCTGCTGTGTGTAGACCTGTGTTGGGAATGGTGAGTGTTAGAGAAGGGTTTTCGAGGTCCAGGGGTGCGAGGTGTGTATCAGCCTTGACAGTGGCTGAGTGGAGTGAGGAGTGTTGTGCTCTTTGTTGGAGCTGTTCCCTAAGTGTGTATACTTGTTTTTCGTGTAGGGTGATGAGGTTGATGAGTCCTTGACCTCCCTCCTTGCGGGCAAGAGTCATCCTTTCCGTAGCAGACTTGGGATGGTGCGTGTTGTGCATTGTAGTGCTTCGAGTTCAGTGTTTGTCCATGGAATTATGCCAAACGAATATGTGTTGATGGCTTTAAGCAAAAGTGTTGATCGCTTTAATTTTATTTCTGGCGTTGAGTTGTGTTTTGAGGATGTTGTGAATGCGAGCACAGTATATGTTCTTAAGTGCGTTTTTGATGTTTGCGTTGTCAATGAATCGCATTTGCTGGAAGCCCAGGTACTTGGAGGTCTCTTCCATGCCAACCCATGGTCCAGTTCAAAACCCTCCAAATTCAAAGACTTCCCGCGTTTTTTATATGTATCTTGCGGCATTTGTCGATTCCAAATTCCATCCCAATGTTTTTGGTGAACTGTGTTGTGACTTGTAGTAAATTAGTAAGTTGTGCATTGTTTGTGACTTAGAACTTAATATCATCCATGTAGAGTAAGTGTGGGATTTTGTATGGTGTCATAGTGCCTGAGGTAAACCTATAACCGTGTTTTGTGTTGTTTAGCATGTGGCCTAATGGATTCAGGGCGAGGCAGAACTAAAAAGGACTCAAGGAGTCTCCTGGAAAATACCTTATGGGAATGGGGACTGTAGTGATGGAGGTGTTGTAGTTTGTGTTCCAACTCTTCATCGTGGCATCCAAGAATGCCGTGATCTTGGGGTGTTTTTTGTCGAGTGAAGAATGTGTAAAAGCCAGGAATGGGGAACTGAGTCAAATGCCTTCTTGTAGTCGATGTAGGCGATGCGTAAGTTCCTATTCTTCGCACGCGCCTGTCGCAGGATTACCGAGTCAATAAGGAGTTGCTCCTTTCAACCCTGGGAATTCCTGTGACAGCCCTTCTGCTGTTCGGAAAGAATGTTATGTGTCTCGATGTGTCTGTAAATTTTGTCTGCAAGGCAGGAGGTGAGGAGTTTGTAAAGTGTGGGGAGGCAAGTGATTGGACGGTAGTTTGCAGGGTGTGCTGTTTCAGTGTTCTTCCTCTGTAGGTATGTGACACCTGTGTGAGGAAAAGATTGGTGGGAATGTTTGTTTGGGTGTAGTAGAGGGAGATGTAAGGGATCTGTAGAAAGTATTGTATTGGAAAGTGTTGTTCTGTTGTTTGCGCAGAGTGCACTGTTTGTATCTTTGTAATCTTTTTGTAAGTGCACTGAGGTTTTGCTTCAGTGTGTCGAGATGTTCCTTATCAGGCATTGTGGTTTGAGTGTGAAGGGCGAGTGTTTATGTGCTTAATATCTTCCTAACCTGGGACATAAGTTTCTTTGTTTTGTTTCCTGCACAGTACTGTGTGAGCCTGGATATGTCTCCTCTAAGGTAGTTGATGCGGCCCTCTAGGTGACATCTCCAAGGCGGATGTATCCTTGTAACCATGCAGTGGAGGTATGTGGTGTAGTTTGATTTCAAGTGCCCAAATGGTTCCATGTGCCGCTCACTACAGTGTTGTGTGTATGTCTTCTAATGTTTGGATATTGTCAAGGTGTTGTGGTATAGTATGTGTGTTTAGATTGTGTATGATTGTGGAGAGTTGTTTGATGTGTGTACTTTGACGAGTGGCAGCCTATGTGTGGGGTTTGTGCCTGTGTATTGTGCTAGTGCAATGCAGAAGTGATCATGTGCTGCTTGTAATATGTTATTAGTTGTATTGTTGGGGCATGTGTACTGAGGGGTAGAGATTGTTTCTGCTTTTGCCATAAAGGTAGTGTCTTCTAGTGGGGTGTGGTGTGGTGTCCTGTGATTGGATTCAGAGACTTCTTCTCTAATTTGTGTAAGTATGCATGGGGAAATAAAATTGTTTACTACTACGGAACGTCACTTATCCGCTACCCGCTGTTCGCTAGGCCCTAACGATGGATAATGTTTGGTGAAGTGGCTGTCTGTATCATATGAGATGAGTCCCTAACTGTGTAAGGGTATAGAAGTTGCATGTAAGATCCTGGTTCATCTGCGATGGCCATTGGATGCGCTGGCATGGTCACCTGCTCAGACACAGACAAAACACTTCCGATCGTTCGGGCTACCAACATTGTCGGGGCATTGTGGTAGCCATACTACAGAATGGAGTGCCACTTTCTCCACCACCACCTGCGGGAGACTGTCATATATTTTTCGAACGGAGGCCTCTGCCTTACCCCCGAATGCGGTAACTTTATCCTGCGCCACACCCGATGCAGCATGTTCAATATTAAAACAAGATCTCATCATAGATGGTTGGTTCCTTCAGTCTACCCTAAAGCTAGTGTAGTTCCCGCCCCCAACGCGAGGAGATAGGGTCCATTGGGGCTTATTATTATTATCATTATACATTATTTTTAAATCTCATTTTAGACCCATTTACTTCCAGTTATGATATATAAATTTGAAATAACAGCAATGATATTAATTATAATCATTTTGCTAATAT
The DNA here is from genome assembly GCA_023159025.1 of Thereuonema tuberculata. Taxonomy (NCBI): domain Eukaryota; kingdom Metazoa; phylum Arthropoda; class Chilopoda; order Scutigeromorpha; family Scutigeridae; genus Thereuonema; species Thereuonema tuberculata. The sequence goes on from JAFIDM010006943.1 coordinate 25,426,684, forward strand.
TAAGGGTATAATTTACGGAAATGACCTGCCAAGAGGTATGCAAGTGAAAAAAGGCTGGAAAGACTGCTCTAAGTACAGTAGAGCCCTGATTATCCACGAGTGGATGATCAGCGAGTGCCGGTAAAAATTTAATTACGAATTTAAAAAAAAAAAAAACAATTTTAATCCAAGCCAACAACAGGGAAAATACAATAGGCCCTACAGTGCGAAGGTCGAAAATTACTGACAGGTTTATTGTGCAGCGTGATCCTATAGGTCTTCTCGGAATTTGTGGATGCAAACATAGAGCAAAGGTTTCTGCTTTACTGTACATATTTTAAAAGTCTTACATATTATGTTTTTTCATAATGTAGTTTTTAATGGTGAAATATTTTTTTTCATGTTTATACCTCATTTTTAGTCTTTTTTCAGGTTATCCGCAAAGCCCTTGCCACCCAATTCCGCAGATAATCGGGGCTCTACTGTAGTTCATCTTCCTCCCAAATTAACATGAGGACAATTTAAGAACAGGTATTAAATAGATCATTTGCATACTTTTCTAATACATTAAGTTTTACGGATAAAAGTCCTCAACAGAAATAAACAAATTTTTTCTCAATGAAGTAATTTAGAATTTGTTAGAAATTTGATAAACAATAAACAAAAGAGAACATTATTGAAGCAGATATACAGTTCAAACTAACAGTCACTGAATATTACCTGTTTGTAATAATTACCAGTATGATAACAGCAACATCTACTTACTGTTTTCTGTTCTTCTATTGTCTTGTTTTGCTTGGAAACTTTTATTAGCTTGAGGTTTCATACATAAAACTGACAACGTAATATAACATTTGGATTTTAATCTTCAAGTTTCCTGAAGATTAAAATGGTGTTAATCTTTGTTTTGTAGATTTTGTTTCTTAATTTAACATTTATTTTTTCATCAAAAATATAAATTGTTGTTCTTGAAAACAGACTGTAAATTGTGTTAAACCTCTCTATGGGACTTGCTCCTAAATAATTTTTCTCCTAAAAGAGATTTTGCTCCTAAATAATTATCCAGAACTTTTAGCTCTGTCATTCCTTTACTCTGAGGTACTGCAGTAAAAGAATGGCAGAGCTAAAATAGTTTAGACTAATTTGTTCATGATTTATTACAGTGGCCTTCTACGTATTTAGCCGCAGCAAAAACTGGTATAAGTCACTACTATTTATAAAAATCAGATTTTTTTTAATGACTTTTTATAAACAATAAGATTTACATTGCATTAAGTAAGATGTTGGTAAGAAACCTAATGAATGATGTATTTGCTTGTTTTTAGTACACTAATAGATATCACATCTAAAAGTATACAAAAAAAAAAAAAAATTCTGTAGTTAAATTCAATAATTTTTTTTTAATTTGCCTGAAGTACTCTCACTTCCAAAAGTTAAGCATGGAGAGGAAAAATGTTAATTTCCGTAAGAGATCTGAATTAAAGAAGCTGAAATTTGCTGCAAAGGTAGAAGGAAGTATGCAAATTATATAGGTAACAGCCAATCACGGTTTCGCGTCGAGAAATATGCAAAACAGGCAGTCATGTAAGAAGCCGGCATTGTGAAGGGTTACAGGAGTTGCATGTAAGTGCTGATGAAAGGTGTTTAGAACGTTCGTACGATTTGTTTTCAAGCTAGACGTGTTTCTATGGCTTCCAGAAGACAAATGGAAGATTCTGAGCGCTGGCTGGCTGTCGGACGCATTGAAGCAGGACAGTCTATAACAGATGTTGCTCGTTTCTTCGACATTCATCATTCCGTCATTTCACGATTATGGAAACAATTCCAAACCAGCCAAACAGTTGTCCGAAAACCTGTAGCCGGTCGTCCAAGGGTTACGACCCTCGCGGAAGATCGATATATTGCTGTTGTAGCCAAGCGGAATCAAAGATCTACCTCCACACGTGTGACATCTATGATTGTAAGACGATATCTGCCACTACTATTTGTCGAAGGATACACATGAATGGTCTGTACGCCCGGGTACCACGAGTTTGTGTTCCTTTATCCGTCCAATCCAGAGGGTCACGATTACAGTGGTTCCGCCAGCATGTGAATTGGACTATGTCTGATTGGGGTAACGTTATGTTCACAGATGAGTCCAGATTTGCCCTACAACCCGATGATAAGCGTATAAGGGTCTGTAGGGAACAAGGCACACGCAATCGGCCCCAGAACATCACGCATTCCGCGGTGGAAGCATCATGGTCTGGGCAGGGATTTCATTGGGATATCGCACCGACCTGCACATTTACAGGCGAGGTCCTGTGATGGCTGTACGGTATTGAGATGAAGTCCTAACCCCATTGTGAAACTGTACGGTGCAGCAGTTGGTCCTTCTTTCATTTTAATGGACAATAATGCATGTCCCCATAGAGCTACCATCGTTGACGAATTTCTGGAGAGTGAGGGGATTGCGCGTATGGAGTGGCCAGCTTACTCGCCGGACAATTAATCCAATTGAAAATCTTTGGGATGCCCTCAGCCGTGCTGTATGTCTAAGTTTCCCACCTCCAGACACTCCCAGAGCTTTAGAAACTGCTCTACAGGAGGAATGGCAATTACTGGACTCTGCGGTGGTTGATCACCTCGTAACAAGCATGATCACACGCTGTAAACTTTGTATGCAGGTGAGGGGTGCTCACATATACCCTATTATTGTCGGTTTTTATTGTTTGTTTTGAATTTAAACATCATTTTGTTAATGATGCAAATCTGACGTCATCTTATAATTTATGAAAATTCAATATTTTGTTTATCTCTGTATGTAATTCTTTGTTTTGTTTCATGAATAAACATAGAGCTATTTACTTGCAGCATTTCATGTCAATCAAAGCAGTACTTGTCCATTTTTTCGCATTTTACAGCTCCATGCTTAACATTTGGAAGTGAGTGTATATGAAGAAACCTGTGCAGATCTGGAACAAATCAAAGAAGTGAAGAAGCCCAGACCCTATCTTGTGGAAATTTATAACAACAATATGGGTGGTGTTCTCTTGGGCATCACAGAAAATCCTGCTTCACAAGAATATGTGGTCGAAAACTGTGACAAAACCAGGATCCCATTTAGCCAGCTGTGGAATGTCGTCTTAAAATGAAATCCAGAATTTGCCCATTTCATCTTAGTGTTTTAACTTCTCCTATCATTTTTAAGCTCTGGCAATTTCTCTACTTCTACCAAGGAAAGAAGTAACCAGTAACTTCCAAAGAAACAAATGGATTTCGTATCCAGCCATACATATTTGTGTTTAGATTTGGAAAGTAACTTTCAAGGTTAACTCTGAGTAATGTTAGATAGTTGTAAATCAAATCTTTTATTTCTTCAAAACACACTGAGAAGTATTTGGGAACATTTCATAGCTTTCTTTCACTTTCCGAGACCAAATTGCTAACTTTGTCTCTTAAGGCTGAAATTTTGTCTATTGCAGTAAGATGTTTTCGTCCATTTCTTGTAGACTGAAATTATATTTGTTCAGGAGGTCAAATATATCACACAGAAAAACTAATTTTGTGCACCATAGTTTATTTGTAAGCAGATCTATAAACTCAGTTTTATTATCGTGCTGAAATAATTCCAACATTGCATTCCTGAGCTCTTAAACACGACTTTAAGATTCGTCCTCTATACAACCACTGTACTCCATTATGGAGAAGAAGATTGTGGTGTTTTGCTCCAACTTTGTGACATATAAGAGCAAATATGCATGATTTCATAAGTCTGCTTTTAATAAAATTTACCATCTTTATTACTTAGTCTAAAACGGTCTTTAAATCTTCACTAATAGTTTTTGTAACAAGCACTTCTTGGTGTATGCAGCAGTGCAGATAATTATTTTCTGATTTTTATTTTGACTAATGAAATAAAACCTTTTGTAGTCCCTTTCCTTGAAGGGCAATCATCCATGCATATTCCAACACAGTTCATCCAAGACAAAATATTTTTCTCCATGTAGTCATTTAAAATGCTGAAAATATTTTCTTCTCTTGTAGTAAAAGGAATTCCTAAGCAACACAAATAATATTCAACAATTTTTCTTCATAAGTAAAATGTATGTAAGCCAAAAATTGACTAAGTCCGCTTGAATCAATTGATTCGCCAACTTGAATTGCAAACATGGCACTCATTGTGTCTAACCTTGTCTCTAAATGTTCAATGTTTTCAGATAAATCCTGTATTCTTTGCCAACTGTATTATCAGCCAAAGGAATCTTCTTAATTTCAGCTTTGTATTCAGAGGCTAAACATAGTTTTTGCAATAGCACAATATGCTGGAATAATGGTTTTCCAGCCAGATGAGTGGGGTAGGGTAGTTTTTGCAATTATCTCAGATACTAGGTAACTTCCTGAGCTTGTAAGAAGTCTTGAACTTCTTAGTAAATACATTGTTAACATTTTTTTTGAAGTAATTCACAGACTTTTCTATTAAGTGCCTGTGTTTAGAAGAAAAATGGCGAAACAGTTTATTTGATACCATACTCACATTAGACAAGTTTTTCTCTGCAAACTAAACACTCCAGCATGAGAGTGCTCTCATCACCAAATCCATTTTTAAATAATCTTCATTAAACGCACCTTTTCTTTTGTGAATTTTGTGTCACCTTTGCTCGATGAGGATGAACACACCCTCTTACTTGTTGAAGCATCGACATTCATTTCCTTATCACTAGTTTTCAAAACGTCTGTTGAAACTTCTTTGATATAAGTTCTCTTTCTTACAATAAATTTATTCATGCTAATGAATGAAAGTGAAAAAGTGAACACTAACACAGTACAAAAGAAGAGTCTACAGATAATCACTTCAAAAGTTCTGAAAATGTGGGATTACAGTGGGACCACAGTAATACATAATAATATTAGACAATAATAATGAAGAGAGAAACATGTTGACTGCTACATTGGCCATGAACACAGGCAATACTGAGCAGTGTTGCCAACCGGTGAGCATAGTCAATGTGCGCGTGTCTGCACGAGCTCATCTGCACATTTGTCAAGGACATGCCTCTAGCAGACATTTGATGCTAGGAAACTAAGGGGTGACTTCAGCCACTTTCTTTCTTCATTTTTAGAGTATCGTCCATCGTCGGAGTTAATACTTGAAAATAGACAAAAAAAAAAAAAAATATTTATCAGTCAGTTCGCAACATCCCATAAACCTTTAGGCAACACCATGTTTGGAAAGCTGTGGTTTAAAATATTGAGACAATTTTACAATATAGAAACATATACTAAAAAGACATGCAAAGATTTGACAGCAGAATTTTGATTGCCCATCAGTATCAAGAAGAAACCTAGAATTCCATCTATGATTTTTTTTTACAAAGATATGGTTGATCCAGAATGAATGATAATGTTCATATCATAAGGTTAGGCTTGGATATCTGAAAGCTGAAATACTAAAGAATAGATGGGTTATCCAAAGCTAAGCCCTATTGAGCATGCTTAGGATGCTTTAGGATATGTTGCATGGTGCCAAGTATCTCCCAGAACAGTCTATGAGCTGTGAGACTTGATCATTAAGTAATTCAATAAAGTAGATAATGTGGCCAGTAAATTAACTTTGCAAATTCTTAGTTTAGATGTTGATTTAAACATCATTTCCTACTTTGTTTATTTCAGTTCATTTTTAAATATTGTAAAGTTAACTCTTTAGTTCATCAAAAATCAGCTCTTGGTATTGCAGGCATATTTTGATGTCATGACAGGTTTCTTGCTTCGGTTTTTTTTTAGCATTTAATTTTCATGTTAATATTATATTTACAAATGAAAAAATATCACTATTTGTAAATTCCTGATGATAGTAATTAAAGTATCCCAACTCAACACTGTCTATGTGAATGTAGCCGTCCAAATGCAACAGTATTTGGCTAGATGGCATTTCAGGATATGCAGCTGACATTTCTGAAAAATAAAAATTAGTGTCGAAAGTTACCACGAAGCCATTTGTGGTGTTGCAGGCAATGAAAATGGAGTTTCATTTGTATAAGCACATGTGTTGCAAATGTTTTATGAAAACTGTCGCTTCACTTTTGGAAATCCGCTGTTGTAAGCAAATATCAGGACCATTGACTCCACAAGTTCTCAGGAGAATGATCACTCAGTTAGAGGAAATTGCACATCTAGGAGTTCAACCTGATTGAGGGCACAAACCTATCACTTCACAAGTAGTTGAAGATGTTACCACAGCTATTGTTGGACAGTCAATGAATAATGTTGTAATTTCCTGTAGTGTCGTGGCACTAGTGGTTTTCATCAACAGTGTGAAAGGTACTGAGAAAGGTGGTGCATTATTATCAGTATAATATCAGTCACAATCAGCAGTCGCTTATCATTGACAGGGAAACCTGACTTATGTCTGCATTAACCTTCTTTGCCAGAATGGAAGTGGATGAGTCGAGGCATGGCAGATCTTGTGGAGTGAAGAGACATTTTCACCTTAGTGAAGCAGTGAACACCCGTAACTTTTGTATTGACAATGGACAACCTTTATTATTTCCAGCTAATTCCACTGCACTTGACTCAAGTTGTTGCAATCTGATGTGGATTCATAGACACTTTCATTCTTAGACTATTATTCTTTGAAGAAGCTATTCACAATGGCCCTATGACATGCTCTGTGATGGTCTAGAAATACCGAGAGATTCTCAATACCTTTGTTGTTTACCAACTGCAACAGTAACAATGCCAAGGAGTCAACCCCTTTTATGCAAGTCATTGGACACTGTACAGCAGTTTCTACGACACATTTCACTGAAAACAGAGTAATTCATCATGCATTTCCTGCTGTAACACATTCTCTGGATCTTAATCCTTGTGATTTCTCTGGGACACATAAAAAGTGTGGTGTATCGAGGCTGCAAGTTTGGCAGCCTTGAAAGACAGCATCACACTGCATGTGAGAAGCATCACAGCAGATCAGTTATGGTTGGCTATTGATAACAGTGTTTATTGCTATCAGGCTTTACACCTTTAGAACGACGACTACATTGATCAGTTTCGCTTGCATATCTAACGGCAGTATCTCTTTGTAGCATCGAGTGTCTTTTACAAATAAAATATCGTTGTTTGCAGTGCCACAAGTGACATAGTAGTGACTTTTGATACTAATTTTTTTTTTTTTTTTAAATATTGGCCGCATGTCCTGAAATATCACGCTACCAAATTTCATTGCATTTGAACTGCTGTTTAACGTTTTAGACAGTATTGAATAGTGGCTTGTTAATTACAATCACATAGTACTTACATTTATGTCTTCCTTCCCAAAGTACTGTAACCTAGTATAGTTTCCAGTTTTAGGACTTTATCTTGACAGATTGATTGATTTATTTCTATTTTTTTCTTCACAAATTATCATTTACTTGTTTATCATTAATTCCTTTCTTGTACTATTTAAACATACCTGAAATTGGTAGCAATTCATTTTGCTGTGAAATGAGAAGTTGACTGGAAAAAAAACCCAGCAACATGGACAATTTTGTTTTGCAGCTTGTTTCATAACATCACTGAAATGTTTTAGGAAAAATATTTTCTTGACACTTGATGAATCAACAGGGCTTTCAAGAGGAAATTAAGGCATAGTCTTTTTATGTGCTCAGAAAAACAAAACAAAGCAACAACTTTAATTGCTAATCTGAATTAAAAGATAGTAAAATCTGAAAGTTCATTGGTCTTTCCAATATTGATCTTTTCTTTCTAAGTCTCTCTACTAAGTTACTTCTCCAATCAATATAATCTTTCTCCTTAATGACACACAAAGATGTTTATTTAGTCAAGAAAATACCTACCAAAAGTTATAATTCTCACAAGGATCTCAAATATTGAAATACTTTGTCAATCTATTGGTCAATACATCAGAAGCGCAGTGGTGCCTCAAAGGGAAAAATACACAATGAAAAACTCACCAATAAAACATTAGTGAGAAAATTCATGTGCCAGCAGTGCGCTGGCCTCAATGAATTTTTTTAAAGCATAAAAAATTCAAACTGCACATTTGAATTATTAATAATGACAATGGGTGAGACCAAATTATTTACAAGTGACATCCTGGAACAGCTGTTTCACACTCACTTGTTATTTACTTGTTTCACTTGTTATTTACTGGTGACTTCTCCTGGCTGATGATCGCCAATGAGCATGAAACAGCTGTTCCAGGATGTCACTTGTAAATAATTTGGTCTCACCCATTGTCACTATTGGCCAATCTTTTGAAAATTTTGCTGATTTACTGTCATCCATCTCTCTTTTTTATTCATCTGATAATTCCTTTGACTAAATAGTTGTATCATTGACTATTTTCATTGAATTGAGACTGTCTTAATATTTGCTTTAGGATGCTTTCAGCATTTGAGTTAGAATTTAGCAATTTCTATCAGGGTTAATTAACATAGATGATGAAATCTATAATATACAGGATGTCCACATGAAGCCTCACCTATTTTTGAGGAGCATTAAAAAAAAAAAAGTACACCAGATGGAATAATGAAGTCTGTGCCAAAGGAAAAAACAACTCAAAGAATTATGACTCAATTTTTCGTTCAGTAACACAAGCACAAATGGCATCCGAACAACAGAAAGTGCAAGTAATGTTGTAGTTTCCTAAGCATGTGACACTCCAGAGTCTGTTCCGATGGACATATGGAACAGATCTTCCTGGCAAGAAGTCTTGTCAGGGACTAGAACAACAAATTTTTGGAGATGGGCAGTGTGCACAGATGAAAAGGAAGTGGAAAGCAGGCATTGAATGACAATGACGTTGAGCAAATCAGAGAAGCTTTTCAGTGAAGACCACGTAAGTCTATCAGATGTGCAACCAGAGTGCTGCACAATCCACGCTCAACTGTCCACAAAAGTGTAACACAAGCGACTGCGTCTGTATGCCTACAAATTACAGATAGTGCAGTAGTTCCAGTCTGATAATTTGTCAAGGAGGTTTGCATTTGTTACAGAAATGTTAGCTGTGATAGAGGATGATTCTGACTACCTGCG
>JAFIDM010006943.1:25458650-25483357 GCA_023159025.1 Thereuonema tuberculata
TCAAGGATTAATATTTAACTTGTTCAATGGGAAAGATGGACTCGCAAAGAGTTGAAGCCAATAATCAGAATTAAGAGCTTAGTAGGAGACAGCTGGTTCTGCTAATGCTGTTAAGGAAAGATTGCAAATTAAAAAATAATAATTGAGATACAAAAATAACAACCAACAGAGCTACAAAAGAACGATAACAAATTAGCTTGGGGTGCGAAATCTGTTATCCTTCTTTTGTGCATTCATTGTTTGTTTGTTTGTTTTTTTTTTGAATTATTAGGCACGTTAACTCTGAAATAATTAAGATGTTTTATTGAAAGCAAACGTAAAAAAGTAAAGATTTCAGAATGTCTGAATGATTGCAAATTAATCCAAGCTATGTCATTTGCAAAACCAAACCAAACTGTTAAATCAATTTAATCTAAATATTTTTAGGAAAAAAAAAGTGTTTTATTTCAAATGTATGTTGAAATTATACAATAAAACAAGTTTTAGCCAATTAATTCATTTTAATGGAATTTATTTAAAGAAAAGCTACATTTGATCAAACGATGCAGACATCTGGCATCACAAAATGTACATCCAAATGAGGACTGTATGCAGTGGCCCTAGACATCAAAGTCAAATCAAAAATCTGTCTAAAGCAGCTCCAGCATGAGTTCCACTGCTTTACTGACTTCATTACGTAGTTTATCTATTTGAATCTAAACAACTAATCTAAAAAGTGCCAAGCAATTACTACTGCAATTACAGATGAGGGAAGAGAGGAGGGAAACTTGTATTTCTTTTTTAAAGATTACAGTATATATATATAACAGTCCAAATATCTGTGACGTATACTTATTTTATTATTTTACAACTTAAGTTATCCTAATTTTTATTAAAAAAAAAGCAATACATAGTATTTAAATTTCTGTTTAAGTCTTGATTATATCATGGAATCCCTGATTTCATTGGAAATTGAGGTCCTCCCTCATCTGTGTTGAGCCATAAGTAAAGCAGAGGTCATGCTGTAACCAGTGGCACAAGCTAGTGGCACAGAGTATTAAATAACAAATATACATCCTTACAAAATTCTCTGCACAAATCATGAACACGAGGGATAGATGTTGAGAGGGTGTCAAAGACACCAAAGGTGGGACTCAGGCCGGGGAAATATCAATTGGACCTAAAATATGAGTGGGAAGTGGTTCTGTCGTAATGCAAAGTGCCGTCAAAGGAGCATAGAAGGTGCCAGAAGTTGATAAAAACTCTATAAGAGAGACTATTGGAAGGAAATAAAATTTCAGCAGAATGTCACGGCATAAGTTGTTGCTTTATTATTCTCTCAGTGCACCTGGCATTACTCAAAAAGAATCTGGTTTCTTTGTTTCGTATTTTTTTTTTACTGAAAAGGTAACAGTTTCATGCTTAATATTTGTTTTGTCCACTGCAGTAATAGCAGCAGCACAAACAACTTCCTTATGGTCCACTAAACCAGAGAGGATTTCACAAATACATTATACACTGTTTGATTGCACACATCCAACAGGCTGCAGGTGCTACAAGCATTCTCACAGCAGGAAGAGAGAGAGAGACACATACAGATAGATATATATATAGAATACTACAATAAAATTAAAACAGCTATTCTGTTAAAACATTCATAAATGGAGGAGCTGAGTGTTCTTCAGATGAGAAAGCATGATCAATAAGCAACATTTAGTTATTAATTCTTTTTTTTTTTTTTGTCTACAGTGTAGAAATTATTTTAAAGGCAGGTTTAGAGATTATTTTCCGTGATTGTTTCTTCTGAAAGAATTAGATTTCAACTTAGAAAGTGTTACAAACCACATCCCACTACATCATCAGGGGTGTTGGGAATGTTCTTTTGCTATAAATTTCAGAAAAGAGAAAATATATGTATATATTTATACTTGCATCTGTACAAACAGAATGCAATTAGCAGACCATTGTATCCTATGGTCAGATGTTTTATCTACATAAAAGGATAAATGATTTGGATTATGCACGTCTTGGCACCTACACTGGAGACTAACTGGGATAAAGGAGAACATATGAGACTAGAAATGTTTGGGAGGAAAGGAATTAAGTGCATTTAAATACAAATAAATACAACACTCAAAAACAAAATAATCTGCATAAAATTACATGTTTGGAGCAAACTAAAAGAAACTGTATAATAAAATTGCTGCTCCAAATAGATTCTTCTCTCGATGGTCTGTTGATTATTTAAATAAACAACAAATCACTAATTTAAAACAACAATAGTAATAATAATAATAAAAAAATATCAGTTCAACAGGCCAGAGGAAGAGTTTTTCTTGTATGGCAAAGCTGCAAGTTTACAGGCGATACTTCTCCCTGTGTACTGTACTATATGGAACTGAATAATACCTACAAGAAATTCGAGTTGTGCTAAATGAGGAGATCTAGACTTGGAGAGAGTAGGGCATCCATGTCAGCCCTCATCTTATAACACATGGAGGCTTGCAAGATATTTTGAAGACGTGACGATGGCATTGGTGGAGGGTTAAATAAGTTGTGTGTGGGAAGAGAACTAAAAGAACTACAGTGAAGCAGATGAAGTAGATGTAGAATGAATACAAAGTAGTTATCTTTAAAAAAAAAAATATTCACATTGGCATAAACAAAAGCTTTACACTAAAGAGGGAGTGGGAGGAAAAGCACTGTGATATTATGGGAATCCCCTCCTCCTTGTAGCCGTCACGTAACTATCAAAATTGGTGTGTGGTAAAAGATGGTTGTGCACACCATTTAAAAAACTTACACAACTCATAATACTGTATTTGGGGAGAAGCGGGAAAACTGACTGTTCTCTCTTTTTATATATATATTTTCCAACAACATAAACAAAATAAATCACATAAACTGTTGCCCCTAGGGGCAGCCATCACATAAAAGTGTGATGACAGTAGCAGAAGCATTTTCATACGGCGGTGCACTGCCATTCTTTGTTTATTAAGGGGAGGGAGGGTTTAAGAAGTTAGTTATAAGGCAGCTGTCACCCACACAACAAGGCGGGGGTGAATGACACTGCCGATCTCGCAGTTGACTGTGCGTGTCTGCCCATTAATTACAAACAAGGCATCGCTGGCAGGGGTCACCATGTAGTTACCAAAAATCCCGCTGCTTGTAATTGGTCGGTTAACATTGTTCCATTGTGTGTATCGTGGATTCATTGCCTGTCCAACGCCAGTGATCATTTCAACTTTTCCGTCAGCAAGATTCACAAATAAAATGTCTTCTTTGTCAACAGATGTAGCGTAAAGATCATAACTGTGGGTTGTTTTTGAAGGATAAAATGTGAAATCACTAATGTTTAGAGTAGTCTTCACATCAAAAGAAAACTTTACTCCTGAAATCAAGAAGACTGAGAATTAATTTGTGAAAATTTATTAAGCAGCAAATCATATAAAATAATTTTTTTTTTGGCTCTTGAAATTTTTATTGAAAGAAAAAAATAGCAAATCTAAAAAATCAACATATGAAGTGTTTAAATTATGAAATGAATAAAATGCATTTTTCCTTTTTTGAACTAGAGAATTTCTGATTTTTAAAATTAATTGATTGATTTACATTAATAAGATTATTAATTACGATTATATTTTCTAGAAATAGAAATAAATTTTAATAACAGTATAGTAGCAACATCAAAACAGAAATGCAGTAACAGCAAGATATCAGCCTAGTAATAGAGATTTCAGATTATCATAGAAAAAAAATTTAATCTGTTAAATTTAAATTGCTAAGTTGAAATAAATGCTAGTGCCATCAAATGACAGGTTTTAAAAGTGAACCTGAAAAAATATTCAATCAAAAGATCTTTGCATTGCAGATGCTGTTTGAATTTACAAAATGATAACTGAGCTAATGATGCTGCAGTCAACTGAGCAAAACAGAAGTGTTTCTGGAATACTTTTGTCTCTTATGGAACAGAATACATTTTTTTGCAAGAGGGAAGAAACATACGATTGAAAGTGCTCTTCAGAGATGTACACTGAAGCTTTCATTTTTACACATGACTAATAGTTACTTTCTAGTAACTTATGAATTGCTAAAAATTGGCATTCATAGATTAAATAAACTGATTTCTTATGGATTAACAACTTAATGCCCTATTAAGAATTGGTATTAGACTTTGGCAAAAATTGCAGAAATCCAATTGTGCTTGTGCTCATGCACATTACGGTTGTTGAAACTATTATCTGTGGAAAATGAACCATTTTGCTCTGCAGAGGAAGGATGCAATTGAAAATTTGGAGACATACAACCCAACACCAAAGATATTAAAATACTGAAAAAAGTTATTAAAACAATTAAGACATTTTTCTCAGTAATACTTAGCGATACAATTTGATTGATTTTTTTTTTTTTCATTTGAAATATTGGCTTGCTATTATTTTTTGATGGGTTGTAAGCTTACTGAAATTAAAGATCAAAATAAATGGTTAAATTCTAGTACAATTTATAAGCGTTTAATAAGTCATATAGTATACAAAATCTGCTAAAACGATAATAGTTGGAAATGCAAAGATCAGCACAATAAAATTCGATCACTCCAAATTTAGAAATCATAGTGATTATTTTTTTCTGCCATTTAATATTCACATTAATAAGACACAGTCCTAAATAATTTTGGCTATGTGTATTAATATTCAATGGAATTAAATGATTCAGCTTATTTCTAAATAATGAGTAAGAAAGTCTTACCTCTTAGTCATTTCAGATTCATTAATTCATTTTTCATTAATTTAATTTAAGAAAAAGTACAAAAAATATTCTCAATTGTATCATTTACTGAAAACTTAATCAACATTTCTGACAAGAATATCTTGACTAACTAATTATATCTTCTTTACAGAGACACACACATACAATATATAAATTTCTTGGACAAAATTGTTAACAGGCAAGGTTTCATAGTATTACTTATAATGAAGACATTTTAGAATACAGAGGATACTTATTTTTTACACTGGGCATGCTTCATCTTCAGAGGATGGAACAAAATATAGGACGACATAAGTCAAAACAAGATAATCAGGAAGTACTAACATTAATGACGGATGATTTGTTAGTTCTTTCTATATAATCACCATGTGTTTTATCTTATGTCATCCTAAATGTTATGTCATCCCCTGAAGATGGAACACACCAGTGTTCAGTTAATAATCCTCTACTTCAATTTTACCAACAAGCAAGTGTGTTTTAGCCTATTTTCTTCCCTTTATTTTTATCCAAGAGTGGTATTTCATCAATTACCACCTGATGATTTAATAATCATTCTATTAGAATTATTGTAAGTAAATCTATTTACTAGAATATACAATATAATTATTGTATTAAATTCATTATAGAAATGATGTATATCTATTCGTATATTCTATTTAAAATAAAATAAAATCCTTTTAATAAATAATAACTAAGTAAAGATTACTGATTTTTAATATATGAAATCAAAAGATGATTTTTTTTTTTATGAATTCTGTTTTTTAATGTGTCAAAACTGGATTAATATTTGTCAAATCTTTCCTTTACATAGCTAGGATATAATTGTTTATTGTTTTTTTCTTATTTGAAGTCTTAAACAATTATGTTATCTTTCTAAGAAGCCTGTAATTTCATATTGACATGTCTTTCAAGTCTTACTTGTTTTTAAACTGTTTCAAATTAAATTATTTTTTATGTCATTTGAGGAAGCATTAATTTCACATTCATGAAAATTTTATGTTTAAATTTTTTAGAAATTTGTTTTAGATGAAGTTATTTGTTTGATTCTATAAGCAGTGAAAATAAGATTTTTAAAAAACACTGAGAAAGTTCAAGGAAATGGAAAGTAATAATAATAATAATAACAAAATAAACTCTTCCCATATAAATTTGAATAACTTAATTATAATTAAATTAACATTTGAATAATTTCATTGGTCAAATGTCCTATTGTCCTTTTGGAAAGGCATTTCCTTATGTTAAGAGATGAAAAATAATTATTATAAAGAAAATTAACTGAAACATTGTTACCATTTTCTGCAATTTCCTGGGATATAATAGTAATACTGGTGTTATGCCTATCAATTGTCACAATATAACGACTATCTGGTGTAACTCGAGGAGTTCCAAAAAGCTGTGGTTTGTGAGTAAATACAGAATCAGTTAAGAAATCCATAATCAATTGCCCAGATGGCCGGTTAGTGATTGGTTCAATACATTCAATGATGACAAATCCACCTATTTATTGAAAACAAAGAAAAATGAACTGAAATCAATATTATGACTAACTAAAATAAACTAAAATAAAATAAACTAAAATAGGCTTTAACAATGAAATTAGAGTTATTTGCAGCTCAAGAAAACTAAGACCATAACAATGATATGGACTGAATGATGAAAAAAAAAAGATATATTTTTGTTCCATTTTAAATTTTTCTTGAAACAAAATCTTCTTATTTTCTTCTTTTCTTGAAACAAAACCTATTTGCTCTTCTTTATTTAATTACAATATTTACGCCGATTGAAATATTGTAATTGAATAAAGAAGAGGAAATAGGTAAAGAAGATGTTATGTTTCAAGTGCTGTTATAAAGTAGAAGAAGATACAGAAATTATATTTTTCTTCATTTCAATTAATTATTATTATTATAGGCTTCAAAATATCAGTATCATAAATTAGAATAGAATAAAATTTTCAATAAAAAGTAAATGTAAGGTGGATTATCAATAGCACAAAGGTTTTATTTTAGATGTTTTTTTTAACTTACCAACGGAAGCAAAATCCATATGTTTTGGAACACAGTTATAAGGAGTTAAGTCCACAGTCTTGACATACTTCATAGCAGCCAAATCGACTTTGTACATTCCTCTTTGATTTGTATGAACAGCATATCCATACTTAAATTTATGGCCTGTATCTTGAGCATTAGGAACAAATAAATCTCGAACCTAAAAATAAAGATGATGACATTAATGAAAGATATTTTTAATCCTAACATTTTAAATAACTAAACTTCCTACCTGAGAAGAAAAAAACATGAAGTTACACTTAAAAAAGCTAAAAAAAAATATGGTTCCTAGCTGGGAAAAAAAAAAAAAGAGGGTGGGGGAAGGATTCATATAAATCAATGATATTTAAAAGGGACCAGAAGATTTCAAGAAATCCTAATAGAATTGATTGATAGGAGAGTAAAAATCTGGAAAAATAACTCAAAACAAAAAATGAAGATAATTTTTTTGCAGAAAATAAATCAACCTACGATTGATTGTTTGATTACTTACTAAATCAAAATGACCATCTACTGGCTCAGGATGAACAGTGTGATGTTTCTTCTTCTGTCCTGCATCTCTGATGATCTGAATGGTTTTGGTTCCTGTATCTTGAGTAGATCTCCAGCACAAAACCCACACTTGATCCAGATGAGGAACATAATGAACAGCCACTGGAAATTTGTCTGTAATCACAACCTGTAACGACGCATTTAGAATATACTTGAAACATGCTTCTGCTTTAAATACATATACTTTTTTCCTCTGACTTCAATGAATAACATACGTCACTTTCATTAACCCTTATTATCCCTGATGACATGCAAATTTTATTAAAATTATATTCATTGATGTTAGCATCGTCTTCTTGTAGACTTTGTTAATTGCATAACAACTGGGATAGCAGATAAAGAAGAGGAGGAAACTATGATTACTGACCAGCTATCATCCTCTATGTTTAATTATTGCTTCCCATATTAATCTTTGCTATTTATACTTCTCTGTTCTTAACTTTCTATGTCCATGGTATTCTCTGAAGGTTTATCCAATATCATGTTTAAATATTTCAATCAGGTTTCCATTTGCTTTGTGAGTTCTCCAGGTCTGAGATCCAGAGAGCACTAAGCTGTAGATAAAGATCTACAAAATGTTTCTGATTTCTATGTAATCCTTGAAAAGTGTTTGTTTTTTAATATAAAGTACATTAGACTTCATAAAATACTCCTTCATTTTATTTGGCAATATTTCGCTAATATTTTGAAAACAAATATTTTTTTTTTTTAATTAAAAATCCTATTCTATTAATGTAAAAAGCAACAGAAAAGCAGGATAATCTCAATTTTTCTCTGTAAAGTATCCAAATACCATATTGGCCTGAATATAGCACGACCTCGAATATAACATGACCCCCAATTTTTCAAAATCATTTCAAGAAAAATAAAAAAAATAAAAAGAAAATTAAAATGTAGGCTACAAGCAATTTTTATTTACACTACAATGAATGAATAATCTAAAATTTCATTTATGTGTAGAGTATTATTTGTTCTTTCACCTAGCGGCACGTAGAGGATTTTCGGGATATTATTCTAATGGAAATTCTCAAGAATGCAGAATAAAGTTAGTTGTATAGTAAAAATTACAATAATTGTAAAAATAATCGTAAATTATGATGACTAAAATACATGAGAAACGAAGCTGAACTAGCAGACAGCTGATAAGAGCATGGCGCGGGAGGAAATGCACGGAAGGCGATGCACGGGAGTTGTATTGCAGGTGGTCTCCGTTCAGGCGCTATTAAAATACAAGACTGCAAAAATAACAGGAGTGCTTTTTTTGAGATTGTATTTTCGGAAAAAAAACCTCGTGCTAAATTCGGGCCAATACGGTAATCAGAATTTTAGTTTATCAGAACCAAGAAGATAAATTTATTTCTGGAGAACAGAAACCATGTTTAAGTTGACTGCCAAGGTTAAGCTCTCAGCAATAAAAGACAATAACTGAAGATGGAGGGCAGATTAGCTCCATTTATCCCAATGAAAAAAACCAAATCGCCATTTTTCAGAGGATTAGTTGAATCCTAGGAATCATTGGTATTCATTTATTCATTAACTTAGTTTTTGGAGGGGATATGAATTAATATTTGAATTAATAATAAAAATTGAAAACTTATGAAAAGTTTGGATTTTTTCATTGATATTGCTTAGTATTACTAAAAAGCTTATAAAAGTTGTGTTTTCATCATCTTCAGAAATTAAAGGCATAGTAAGAACAAACAAACTATCTTGATGTAAATTGTTCTCAGAATTTAAAGTGATCTCTACAATAAAAATTATTCTGATAGATTACGCAGCACGGTGTTCAGTTAATGGTCTGTATCAAAGAAATGCTGGACTACAACCAATCGTAAATCTTAGTAATTGGTATATACACTGTCTGGCCACTTTATTAGGTACACCCCCTTTTGTGCGCACAAATGCTGTGTCTCACAACAACTCTGCAAGCCTCATGCAAGCTCTTTGGTTCATTCAGTTAACTTTGTTCAAAGATGATGGAGACTACTATGTAGTTTTATCAAGCTTTTTTTAAGAAGTTTATAATTTCCCTTCAATAGGTGTTACTTTTGATTAGGTTTTTAAATTTTAAACAATATATCAACATTTGACCTCATAATTAAAAAAAATTAAAAATTATTGATTTTTATGAAAGATTTTTTCATTTCAAAAATATTTCAAGAAATACTTACATCAACAACTACCATTTGAACTTTGCTAATAATAAGTACTCGATCTTTTGTTGGTTGGGATACATAAACATAACGGTCAGCTACATTGATTGCTTTTCCCCAACTGCAGTTGATTCCTTTGTCACCACAAACATATTCTTGGGTTCCGGGAATAATATCTGTGCTTTGAATTTGATGATAAAGACGGCAGGATGTAGGTTCATACACAGAAACTCCCCAGTCGTGGAATACAAAGAATCTTTTTTCTTCTGTGATAGTAGCTTAAAAAAAAAAAATAATATTTATTATATCAAAAACAAATTTTACTAATTTATTTTTAGATTGTCATGAACTTAGCACAGTCATTTCTTATTTAACAATAATGATTTTATTATTATTATTTAGATTCAGATGATTTTAATTTGCATACTTGGTGTTGGGTCTTCCTGGACTACAAGTGATGATATATCTCGAACAGAACCAGCTGAATTTGTTGCGACACACATATAGGCACCAGTATCACTATAAGTAATTTTCCCAATAGTAAGTGCTGTACTATTGCCTGAAATGACAGAAACAATTATTGATGTGATGTAGCCAAGAAGGGTTAAAAACAGGAAACTCTAAATAAAAGAGTTTTAATTTAAAGAAGAAATTGGAAAACAATATTTAATGAAATTTAACCATAAATATGAAGAAAAATCTCTATTTCAAATTCTAGTGTCATTTTACAGTAGAACAGTGATTTAACAAAATTCAGATTCTAATGGAGCAGTTTCTACTTACCAACAATGAGGTATTTCTGAGTTTCCAATCGGAGTTCCTCATCATTTTTTAGCCACTGAACCCTTGGTGTAGGTACACCTACAGCTCGACATTCCATCACAGCTTCTTCTCCTGGCCGTTTTGACTGAATCTTGGGTATAACTCTAACTTGCGGCAATGCTGTTTCAATTGAAAAATAAGTATGTATTAGACAGAATTCTATATTTTAATTTTTGTTTTTTGTTGTTATTTGGTCTAAAAACTTTATGCATTTTTCTATGTTTCCTTATCCTTCTTCTCCCCCTTGTCTAATTTCATCAAATATGATCAAATGTAATAGCTTCAAATTAATTTTGATAAAAACTTTATTTAGGAATCCTTATTTTGGATCAATGGATTCTAAAAGTTGTGAAACATGAAATACATTACAAAACTGAAAAATAAAATAAAATTGGTGGAAGGGTTTTTTTTTTTTTTTTTTTTTCATTAAAAAAAAAAAAAAACAAAAAAAAAAAAAAAAAATGGTTTTTTTTTTTTTTTTTTTTTTTTTTCCTTTAAAAAACAAATAAACAAACAAACAAACAAACAAACAGTATAACTGAATTCTGTTTTCTTCATTTGAAGCAAAATATTTGAATAGACATAGAAATTCAGAAAAATGTGAATGGAAAATGTGAATATTATCCCATTGTTATATATATATATAAATGCTTTTTCAATGTTCTGCTGTACTTGGATCTTTTTTTGAAATTAAATATATACACGACTATGTTTGGGAGCTTTCATTTTAAACTTCTGCAATTGCAGAAACAAGCATCAGAGAAATCTTACAGAGAACTGTAAGAGCGTGATCATATACTTATTCGATGTTTATCTCATTTAAGTATAGACTTCAATTAACGTAAGAGCCTTTGTTAATCATATTATATCTCATCAGTCCAAAACATCAACATGTTGATTTTATGCAATTGAATGCATTAATTAGAAGTTAGTAACCCTATACACACACACGTAGGGTAGTACAATCCGAAGATTGGTTGGAAGTTCACAGAACCCTAGTGACCCCAAAGGGCGATCCCTAGGAGAAACCGTAACTTATTCTTGGGAACAGATACTGGAGTGGATTCCCATTGCCTTCTCCAGGACGCCATTACGGAATGACGTCAGACCGAAGAGAAAGTGAAGAAGAGGCTGACAACACAGGAAAGGAAATTGAAACATCCATGCTCACTACCGGGATTTGAACCCGGGCACCGGCACACTGGCTTCACGGCAGACCAACGCCTGAGACCGCACGACCACGCCGGCGCGGCAGTAACACTATATAATAATAATAAAACATCTTCCTCATCCAGCAGAAAGGATGACATTTTAAAGATAACAGCCTTATTTTTGTACACAATGTCATTGGATTTTTCTTCCAAAGCAATCTACAAAGTCAGTACAGTTCATGCAAAGGATATTTTGTAAAAATCTTTCCTAGTCATTTATTCATGACAACATAGAGATTGCAACAGATTCATATTCTTAAAACTTATGTTTTGATAAACAATGTAATATTTTAGCAAATGAAAGTTTCTTTTTGTAGGTTTAACGTGTGTTTATAAAATTAATAATACCGATGAAATTAAGGCCACCACACATGGATGATTGATGAAATTTTATATGCAAGTTAAAAATTACATGAGATCTTTTGGGGTGGTCGACACCCCCTCCTCAGATTAGCTAACCTAATTTTTTCATATAGATATCATCAAGGCAATTCCTGTCAGGACACATTTATGCTTAATTTTTGTTCCATCTCAGAGAAAATTCTGACAGCTTTATCTTTCCATAACAGATTATTCTCTATCCTTCCAAGGATTTTACAAGAACATTGAGACTTTAACAATAATGGAAGAGTCTTAAATATCCAATGGTAGTTATTGATTTCATCTCAAGTGAAATTAGAATGTCAAGAATCTCAACTTTCAATTATCTCACACGGGTCAGTTTCATGATAGAGTGTTTTTAAGGCTATTTTAATATTTAAACTAGAATGAAGTATATCTATATGTTTTATATGCAATTGCAGCTTATGTAAAACAAAAAAGGGAAAATTAAATATAAAATTAATATATGTTGAAATTTACTAAGATCAATATTGTAAAGGGAATAAAATAACAACTGAAACATTTGATGATATTTAAAAAGACTGGTTAATTAGACAGAGGTAACAGACAATCTGTTTATACATTTAAAAACTTGGTAATTACATAAAATTATGACAATGACTTTGGATTTTGAGAACCCATAATACCACGATTACTTGAATCAGTTAATTAATCATTGAAACCTTTTCATTGCTTTTGCATTGATTGTATATTTTCCATTTTTTGAAATCAATATTTAATGATGTTTTTGAACAAGAATTCTCCTGTCTCATTCGTTGTAATCAATATTTTAAGAGTGTGCTTTGTCTATTACAAATTTAATACTAACATTAAATAAAATAGATAAAATATTCAAAAACTGTAACTTACTTTCCACATGGAGAACGTGTGTTTGAATGACATCACGGTTTCTCTGTGCATGACATGTATAATTGCCGGCATGAATCAACTGCACACGTGTTAAATACAGTGATCCATCCATGAATACCTGAAATTAATATAAAGTTTGTTTGTTAGAAGTTCTCAAATATTTTAAATTATCATAGGATAACAAAATAATTAAAGTTCTTAATAAGAGATTATACAAGAAATATTTTATTTTTTTTCCTACAAAAGAAAATCATTTTTTATTATCAACATTATTTGTAACTTTAAACTACAAAACTATAAAATAATTATAAAATAGAGTTAAAGAGTCACCTAACTGTTTAATCCTGAACAAAAGAAATCTAAGCTGAAAGGTTGTTTTATTTTAACAAATTTGAACCATTTTACATTTATTATGTGTTTTACTTCTATATTTATCTGTATCTAAAATTAATATTTTGGTAATCTTTTTTTTTCAGTGGTAATTCATATTTACAAAAAAAAATTGACATCTGAGATCGTGGTCCAGTTACCCTTATGGGAAATACAAGTTTGGATTTATGTACAGCCAGTGCTCTTTTTGTAAAAAAAAAGGTGATGGAACGCTAATAATATTTTTTTTTGCAATTTTATATAATATTAATAATACTATGAATATGGCGCACAAGCAGAACCGTCTTAATAATTTTGTTGCCGTTTGCAGACCTGCTCTGCTCAACAGGGCGATTGGACCAAACATCAATTTAAATAAAAATCCATCGAAAAAAGGTGGTGGAATGCCGTTCCAATGCGTTCTGTGACAAAAAGAGCACTGTGTACAGCTAATTCTTTTTGTTTTGACTGTTTTAAGCCTACTTCAGTTTTTGAAAAGTAGGTTAAAATTTATTTTCTGGACACAATATCTCTTTCATTTTCTAGCCTTCCATTACTATAGTTGTATGATTATGAGTTATGTATTTGTCTTATCTTAACTGGAGCTAAAACTTCAGATGAGATATAGTTTAAATCAAATTTTCAATCATATTAACAATGGAGTGTTTGGAAAAATAATTTAAGCTGATGATACGACAGATAGTTATTGAATGCCTTTTATAGAAAAGATAATACAAAACAAAAATTTAAGAATTTTTTTTTTTTTTTTTTTTTTTTGAAGTTATTAAAATTGTTTTACATATATGTTTCTGTTGCATTTCAGATTTTCAAGATATGTTTTGGATATAAAAATTATGATATACAGAAATTTACTATAATGGGGTTTTACTGACATTTAATATATTGAATTTACTGTCAAAAAATAGTATAAACATATACTAAATACTAGCAGGATATTATTCAATCTTTTTGGAACATTTAAGAAAAATCAATTATCACGAAAATTTCAATTAATATTTTGTAATTTGAACTTATATGTGAGTGTCAGTGGGAGATGAGGAATTTTTTTTTGATTTTATTATGTTTTCTATTTCTTTTCTCCATTAGTTAGTATTGAAATTAAAATAAATCTTAAAATTGAAGAAATATCAGAAATAATTAAAATACAAATTAAACTTAAAAAGTCTAATAGGAACATTATTTACAATTTGTTCAGGTAGGTTTTTAAAATGTACCTTGATTTCTTCTTCAGCTAAAGTAGATAAATCAACATCATTTCTTCTCCACACAATGGGTGGTAGAGGCGTTCCAGTGACATCACATTTGATTTCCACATTGTCACCAACACGGGCAGTAACGTGATTTACCTCAAGAGCTTTGTCAAGAGACACAACTGATACACCTAAAATATAAAAACAAATCATTAGTTCACAGAATAAATACAATCATCGTTAAATTTATTATGATTATTTACTTAAAACATAGCTTTTATATGAATGAGATACAATGCAAAACAGAATAAAATCTATCATAATCGTACATGGGAAATTTTTAATCTAAGATTCCCAATATTACTAAGTCTTAAAAGCTTCTTTTTAAATATTTTCAATATGATAAGTTCTTTTATTTTTGTCATTTTTGGCGAATGTTGTTGCAGTGCAGCATTACTATATTGCCCACCATTATCAGATCGACGATCGACTCATCAAGATATGAACATCCTTCATTGATCAGGAGATCACACGGCCCTTCCTCAATTAACAAGTATCAAACAAGGCAGAAAGGTGCCCGATTGTCAGCTTAACATAATCTGCTTTAAATTCCTGCAGTTAGAGTACAATGGATTATAAAATATGACAACAAAAATCTCATCAAAGGCACCTTTGATATTATTTTTCAAAATTTAAACATTTTCCACTTTTATCTTAAATAAAAGTTAGCAAAATTATTAACCCTAATCAATTTATTCTAAACACTGCATTGCAATCAACTTTTGGTTCACTTTTTTGGGTGTTTCGGTTCCGAATTCTTTAACATATCAGAGATATGATATGATATGATTATTGTTATAATGTCTTAAGATTTAACCATTGATTAAAATAAATCTGTATCATAAAATTCGTATTTATTTCAATCAATTGTAAAACAAACTTGATGAAGCAAAATAATTTCTTCAAGCCAAGAAAATCCTTTCAAATTAAAAGAACTAGACAGCAAAAAGAATATCAAGGCAGAATACTTATTTGTACAATCCTCTTAACATCTTTTTCCAAGTGTCCCAAAAAGAACATTAGCAGACAGTTTTCTTCTTTGACTATAGATTTAAGGCACACAGAAAGATCACATGACATGCACCAGTCACATAATATATCAAAGTAATTTAGAGAAAAGGAAACAGAAGAAGAGGGAAGACTGGGATTTCTAGTTCACCTTTTTAACAAGGTTCATACATCAATTTCAAATAAACTGCAAATCATTAGAATTCTATGGATTTTTAAATTCAGTTCACATGGAATTACAGTACTTAAAGTTACATATACTGATGTTTATGCAAATTTCATTTCTAAACTTTTACAAACTTTATCTTGCACTGGATAAGCAAATATAGAGATGATGCTCTTTTTAAATAGCTAAGAAAAAAACCACCACCAACAAAAAAATGGTCTTGAATTTATTTTGGTTTCATCTTGTATGTATTTCAAATCTTTTTCCTAAAGTTGGAATTTTCTGAGAACTTTAAAAATGCTGAAATTTATGATCAAACTTCTAACTGAACCTACTTAAGCACAAGATTTACTTTCCTTTTAACAAAAAATGTTATTTTTCTACAACCACGTTCACTGAAAACAATGTTAATTCCAAGCTAAATCCTTTTTTGCTGTATTATAAACAATATACATCATCATACTATTGATAAATTCAATGAAAATAACAGTAGTTTAACAGCTGTACTGTATTTTGTTAAATTAATGAGAGAATGGTGCGCAGAGGAAAATAAACCATTTTTAAAACCAATCGTTTGCCAAACAAGAAAGATTTAGGTTCACTTACTGTATAACTTACTGAAAGCGAAATAGAACTCATTGATGTTGATTTTGCCATCGTGATCAGAGTCATCAAAAGTCAGCAAATCCGACAAGTGACATGTGTTTGACAGCTGATTAAGATGCTCTGACTCAGCAACAGTGACGAGTTCCTCATCTTCCAAAATGCCATCATTATTTTGATCATAATGACTGAACATAATGCTCACTAAATATTCCTTTCCTGAAACAAAAAAATAAATAATAAATTAAAGTTGAAGACTTCCTTAAAAAAATTAATGATTATTTTAAAAAATTATTGCACACCTATTTAAAAGTTTTCGTTATTTCTCTAAATTTCAAGTCAAAGAAAAAAGAAATTACTTTTAAGTAATCTCAAGACTTCATACATTTACATTGGCCTATTGAAGCAATATTTTTTAATATTCATTTTGGAGTAATACAGATAGATTCCAACTTACGACCATCCAACATAAGCAATTTGAGTTGCATCAAATGAATAATGGTATTGAATACCAAATTTGTAATTCTTACAGCTATAATTAACTTTAAAAGTATTTGAGTATATGTGTGACTTAGTAATGTGTACTGTATACATAATTACAATATACTGTAGAGTATATGACTTTTGACTTATGACCAAATTGACTTACAACACATTTATCAGAATACAACCTTGGGGTCATAAGTTGAGAACTATCTGTAATTACAAATATCTGTGTAATATATTGATGGAAATTATGCAAACCCAGAAGGAGTCATGACAGAAAGCTGAAATCCTGCAAGGAAGATTGTGTAGGTGAGTGAAATGTATGATTACAAACAGAGTGTAATATGTCATGGTGTATGTAGTAAATCAGAGGATCCAATGTTGACAATGAACCTGCGCTGTATCAGGTATAAGCACCTCGTGCTGAATGCAAGTCTGAACTCTGGCATGCATATGATCATAGAGGTACTGAATATCCTCTTGAGGAATGTCAATCCATGCTTGTTCAACCTACAGACATAAATCGGCGAGTTCATAGCCAGTGGCAGAATATGAGAGATACATAAATGATAGTTTGATCAAGCATGCCAAGACTAGTAGATCTGCAGGTTTGGCTTTGACAGACTGAACAGCCACAACAATCCAAATCTGAACCCTTCTCATATCAGGGATATCCATTTGAACAATCCACAATCGTCTCTTGGTGGCATGACTGTTACTCACTCCTCGTCAGTGTCGTACATGCTTGTAGTGATGCCAAGGATGAGCTGGTTGGAGGGAAGAATAGAGGTTTGTGGCCTTCAGTGATGAAAATAATTTCTGTCCATGGATGAGTGATGGCAGGGTATGTGTTCAATGGACAGCTGCAGACAGGCAACCTGCAGCATAATTTCAACCAAGACACATTGGTTGCAATGAAAAATGATTCCATACTGTCCACAGGTGCTCAAATAACACCAAGGCATACAGCTTTTGCTGCCATGTGGGAAAGAATAGGGCACTTCGATGATGTTGTCCATGTGACCAAGTGTTTGTCTGCTCATTAGGTTCTACATTGTGTTTTCTAGTATTCCAACAATAACCCTTTCTGGGTGTTGCATTTTCAATTTCTGTTAGTGTATATATAAAAGCTTTCATTTATACATTTTACCCATAATTTATAATGTAATTTAGGTTGAAAATTTAAACTTTTCATTATTTACTGAGTCGCTATTTCTGATGTTTTAAATCCTAAGATTTGTAAAAATGAATTTGAAATGTGAGTAATTTTAAACAAAATAGGATATACTCTCTTCCAACTGATACACTAAGCTTTCTATATGCTTTTTTAATAATTATAAATAACAAAGAAGTAAATGAAGTAGACGTCAGGAGAACTCCTTTTAATGTGTTATCAAATATTATTTATTAATTTTTTTAAAGGCTTTAAAGTATATAAATTCTTTAAAATATATAAATCTATATTTACAAGGTTTTCTTCTGAATGACAACAAATTTTTAGCCACCCTTAATCTATACAGGCAAGACTTATAAAATTCTTCAATCTCACACTAGTTTTTGACAGTTTTACTATGATTTTTGATATTTCAGTACCTGGATTTTCTATTAAAATTTTGTGTGTTTTTGATTAGTGTTGATTCTATGACTTTTATTGTTTTGTTTTCCTTTTCATTTAACTAAATCTATTTCAATTTGGTTATGTATCATTTGCAATCATAATTTACTCAATCAGATGAATTACTGACTGTTTTTTTTATAAGGTATGTATGTGTGTATTTTAATACTTCCTTCAATGTCATCTAGCCATGATTCTCTGATGCATTTCCTTCAAATGATTTCAATTTCTTATAAACAAAAAGTAATTATCTATTATTTTGCAAATTACAATTTTAATTGATTTCAGAAACAAAATTTTTCAAAAACATGTAGGTTTTTTTTTTAATGTTTTCTAAAATGGAGGGGAAAAAAATGTCAGAATTAAGTTTCATTCTTAGTGAGTAGCCTCTACATAATTAAATACTCTGTATCTTTAAAACTGTATGGGAAATACCTAAGTATTAGGAACTATTTTTATTTTAAATATTAATATAACATAAGCAAAAGGAAAATCTTCAATTTTAAAAGGTATGATAGACAATATTACACTTAATGGCTTTAATTAAGGGTTGACTAATAGGATCAAAATTACCAAAGAACAACTTTTATGATATCCACTAAAGGAAAGTTGTAAGACAAGACCAATTTGCAAAAAGGAAGACTTCATATAATCCAAAATCCAAAATTTGTATTACTTTTAATACTGAAACAATTTTCAATTTTTATTATAATATATGTAAATATAGTATTTCTTAGTTGTTCTTTTTAAACAAATCTTTTTATCTAAATCTAACTATATTTTGTTTCATTATATGCCACAATGATCATTTTTATAAAAAAAATGTAATTAAAGGAAATTTTTGCAAGTCCAATTGTGTCCCTGACCATAACCTATTGCAAAGATGACTACTGAAATCCTTTTTATTCTTTCTTTACCTTGAACTCTGAACTGAACTGCGAAATATTTTCCTAGTTTGATCTGTCAAAGATTTCCCACTTGCTGTAATCTCTGTAGCTGACCTATCTTTCTCTTTCTGAGGTATTTGCTATTGTTTATATATTCTAATTGATTCTTCTCTTCCTCTTCATCCAGGGCCGGATTTCCGCCTAGGCCAAAAAGGCCCGGGCCTAAGGGCCCCAGCCAGTGAAGGGGGCCCCACCGAATTTTTTGTTTTTTGGTTGTTGAAGTGGAGATTCAGTTTTTTTTTTCGGTTGTAGATTTTCGGGATGGGGGGGGGGGCGCAAATATCAAGGGCCTAGGGGCCCTGGGTGTTTAAATCCGACCCTGTCTTCATCTAATTATATTTCTCAATGTGGAATAAGATCCTAAATAATCCTAATACCTAAACTGATGGAAACTGTTTTTTTAATTGAATGGCTTACTAAAATCAAGAATCATTATGTTAATGCTGAAATAAATCAAACAAGCAATGGGATTTGTTGAGTGACAAGCAAAATATAATTGCTTTTTCTTTCTTTTTTTTTTTGGTATGTTTTAGTGTTTAGATCTTTAATATAAGATGAATTTTCACTTTTTTAAAAATTTTACTAATTTCGTTCTATCTATAATTTACAGGAAGAGAATTGATTTGCATTATCTTTATTATATAAATATTATAATAGAAATAGATTATATATTAATAATATAATAAGGGTGTATAGTTTATAACAATAATTTATGCTATGTAAACACTTCAATTACTAATGTAAAATAATAATTAGACAGTTAATGTGAAATCAATAATTGGTGGTTTAAGTAATTAATATCACAAATCAATAATTAATAGTTAGCTAATTTAAATGTCATCTAACTTATTACTCATTATGTTTGCACAAATCAAATTACAAACTAAATATTGAAGGAAAGATCAGTTATCACTTTTTTGTATATCTTCTAAACAATGGGAAAATTTGATAAAAAATCAAACATACAAATGCTCGTTAAACTTTTTTTTAAATCTAAAATATTTTTAGTTAAGTAATAAATTTATGGAACTTGATGAACATTACTGTGAGATGTTTAATGAAAATATAAGGTATCTAAATTTTTCCAAAATGTGAAGAAGGTGTTGAGGAGGAATCAAAGTCTAGTGCTATTAATACCAATATATTAATCAGGACTTTTATATTAATGCTGAAATGACTCATCTCACCCTTATATTATCTAGATTAAAGACCTATGTTAATTTAGTTCTTATTATCATAACAAGTGCTTATATGTAATGAAACACATAATATTTAATAGAAAATAACAAGATTAAAGATCATGAAAAATATAATGAAATTGCAATGTAATATTCAAAATTAGTGGGGCAAAACTGTTTTGATTTTAATATTTAAGTTCAGAGTCTATGTGTAATGCTTATCAAAACAAAAAAAAAAGCCAAAGAAAACTGTTTAGTCATCTTATCTTATCTTATACCAATATATAAAGCTGAAGAGTTTGTATGTTTGAACACGCTAATCTCAGAAAATACCAGTCCGATTTGAAAAATTCTTTTTGCGTTAGATAGCCCGTTTATTGTGGAAGGTTATACGCTATATAACATCATGCTATGACCAATAGGAGTGGAACAGTAAACATAAGCATCAACCAATGGGTGTGGTGGCGGCGACAGGGAGGCTTGGCTGCATGACGAGAACCAAACATTACCGAGAAGGGTCAAATTTAATGCAGGTGAAACCATGGGACACAGCTCATTTTACATAAAGTTCTGCGAATTCATAACCCCCCCCCCCCCAACTGAGTTATTCAAAATCATAGTTAATAAAGATAATGAATTTACAACTGTGAACAGAATTACAGAGTTGTTATTTTCAAACATACAAACATAATTGTACTCTATTCTACTTGTAAAAAAATGTGATAAGTGAAATGTACAAATTGTTGTAATATATTTTTTTCCTTCAACTTCTGAGACAAACAACAAATGTAATTATCATGAGTGTATTTTTAGAACTAACTCATGCTTACCGCTTCCTTCTCCTCTTGTTTTATCATCAACATCCATTAATTTAGCGTGATTATATAGCAAAAGATTATCCTTTAAGATCTCGTATTCTTGGACTGAGCATTTTGGCTTTGGTGTTGATGAATCGATGTCCTCTGATGATGAAGTGACAGTCATTGACTTCTTCACTATCTCAGGGGGTGATGACCATGGAGGTGTTAACTTCTCAGTCCTTATTCCTTCCACACGACTACTAGTGGTTAGTTCAAAACTCTTGTCTAACACACTTTCTGTTTCTGAAAATTGTAAAAAAAATATATTATATATCTTTAGCTAAAAAAAGAAAATATATTACATAGGTGCAATGATTAAAAGCAAACCATTTTTTTTTATCAAAAAATAAATAAAACTAATAGTGACATTAAAATAATTCAATTAATTTCAAAAAAAAAAAATTGAACAAAAATAAAACAGCTTTTAGTATTTTTCATTTGAATATTTTTTTAGCTAATATGTAAGGAACAAATTATATAAATCTTGACTTTAAAAGTTATGTACATGGATTTTTACATGATTTTCACAAGGATATTAACAAAAGAAAAGGTATTTTTTTTGGCATGTTAAACCATAGATCAACGCAGGCCCTTGGGTCGCAGGAAGTAAGGCTCCCAGCATTTCTTGAAGTTGAGGTCAGATGGTCAATCTGACGCCCACCTGCCTTTAACTCCCAGGAAAGAAACCTGGTACCCATTCTATAGAGGGCTGATTAGACCCTAGGGCCTGTTTGGAGGAGAATGGAGCATGGAAAAATCCCTGCCCCCGCCAAAGCCAGGAATCAAACCCGTCACCTCCAACCTGCAGTAGAGCGAGTTTACCACTCAACTGCCAGGCCCACACAGTTTTATATGTAATAGTACTAATAAACAATCAAACTTGTAATAAAATATAAATTACAAATAAAATAATGTAATAATAATAAGCAGAATCAACATTTAAGTGAGTCCTTTTAAGTTTTAACCTTTTTCTTACGATGAAGCAAAATTAAATATTTTCCTTTAAAATAAATGATAACATTATTTAATTAGGGAAAAAAATATTTGTTGCAAACAAAAAATGCTTGATAATAGTTCTCTTGTAAGTATTTTAAAGAACATGTTAATGCTTGAGAAAAAAATACAACATTAAGATGGTAAATAAAAGTAATTATAAAAGAAATGATGCAAAGAAGAATGACATATGATCTGTTTTCTAAGAAGATATTAGATTAAAAAAAAAGAAATTCACAATTATAACTTTATGAGGTACGAGATCATATTTTCTAAATAAATAAAAGTTTACCTTTCTTTTTCATACACATATTCTTCCTGTCAATAGTAATGGCTCGGCCACTGAGGCAAGCTGTCCGATGAAGTTCACAGTGATTTGGATACAGATTTCCATCTGAGCCACATACTAGCTTTTTATGTTTTTTGCAATAGCGCTGACAAACACACTGTGGTTGACGGTTTTTATCCAATTGGCATTCTCTCCCATGACCACAATAGACATCTTCACAGGGGTCTAAATAAAAAGAACAATTAATGAAAATTAAAACGAAGTTCTGTTTTTAATATCAATGCAAAATAAATTATTTTTAAGTAGGGAAGAAAAGAACAATAGGAGAGAAAGGACAAATAATAGAGCCTGGATTTTTGAGGCAGTTATCTTTCTTCACGTTTAAATTTCAATAATAATTAAACATTGGTAAAATATTTTATTATCAGCTATCAATGTGTATTTATGTGTAAAAGTATTATTATAGTTGCTATATGCAGCACTCATGGCTTTTCACTTTTAATTATGGAAAGCATAATTTTATAATTTTTGCTTTGTTTATTATATATTAATGTAAGTTGAATAGAACTTGTTAATTTTGATTTATGGCTTAACACACCTAAATCAAAATTAACATGTAAAAAGTTTCCTGAAGATCATACAAACCCGTAATTCAAATCCACCATTCAAAATGCTTTTCCCAAGCTCTCAAAAATTTGTCAACTCATCACATTATCAATCTGATGAAGGAACTTGAAACACTCAAGATATCCAAAAACATTAATTAAATGCGAATTCTAATTTTTTTTAATAAAAGATTTTTTAATCCCTAAATCAAAATTAACATGTTTATATGCTATTAATCAAAAATAATATTGAAAAAAAAAATCCAAAATCTTCAAAAGATAAAGAACAAACTTGGTTAATTGGATTATTAATATGTAGATAATCAGTTTCTTAAACTGGATTTTGAAAAGTAAAAATTACTGTACATTTTATTGAAAACAGACTGATAAAAATCAGATAGATCAATTTCATCAAATGCTTAGTAAACCCCATGCACAATAAATACTTAAAACACAGCATTTGTTTAATTGCTTAAAATGTAACCTTTTGTGAATAACTAAGTTCCCCTCTTTTTTTTATTATTATTATCATCTTTATTTCTGAAGGTCATAGTCTTCAAATTTACTATTAAGAATATTCTTTCCTTTAACTTTAAAAGAGTTATTAATTTGGTTTGCAATTTAAAGTTTGATTCTTCGTAATTGCAAATGTGTGGAACTGGAAGTTTAACTGATAATGAACATGGCTGAAGGTTGAGGAAACTGGGTTAAATTTCTAGAGGGGATAGGTATTTTTCTCTTGGTTCTTTCTGCTCTAGATGGTCCCAGGGTTCACCCAATCCTATCTGACATAGGTAACTGATTTCATTCCTGGGGGTTACAGGCAGGTATCAGGCTGATCCCTGACCTCAACTCAGTCCCTTCTATCATGGAACACCAGTTTCTTTACCTCCCACAACTCCAAGGGCCAAAGGAAGCCTGGGTGGGATACTTAACTTGCAAATGTATTAAACGGTTATTGTTTTTTCTTTTTTTAATAGCTTTTGTAAATAATAATCACCAAATATACAAAAAAAAATATATAATATATAATTAATTTGAATTCATTTTTGAGATATTTTGTTATTCAAACTTTCTACATCTCCAAGTAATCCTGAAAAATTAACTTTCTACTGTAAGTAAAGACTATAAGATAGACAGAAGATCAAATTAAAATTTTGTTTCAAATCAATAGTTTTCTATATAAATTTAAATACGATTCATCAAGAGATATGCCTCATGAATGTCTTGAAATTTAATGTTTGTGTTTCTATCATAGAAAAAATGAAAAACAGCTTTGTTTCAGAAATTATTGATCCAGGAATTATACAAATCAATTAAATAACAAAAGTGCATAGAGTTCCATGCAAACTGTATAAAAGATCTTGTAATGAGCTTACTTTTTGTAGCATCTTTCAGAATGGAAATTTGCTAGAAGTGCCTTTAACAAGATATAAATCTTATTATATAAAAATATGACTGCACTTGCAATTACTTTTATACCTTGTCCAAATTCTATCAATGAATAGGCTTCTCTGGAAGATCCTTTACTCAT
>JAFIDM010006943.1:25483367-25507382 GCA_023159025.1 Thereuonema tuberculata
CCAAATTCTATCAATGAATAGGCTTCTCTGGAAGATCCTTTACTCATTTAGCAGAAGAGCAAAATAAATCCATTATGGTTTTTCATTTAGCTATTTAGGAATTTGTGTATAAGCCTTTAAGAAACTAGGAGAGGTCTGTTTGAAAAAGATATTTCCTTTTTCAAAAACATAACTAACAAATCAACTACAAAGAAGCCATTCTCAAACCAAGACACCCAGGTTCCTCAATATTAATTTGAAATTGGCTCTTTCCAATTTTGCAACCTTAATTTTATAGAACGAAGTAATGTTACTGCTTTAACTATATAAATAATAAAAGAAGTTCCACCATAGAATGAAAGTATCAACCTTTCTTTATAAAATGTGGATTTCACACAAGGGCAAACTTTAAATCAATGTCCATTCTCCTTTTTAAATTTAAAGAATATGGTTTTTCCTTTTCTGCTTTTTTTTTCTTCATGAAAGAAAGGAATTTGAGATGGTGGCAAGATTAGATCTTTTAAAATCTACTGATATCTCAAATGAAAGACAACTTCATCTCTCATTTCTAAGCCGCTATTTTTTTCCTCCATAATTATTATTCCATTTTCTGTTTTGAAATGGAGTTCCACAACATAGTTTACGCTTATCATATTCCAAGCCTTGAGAAGTAGCTGGTGGCCAACTATCATGAGTCAGGTTTTCTTACAGAAGGAAAACTTTATTTGAAATTCATTCAGAAATCTTTTGGATGAAGTAGTTCTTCGAAGTCTTGAATTTTTTTCCCCACCTTAGCAAGTGCCAGGCAACCTAAGAAGATAGATGCCTTTTTCAGTTTTTCTTCTATTACTTGTGGATTTCCTAGTGGACTCTCACCACAATCACTTCATCTTCACCTATATCATCTGCATCTTAACGTATTGGAAAAGTATCTACATTAGTTGCTTCAGCATCATTATTCCATAAAGAATATCTATACTTGCTCACTCATCCATACTTGTCGGGTTGAAGCTACCATGGACCTTGTCCATGAAAGATGTTGGCATATATACACTGTAGTGCAGCCGGCTTGTCATTCATCTGCTGCACTTTTTTGGATATCACAAAGCTCAACAAAAATAACTTGAAATTGTAGGTGTCAGTACTGGAATGTAGAAAACTTTCTCAATGGATTTGATTCATTTATGAAAAATATGTTTAAATTCTACATTCTGTGGTCTCCATAATTTATAAATATTTATTTTACATATATAACACCACACAGATATGAAGGTGTCCTACTTTGGTTATGAATATTGTCAGGGGTGAGAAATTCCAAAAAAAATCTTACCAGCCAGGGATATTTTACCACCAGCCAAGAAGATGTGACATAATTTACAATATGACAGGGAGGGGGAAGCGTGCAGGGACAGAATATGACACAAATGTTAAATTTCTGTCCCTCTGTAATAAAATTATCTATAAATGCTATAATAATAATAGCACTTTTCTAAGGTCTAAATCTCTTGAAAATGCACTCACCTGTGGTGAGTGGGCTAATGTAATTCCCCACACTGAATATTTCAGAATCAGACTATTTATTAGAATATAAGTAGTTTGATTTTTTTGTTTCATTTATTTTTTCACATTTCTTTTATGTATACAAATATCTTTCCATTACCTTGAAGAAAGTTATTCCCTTAGGTTCACTTCTGGCAAGAATGTTGTAGAAGTGTATACCACGACATCTTTATCAGATGATTATCAGATTATACTTTCATAGAATAGCTACACTATCTGTTCATCATTTTCTCTGATAATAATAAATTGTAATACAACTTATGAAAGCAACTTGCTTCGTTATTGAAATGAGTCACTGTTCTTTAGCCCTGTAGCCAAATTGGCCTCATTTTATTTTGCTTTAATATTGATGCAGATGTGACTTATCTATGCTCTGTAGTTCTAGCTGTGTCCTTTCTTTGTGTGAGTTTGAGATTTAATATTTTAATTCTGTTTCTATTTCATTATTTTCATTCCTTGCAACCCAAGTTACAATCACTTTGATGTTGATTATTATAGATTATGTCTTTCCCTTTTCTGTTTCTTTAAGTTTTAATGATAATGAGGTTCTTATTATTGCACTGATACATATTTTTATAAATTAATTTACTGTTAACCAACTTGGCAGACACACATTACAATCTCCTGTTATTCAAATTACTTTGGTTTAATACCTTTTTCTCTGTATTTGTTGTTTGTGGATCAACAGAGCAATACTGTCAGTCCTTACTACTTTTTACATTTGGCAATGCATATCACTTAAATCATATTAATACAAGAAAGAATTATGCAGTTGTTAAATGATGATTTTTCAAACCTTTTTGGGTTTCATCAGATCCATTTCACACCTTTTTAAGAATTTCTTGACACTGATATTACAACTATTCAAACTGATCTACTACAATTTTTTTTCTTGTATTGCATTTTTTTTTCTTCTAATATGTCATTATTAGAATACAAATAAGAATTTCCAGAATTACTAGATCAATATCCACAAATAATATGAACTCAGTGCAATTTGAAGTATTTTTTTCAATTTTATAGTTGTGTAGTTTCACATTTACATGTTTTTAAACTATTCCCAGTGAAAGAATGACTCTGACCTTGAACTACACCCATGATCTCTTAATCATTCCAGGACTGAAGTTTGTATAGAGAAACTATTCACAATGGCGACTCTCAAGCGAGGCAAACCTATCAGAAGCCAAACACTTTCCCTCCATAAACACTGACATATACAATCGATTCAAATTTTACTATTGCGCCATCTGGTGTCCACGGTCGTTCTTTCGCTGGGAGGACTTTAGTTTAGATTAGAATGGGGTGAATGTGGGCGACAGGAAGCCAAGCACCGCGACTAGTAGATCTATTGTGCAAACCCACGGAAATGAGGACAGATGGAGAGAAAGACTGAGAAAGTATGGTGGGGGGGGGGCTCGCAGGGGAAACAGGAGAAACCCGAGAAAACCTGCCCAGCGCATATCGTCCACCATCACAAAACCCACATGAGAACCGAACCTGGGACTCAGAGGTGAGAGGCCAGTGTCAACGCCAACCGCGCGGCCTACATTTACATGTTAGTAGTGTAGTTATTTATTACTATTTATTTCAGTCCTAACTATTAGTGGATATAAATACAATTTTTTTATATATATATTTTTCTTTAGACTTAAATGATTTTATTGTCTTACCATCTTGTGATGCTGATTTCGATAATAAAGAGGAGTCCTCAGATGTGACATCCGATTGGAGACCCAAGAAGTTACTTTCATTGTCATCAAAGAACTGTTTGGAATCTCTATGATGCCGGGATTTCTGTAAAAGCAAAAACAAAGAAATATTGTTAATGATAATAACTCCGTATTAAAACTAAGCAAATTAAGTAAAATTAGTTGATTCCATAAATTAAGGAAAGTCCAGGATTTTATTAATATCGTGGAGAAGTATTAGATGTAAAAATAAAACAAAACACAGAAAATATTTACTTCTAAAATGAAACAATGCAATATATTTTAAAGTGGTATCTGATAATTCAGACAATCGCTTTGAGCATATTTTGTTTTTTTTACTAACAGCTACAATGTCAGAGCTACTTCATTGAATGAAGTTAAATAAATGTTCTAAAATTTACATACGTCTGTACTCTCTTATATTAACTGTTCTTTTATACTCTATCTTGAGATTTGTTTTCTGTCTTTAAAACCTTTATATGACTCATCCATTTATGTAGCTCTCTGCATTTTAAAGCACTTCTATATTTCAATGGTTCAAGAAAATCATCCAAACTTTTATAACTGGAAATCAGCTTATATCAATCCAGATCGGAAAATGAGGATTTTTTAAATTTTTAGTTCTAAGCTACATTAACTTGACTACACTAAAGTCCTTCATTTTTATCATACGGCTTTATGATTTTAATAAGAAGATTAATAGCATTTAATAAATTAATAATATTTATGGAATAGTACTTTGTCTTAGTGGAATCTTCAAAACTGTATTAGCCCATTTTTTGTTTCTTTTCTCTTTCTTTCCAGTTGACTAATTACAACTTTAGGGATAAGAAAAGCTTCAGTTGTAATTTTTTTGATTTTGAATAAGAAATAATATGTAAATTAATAATTTAGAAATTCAATTCTAGACACTTCTCAAGCTAATTTCTTTTTTAATTAATTGATCCAATCAATGAGGTGCCTTTGAGCATTTTGTATGATGGAGCCTTGCTTCACTGCTATGTGCCTAAATAGACACGAGATTGAACAGACAAAAAGCCTACAATAATGCTACTCCATTTAAATATGCTATCCTAATCTCATGAAACAATTTGATGGATTAGTATTTCTATAGATTTCAATTACAAACTATTAAAGTTTTATAGATTTGCTTGTTGTTTTGTTTGAAAAACAATGAAATTAGACAATAAATTATTTATTATTAATTTTTGTTTTTGCTTTTAACAAATCCGTTATTCTGTTTTAAAGGGGCGAGGTAACTTTAACAAATTTAAAATAACCGATACAGACTGAAGAAAATTTCCTTAGAAATGTTCTTTATTTTTCTTTCTTTTATATACTTTTTCCTTCGCCCCCTACCCCTCCCGGTCTTTTCAAACAATTAAGATCTTCTCAAGCCGGCATTGCCTGTCATTTGCACTTTCAATTTAGTGCATCTCCCGAGGTAGGCGGCAACGGAGGAACCGCATTAATAATTCAAGTGACAAAATCTGGAAGGCAAATGCAATGGAGATGGTCAAAGCCTTGCTGTCTTTCTCAATTCGCGGGAAGGAAATATGGCCCAACAAATGCAGCAATCCTTAGACGAATAAATAACAAAACACTGACAGATACAACTGAATTCCTTACCAAGGTAATATTTTTTTAGGGTTTTATTCTGAAAGGAAATGATACCAAGAGACAACTGAATTCAATATCGGGAAAATTTTCGTCCTTCTTTTATTCTTTAGCTGAGAGTTGTAGAAAACAACGTGAATCAAACACACACACACTGTAACGAATGTACTTCTTTAAAAATAAACGGATTAAAAACGCAATTTGTCATTTTGCTACCTGAACTAAATAAATCTTTCGTTATCTCTTTTGAAAATTCAAATAATATTTAATATTACGATTGCTAAGTGTTTAGTTTTATGTATTTTTAGAAATTTCCCCATTTAACTTTCTGCAATACATTTCAAACCTGCGAAACATTACGATTATGATCTAGTTTTTGAACAAATACAAATCTATTTGATTGTATTGTTAGGGTGATCTATCAATAGATTGATAATAAAGCATACTTCAGCTCGATGCGTTGTTTGAGACCTTTGTTATGGACTGACATCAGTTGAAGAAAAAGGAATATTTTCTTTCTACTGTTTTGTAGTCGAATTTGTGTATCTCGAATTTTCTAGTTGTAGTAGTGTTATGCATCATCATTATTATCATCATCATGTGCTGTTATTATTAATTTTTTTTTATCAAATTAAGACTGGTCGTTTTGTGAATTTACAATGTTTCTAATAGTACGCCAAATTGAAATTGTTATGCTATTTCAATACTAATCAAATATTTCTTATAAGGGCTTTGAGGATGGATCCCAGTGCACCAATTACAGTAGGCATGGTGAAATCTTTGAATTTCACAGAAAGACCTTTATGTTTTTGGTTTTTTTTTCAAATTCCGTTTCTTCTATGTGACTATCACCGGGAATTGCCCCATCCACAAATTTATTCACTTCTCTTCAATACAAATTAGGTTATATTCCAATTTCTGAATTTTAAAGTCATATAAGATCATCTGAATACTCTCGGCTATACAATCCCACCATTTTCCAGCAGATATTGTATCATAATTTCTAATTATAACTGTATGTGAAATTTCAATAATCACTGAACACTTCGTTCACGAATTTAGCTGAATCGTCTGATAACGGTATTATTATTATTATTATTATTATTATTATTATAAAAGACGATAAGTTCTGGGTATTAGTATTTCACTTACAAAAAAAAAATAGAAAAAAAATGTCCTTAGTTTCTATCCAGCATACAGACATTTTGTACACGAATGATGATCCAGAGGATGACGGATATTGCAAGGATAAATATTACTATAATTAAGAGTTTATTTAAAAAGGCATTCCTTCGGGGACAAACAACCATTCAGTCATCGACAGATTAAAAAAAAAAAAAACTGTTTCGAAACATTTTCACTGAATAAACTGGCTTTCAGTGGATTTTAGATTGTGGTAAAGTTTGTAAAAACAGAACAAGTAAATAAATAGTAACTGTTGAATTAGTACGAATATAACCGAAGTAGAAACAGAGAGACAGACAGAGAAATTGTGAAGCCTTTTATATTTATTTTGCATAATAATAAAGCAAAACAACGCTGTTATAACAAAGTATGTTACTGTATGATGATCATTTAATGCTGATTTGTTTATGGTTCTTTCAAATAACTATCAATATTATATTTGCAAATATTCCTCCATTTAAATTTTATCTGATTTGTCTCAAAAATGAGTGTGAAAAGGAACAATATCCTTCGAAATAATCTTGTGTAAATCTAGAAGTGGCCAAAAGGCTTAATTAATGCTTTTCTTTTCAATATTGTGAAACCATTCTACAAAAGAGGTCATCATTAACGTTGCCCCTTCCTTTCTCGCCAATGAAGAGTCATTTTAATGATTCACAACCTCAAATTAATGGTTTGCCCAATTGATTGCATCGAGCGAAGCAAGGCTTTGAAC
Source organism: Thereuonema tuberculata (assembly GCA_023159025.1). Taxonomy (NCBI): domain Eukaryota; kingdom Metazoa; phylum Arthropoda; class Chilopoda; order Scutigeromorpha; family Scutigeridae; genus Thereuonema; species Thereuonema tuberculata. The sequence continues at coordinate 25,490,133 of JAFIDM010006943.1, forward strand.
CCGAGACTTTCCCACAAACCCCAATGGGAAAGGAAATTAGTTGGTGAAGCAGCGATTTTTAAGAAATGAATTTCCAGGATTTGTTATTTAACAAGAAATTGATCGGAGCATTGAACAACACCGACAGGCAATTGGTGGCTGAATGCTGTCGGGAAATGACCCAAGGCTGGGTAAATAGGGGCTCTTAGCTGCAAGAATCTACATCAAAAAATCCATTCTATTTGAAGCAGATGTTGTTAGGAGGAAGGAAGGACCTATTAACAGTGGAAAGAATGATGTTCTACCCAGGAGGCATCCATTACGAATCACAAAACCACCCTCGTTAGAATAATGGTCCCAAATGGTCTACAGATGCGGCTATTTATAACCAAGACATGCTTCAGATTCTGGATAATGTGGAATGCTTTTACCACGGTAGCTTCACATTATTCTGGAAAAGAATTTCAAAAAGGAAAGTTTCGCTCATCAATGGCAGGAGTTAAATGACCACAGACAAATAGCCAATGTCTTCATGACAGCCTTAACTAAGTCGTTCAAAATATTTCTTGCAATAAATTTACAATTGCTTTATCTTATTACATGCAATTGATGTCCCATCAGTTAAATGTAATAAAAATGATCTAAGAAAAAGGCTTAATGAAACTTTTTTTTTTTTTTTTTTTTTACATTAAAACTGATAACAATTTCTCTTATAAATAAGAAATGAATTGATTTGCTGATTTTTTTTATAATTTTAACCCGATATTCTGAAAAGATCATCGGATTTTTAAACCTTTTCTTAAGTAACATTAACAAAGAAGTTAAATATAAATAACTATTTATATAATACACATTAGAAATCAATTGTTCACTTAAATTGTTTGAATGTGGAGCGATATTTCGTTTGAAAAAACAAAAACGAATTTTCATTAAGCGAAATTCTGAGAAACAAGATTGCCTTTTTTATAAATGAACAATTTTTTCCTTATAAACTCCGACTGTAAAGAAAACTTCAATAGTAAAAAAAAATTGGTTACATTCGCTTTAAATATTTTGCTTTGTAGACTTTGTCCAACGAGGTCGCATCGGTGTGGAACGATCGAAAAACCTTGGCACACATAAATTTCATAGATTTTTTTTTTAGATGGATCCTTCTCGGAAGACTTTTCATATACGGTCAGTTGGCAGGTAGTTATTTCTAGTGTTTAACTGATCTATATGAGTCTATTGTCGGAATCAACTGCTCACTGTTTGAATGCAGATATGTGCTTTGTTCGGGAAATGCATAATTTATTATTGCCTAGGCGTGGCTTTGGTTTTGAAAGTAAAGCAAGAGTTTTCATCGAAAACCAAGCGCTTCAAAAAATAAAAATTCTAAAAGCATGAGGTTTTTTTTTCTGTCCACGAATAATGTTTATGAAAAAGATTTCTCAATTATAATTTGGGTCATCATATCTTCAGTCGAAGATTTAAATAAAGTTTTAGCTATTATTATTTTTTTTAAAGTCTTTTAAATCCAAAATTATTTTTAAAAAGAAATTTACAGAACTTCATTAAATAATTTATTTTTAGAAATTTACATAAGAAAAAAAAAAAAGTGGTTTTAATTTATATTTGAGATCATTATTCATAATGATTCTAAAATTTTCTTGAGTTAAAATATTATATTTTCAATTCAAAAAAATTCAAATTCTAATTTCTTTGGAAAAAACCTCACTAGGATGGCTTTGTGGCTAACTCTATCTATTTCAAAGATTACTTTAATTTTATGATAAGTTTTAATGTAATATCCTTTAAATAGTTGTAATGCAGTAAATTATTTTAATGATTAAAAAGCTAAACAATTTAACAATAGATGTTTACAAGTGACATTCTAGAAAAACTGTTTCACGCTCTTTGGCGATCATCAGCTAGGTAGACTTCAAAATTCCAAAATCTTCAATAAATTCAAAAAGATCTTCATTGAAAGGAAATTTATTGGGCTAAACGTTAAATAACAATTTATCTGAATTTCTGCAATTGTGAATTTATTTCAGTTCTTATTGAAGATCCACCCTGAATGGTAGTCATTTATTTTAGAGCATTGTTTATCTTCAAACTTCGGTAAATACTTCTGTAATTATTACGAACTTTTAACAATACTTTTACTGTAAGCACTTGTTTTATTCTTTACATTGTAGGGTTTTTATTATTAAGAGACGGGGATGAGAGGATATTGCATTGAAGTTATTTTGGTACCAATTCATATTCCATCAAGAATTCTTATTTTCTTTATTATTATTTTCTTTATTCTCTTTTCTACAATTCTTCAACAGTTACTCATTTTTCTATCAGACTTAAGATTCCTTCTTTCGCATCCAAACGCAATCCACTTTCATTCCGTCAAAAGACTCTCATAATTTGGAAGCAACAAACTATGTTGACTTTTGCCAGTCGCTTCGAATTTGATTTTTCCTTCGTGTAAAGATATTTTTGTCTTAAGACATTCCATAAACGCCACCCTTAGTGATGCACCACAGCTTATTTCAAAGGGAGAAATAGTTGGCGGGTTGTCATAGCAACCTCCGCCTTCCAATGGCGCATTTCGTTACCAGAAGCAAAGTACAAGTACAAACATTTATCAGGAAAAAAAAAATCAGATGCCTCCGTTCATTTTGGCGCTCAACTAACAACACAGTTCTTTTCGTCTGAGAAGGCGACAGGAATAAAATACTGATGGAGGTTTTGTTCAACAAAGACATTAAGAAACTGAAAGCAGATGTAATACAGTATTACACAACAGAAACGAAGCACTGTGATGTTTTATTCGTAGGTAAATGAACATCCCAAAAAGAAGAATTAGAAATGAAATAAGTCTTCTATAACTTCTTGCACCAAAGTAAAAATAACAAAGAAAAGAAGAATTAACTCATATTTCCCAAGAAAACAGAATTGCTATGTTTTCTTCAGTTTAGAAGCACTATTACAAGCTTTTCTTGAAAATTAGGAACCAAGGACAAATATTTAATCTATTATTCCTAATCATGAAATACATATTCCCGCAAAAACATTAGTATAATAAAACAAATGAACAAATTAAGAGTATGTGTTTTTATTTCTCTAAAACTAAAATCTTTTTCTAATAAATAAAAAGTGATATATATATATATATAAAATCAAAATGGTAGTTTAAGCAGTGGAGTAACTATCGGAGAATGCAACAGAAGCAACTGTATCTGAACCAGAGATCCAAAAATCGTGATACATTTTTAGTGCCAACTATTGATACTGGCTCATTTAATGATCGAGTGGTTCTTTATCAGCTCGGTCCAGAGTGAAAGGACAGCATGAAATTATTAAACACTGCATCACACATTAAACATATTTAAAAATACGTTTAATAACCGCAAATTTTCAGAAAGAATATACGTTTTTTCTTTCTCAAGCTACAAATAAATATAACAAAACAGGATGTTATATCTTTACAACAAAACAGGAAAAAGTGAACATAAACTTACTTAACAATAGATAACCTTACCTACAATAATGAAAAAAATTGCACAATTTATACAATTACAAAGCATAATTCAAGCATATTCCCTGATGGCTCTTTAAATAATACTCACTAAGTTAATTCATCAGTTCTTAAAATTCTTTCACAGTTTATTCATCAGTTCTTAAAATTCTTTCATAGTTTTGTTAGAGTTTAAATTTAACATGTCTTTAGCTAAGTTTACAAATCTCTCATTAATTTCTATGCCTTCATTTCTATTCAGGTTTTGACCTCTTGTATTCCTGATCAGAATAATTTCTATTACTTTTCTAGTTACTGTACCTTTTTCAAATTATGTTCAAATCTCTAGTCATGTTCATGTATTCATATTTGCGATAATAGCAAATATGAATACATGAGCATGAAAGAATTTGAAGAACTGATGAATTAACTTAGTGAGTATTATTTAAATAACCATCAGGGAATACGCTTGAATTATGTTTTGTAATTGTATAAATTATGTTATTGTTATGTATAAAATCGTCATGTTGGATTATGCGCTAAGATTAGCAGCAGACATATTCTCAAAATCTTTGAATAGGCTTAGATTCTCTCTCGGTTAACTAAATTTCACTAAAAGAGAAATTTTTAACTAATTTCTATTAAAATTCCAACGCTAAATGTTGGAATTCACCAGCAGGATGAAGTCTGCTTGCACTTTCGATAGCAGCAATAGAAGCTATTTCAAGTCGCAATTGGTTGACTAACTCCAATGTTAGAAGAATTTGACTGTACTTTCAGTCGTAAGTGTTAAAAGTAACGCTGCTCCATTTACGTCCAATATTCTTGTCAACACAGTCTTCTGCCTATGTGCTGGTTTATTTCCAGAACTGTGACTATATCTAGAATTCCAGTCGCTGCAGCAGCATTCGTGTTTCCACTGCAACCAAGTTCATCATCATCACTTAAGAGCTCACTTTCGGATCTGTTTTTTAGTAAACCACGTGGAAGGAATCTAAATTGATGGCAGTCATTAGAATCACGTTTTACTTAGCAATGACGTAAACCAGAGGGAAGTTATTTGCACTTAACCCAAACCAGTTTAATTGCTTTATGCTCATTTTTGAGACCAAATCAAAGAATCAATTAAATTTGATAGATTTCTTCATGCCCTTCGTAATCTTAAAAACCAAAAAACCAAAAGAAAACCAATATACATTCCATTTTTTTTAATCTGTTGATCTTTCTACGATAACAATTAAAAATTACGAAAGTAACGACCGTCATCGTAAGACTTTTATTCTTTATTTTGAATACCTTATAGTAACGCGTATTTCTTGTTCTCCATCCTTTTCTTGAGACTGAAATTTATGGTTTTTTTATTAGTTGGGAAAAAAGGCGGGGATGGGATTTTAGACGAAGAAAGCAAAATTTAATCGAATTTTCGTGTACAGCACTCACACACACATTGTACATATATTTCACTTCAAGGAAATAAACGAAGATAAACAAATTAAATTTGAGTACACTGCAACCTCGTTTATCCGGATCTCCGGATAATCCGGATCGCATTTGTAGACATTTTTTTTTTATTTAATGTTCAATAGATAATAATTTTAACTATGATAACAAGAACATAATTAAAAGTACGCCAAACATTCACTTTCTATTTTGATTAAATGTACAGTTCCTGCATAGATTGTACAATAAATTATGGTAATAAAATGCTTTTGTCGAGTTTAAGAAAGCTTTACTAGAGTAATTTTGTTACAAAACATAGTTTTTTATCGTAATAAACGGTAAGTCTGCTTATTTAAGGATTTGTTTTGCTTATTACCCGGATTTTCGATTTTCCGGATTGCCTTTGGTCCCAGTTATTCCGGATAAACGAGGTTGTAGTGTATTTGTTTAATTTAAGCAAATTAAATCTTTTGTGTTTTTTTTATTGTAATAACTTTATTTTTAACCTTTTATATGTGCGTTGGCTTTGAAGAACCAATGTAAATTAAATCTTTTTTTAACGATATAATTTTTTGCCAGAACAATATCGGATTATTAATATCATAGTTGTTTTTTTTCTTTTTTTTTTAATTGAAACATCTTCGGCTCGTGATTCTTCAAAACACAAGACAGAAATCTCCAGAGATTTGTTTCTGTTTTTCTGTGACACTCAGTCTTGCAGCCAAATAAGCCTCGATTAATTAAAAATAACAAAATGGCGATAATTCAATTGGATAACTTAATTAGAGTTTTGATAACCCATGTGGAAATTAAAATGTGGCCTTCCTTATTGCTCCATTCCCTAAATTAAGGTAATTAGACTGCTTCCCCGAATTCCCTTCTTCCAATATTCCTGCTCGCTCGCACTTTCTTTCTTTCTTTTAATTCTCCCAATAGATTTAGCAAACAAAGGATTCTTTTTTTTTTTTTGTAATTCGAACTTTTTTCTGTTTCCTTTTGTTCATTAAGTCATGTCTGCTGACACGAAAACAAGGTGGGAAATAAACATGTCACAGCAAGAATTTCTCTATTAATCAGAATTAAAGTTTCAATTAAGTTTTCCCGAAAACAATGGCTGAATGCAAAGCCTAGCTTCTTTTGTTGAAGGAGAAGATGCCCGTTCTTTTGTTGGCTATTCTTAAGATACACTCGTCAAAAAAAGAATAAGAAAGAAGCAAGACACAAGAAAAGGCTGTTGAAAGGCTGGCATCGATGATGAATCCTTATTTTTCCGCTAATTCTGTGTTTGTGCTTCCTGATAGAGGTGTCAGAGCGACGTGTGATGGATTGCTTGAGGCTTTAAAGGCCAGTTTCATCCATCAACCTCGATAGACCTCACCGTGACAAGAGCAATGACTTGAAACCGACCAATCTTAATTGTCAACACGATACTTGTCTCTGCGAATACAAAAGGCATCGTCAGTTCAAGCGCTGCTGTCTCCTTTTCGCTCAAAACTTAATGAATTTATTCTGAAGGAGGGATTTGGTTGGGATGCTTAGTTGCCATAGCGATGGGCGAAGGCGTGTCTTAGAAAGACATTCTCATCCTTGAGAAACAAGAGAGGCTTAAGACGAATTAGAATGGCGTTGGCAGCTGAGGAAGCGAATTAAACCCATCCCCTTATGTCTCTCAGCAAGCACAACCCTTTGGGGAATCACCGTGTCACAAAATTAAAAAGCATTAGTTTTACAAACTGACAAATTCTCATTCTTCGTGCCTTTTTCTTTAGAAGCTTTTCTTTTGTTCTTTCTTCCGTATTTTTATGGGCTTTTTTTCTCTTAGCTTAACAGCAATCTTTAGGTAATCTTGCTAATTAGAGATACAATCCAAAGACAAAAGAAAAATTAAGAAAAAAAAGGAGAAAGAAATGACTTTTTAAATTTAAAACACAGAATCGAATTAATGTTTAAAGAAAAGAAGTGAATTCAGAAAAAAGTCTTTGGATTCCATTACATCAGCGAAATCTAAAGACGAGGATAAAGGAAGGATTATCTTTAGGAAAAAAAAAACAAAGAATTATAAAAGACTGAGAATTATAAAAATTACATAGCTCTTCTTTGCATTTGATATCTCTCCGTTGCTTTTACAGTCCATGTGAAGTGAACTAGAGAATTAAGTTTTTCCGTTTTCCACGATCAATTCTTTCTCTTCCACAACCCTCCAGCGTATTTCTTCAATATATGCTCGAATTCTGTTTCTCCAGAGACGAGAGAGAAAGTTCGGAAATATCCGAATATGTCTTCTTCCCCTTGGTCGTTTTCTTTCAATCTCCAACTCCCAAAATTCTTCGTGGCATTTTATCGACATGCAGATCTGAGTCCGAAACGACGAATAGGAATCAAATAACATTTTATCAAAAATAATAATGAGATCTAGGATTCACGAATAATAGGTTAATACAGTTCCACGATTATTATCGAGCTTTATATCTATTCTTGAAACGTTTCACTGATTTTGAAGATTTTGCTTACTCTCATTCCCAGAAGAAGTAACTAGAAGTAACGTTTACATTTTATTTTGTACTTTTTAATATTTCTTTTATTTCTACTAAGTTTCTCCGTAATTCTGTAACCACAGCTGTTTCGGGTAATCATAACTCTTCAGTTGGGTAACACATCAAAAAGATGTGATATGAAAATTTGTAATTAACGTTTTTACAAATATTTGTTGTTGTTAACATTAAAATAAACACTATCTTAGAAGATGTTATTAATTTTAATTATACTCTGCAGAATTCAAAGGCCGATTTGATCTGAAACCTGAATCCTTTCACAGTCAGTTCTTTGAACTCATTTCCGCTAAAACAAAAGCTTCATCCCAACGAACTCATATATCCGATTGCTGAGCCCATTAAATTTGCTCCAAGTTAGGAAAATAAAATCGACAGTTTTAATGGTCCAATTAATTAGAACTCTTTTGCTACAAACTTATATAACGCTATTTATTACTTAATGTTCTTCAAATTTTCTTTTTTCTCTGCCTTTCATACAAATCTAAGTAAAAATGGAAGCCGAGACATTTATTAGCCATGTAATGCAATCCGTAACCTTTACTTAAAATGTAATTTCCATAATAGTATTTTCAAGTATCTTTGATTGCTGCAAATGTTTTTGCTAAATACTTCCTAACTGCACAGCTTAAATGCTTGCTGTCATCGCCCAACGCAAATGCATTATTTTAAATCTTCTAAAATAAATGCCTTAAGATTAAAACAAAATGTAACAGTGATTATCAATCTGCGAAACTCAACGGAATTTGTAAATACAGTAGATTCCCTCTTAACCGGACTTCGTTTAACCGGATCTCCGCTTTAACCGGACGAATTTTTTTTTTTGTATCTTTAAAATGTAAAAAATAGCTAAAAATAAAAAAAAAAAGTGTTTCATTATTTAGTATTGGTAAAGGTTATCCATTTTTTTAATGGCATGTAACTTATAATACTTTAATACATTGAAAAATAAAACGACGCAATATTTTAATTTTGTATTTATTTATAAGACAAATAAATCCGAACTTTAATTTATTTCACTTCTCCGGGTTCATCGGATTTTCGCCCCATTTAAGCCGGTTAAGAGGGAGTCTACTGTATAGTATGATGATTATCTTATAGAATTTAAGGTTCACCAAATAGAATTTATATTGATGTATCGGTAGACCTAATACTTTAGGAATACTTTTCAAAGCTTCAAAGGCCGACTTATTCACTGCATATAGTTTATCTATCTAACTATCTAACTAATTAACTAACTAACTATCTAACTACATAAATAAAAGCATTCGATGATTCACATTAAAAATACGATTAAAGGCTTGGCAAGGAAAGCAAATAGATTATTATAAGTAAATATAAACAGAAGCTTTAATTTATTACATTTTAGCAATACAGTATATTAAATTTGTACTGGCTTTCTAAAACTTCCTATACATTGCCATAAGTGAACAATTTTACCACAGACTTTTCTGTTTTGTTTTTGTTAAGAAATTTAATTTGTTTCTTTCCTACTGAATTTATGTGGAGATATTTTCTGTCACATTTAATCTTGCGAAACGTTAATCTCCACTAAATCTAATAAAGACGGTCATTAAATATTAACACTGAGAAGGGGAATAAAAGTAGAATTTATAGCGATCACGAATGTACATTTAAAGGAATTGCGAATTATAATAGGAAACAAAACTGAAGGACAAATGTATTTATAACATAAATAGTGACAGCCACTTATTACATAAATATGCCTACCAAAAATCAATTCTAATCATATTCTGCAAACGGGAGTGACAATAAAGATAAATTATATAAGACAGAGAGAAGTACGAAAAATGTCTCAAAAGAATTCAAAATTGTAAAACTGTATTTTTTTTTTAAACCCATGTTTCCAAATATGTAAAAAAACAGAGGTTTTATTGGGTAGAAGTGATTAATGTTCCGAATTTTGTTTTTCAAGGAAACGAAAAACAAGCAATCTTTTAACTATTACATGTTTCCACGACTCAGCGGAGCAAAGTTACCATTCAAAGCTAGTCAATAACAAGCGATCGAGAGAGAGAATCCCATTGTTCCAAGGAACGTTTGATAAGAAGAATAGGCAGAGAAAACACAAGAAGTCGTGGCTTCATCGTGATACCAACACAAATGCAATAAGGAACATTGGACAGAACCTTGGCTTCTCAGAGAACAAGACTATACCACACCTTTTCCACATTCCCATTTAACACCTTTCACCCTCGATTTAAAAGAGAAACGAGTTTTCTTTCTTGCTGTTAATTCTGCATTGGCTGGCTCCTATTTTCCTGACTGTGTTCCTCAACTGCTAAAACGGATCAGCAGTGAAATATAGGTTTCCAGTAAGTTCATCGTAAATGAGTTACCTAATTGTTATTTACAAACTGTAGCGAATGAGACAAACGATAAATTTTCATCCATATGTCATGATTCGAATGCAGATCATCATTTTGGGCAAAGTTTTTCTTTTGGGTATCAGCCACTCACTTCGCTTGTCTGGCAATGATGAGATCTTTGATGAAAGTGTAATATTAGGATTATTAAGAAATTTTGCGTCTTCCAATAAGAAATACCGTTTTGATACTTAAGTATTTGAATGTACTCAACTTGATAAGTTTTTTTAATTATTAAAGTTAAAGTTTTTCCCACTACAAGCCTAAGCAGCCCTTGGGGTCGCGAGAGGTAAGGCTTCCGCGTTTCGTGACCAACGGGACTAAGTTGATGTTGGGTGGTCAGCCCAACGCCCGCCCGCCTTTAATCCCCCGGAAAGAAACCAGGTACCCATTCAACAGAGGGCTGGGCAGACCCTAGGGCCCGTTTGGAGCAGAATGGATTGTGGAAAAATCCCCGCTCTCCAACGAGAACCGGAGATCGAACCCGCCACCTCCAACGTGCAGCCAAGCGCCCTACCCACTCGGCTATCGGGCCCACATTCTAATTATTATCTTATTTTAATTTGCATATTTTTACAAAAATATGACAAATTAATAATAGATTCAATTCCTTTTAGGGCAATTAATTTAGAATATATTTCCGGAATTTGAGAAAATTCTTACACTCACCGAATAACACAAATTCGCGAAGATTATAGTACATTGCTTACCATACATGGGTGTTTAAATGCTAAATCAGTAGGTGCTTCTATAAAAACAATGTTTTTTGTTAGGTTTGACTTTTGCAGAAATGAATCAGATGTAAATTGTTAAAATTAACAATTAATTTTTAATTATTAGTACCATTAATTTTGAATAGGCCTTTCGTTTCTCCTTTTCAGTTTGCATGTATTTGAATTTTATCGCCAAGTTTTGCCAAGAAAAAAATAAAGCAACATAAAATATAAAAACAGATTAATAAATATATACGCTTGTGAAGACAGACGAAACCAGAAAATCGTTAACAAATTCGATAATTCCGGTCGAACTAATTCCTGCAAAAAAAAGAATCTTTGTTGGAGATTTATGAATTGCCATGTTTTTTGTTTAAAAAAAAAGTTAATTTCTCTTTTGACAAGGTTCCAGTTAAGTTGAATCTGATTACCCTTTGGAGACCGTGTTTGGAAAAACGTCAACTTTCATTCTTTAATTAATGTCAAAATTAATGAAATAAAAATAATGTAAACGAAAAGACAGATCTTTTCCTTTTACATTTTACTCCAAAAGGCAGAACATGAAGCAAAACCTTCTGCTTTATTATTGAAATTATTGAAATTTTTCAAAAGAAAATCAAGAAGAAACGCTGCATTATTTGAACAAAGGAATGCGGGTGGATTACTCTGGCGTGTGTGTGTTTTTTTCCTTTCTTCTTTACCAAATTCATTCCAGAACAGAATTCTTCTCTTCCGAGACTAAGTCCTGAGGAAATTTCATTAAAGTTTTGTAACTTTGGATTCCTGTGAACTGAAGCAACGTCTCAATGCAATTAATTTAGCCCCTCCAGAAACGAGTGGTCAACAAATTAAATTAATTAACATAATTGCAGAAGGAATTAACCGATCTCACAGCAGTGCTGCGAAAAACACTAATTATAGGACTTGTTTCATTTCGAACAAAACGCACCTGAATTAAATAATAAAAATCAATTCAGTTTTCCTTTACAGTTCCTTCTCTTCCAGTCAAAGAAAGGGTTTCAATGAAATTCACAAAAATTTGATTTCATTTGACTTCTATTTTCGAACAACCTTAATATTTAAATTAGAACATAATAAAAGAATATTACAATTGATTAATAAAGTCACACACTGCTCTTCTCTAATCTCTTTTATCAATAGCTTATAGTTTTCAACCAAAAATTTGCTAGTCGAGATTTTTCCCGCCCTTCATAAATGGCTGAGAATTAAATTTAAGAGGTGAAAAAAAAAAAACAATGTATGAAATAAAAACAAAAAATTTAAAAAACAGGTCTAATCAAAATCTTTATAGTATTCCTTAAATTAGGCCTAATTAATAAATCAGAAAGTTAAATAAGATGCACTCGAAAAATAGTCTTTTTAAATGTTTCGTTTAAAAAAATAAATTTTAGAGAATCATTGAATTCACAATATTCCACAAGTATTTTTGAACTATCAATGAAAATGATAAACCTTTAAATCGCCATTAAAGAAACAAACAAAAAAAAAACAAACAACTTAAAACTGTCATTTTTTTGCTATTATCATTAATTTAATTTCAAAAGTATTTTTTGATCTTTAAATCGGCTTCTTTTTAGTCTGTTGCTGTTGTTTCGAATGCCCAAATAAGTTATATACAGTATTACCTTGAGAATCGAGCATAATCCGTTCCAGGACCGAGCTCGTAACTCGAAGTGCTCGTATCTCAAATCATTTTTTCCCATAAGAAATAACAGAAAAAAATTAATCCGTTCCGGCCCTCTAAAAAACTCCCTTATTAGTGCTAATAATAATGGAAAAAAACAAGTTGTTAATTGCTACAGAGACATAAACACACACAAAAAAATTATAGTATTTATATAAGGATTCCTGTGATATAAAAGAAAATGTGCTTTTAATTATGAGTTCTTACTGACAGACGATACAGTAGCAGCTAATGATGACATGTGTGGAGGTGGAGGAGGGAGGGGAGAGAGTTGGCCCGTATACTTGATTTCGTACCATACCTTACATGTACACTACGTAACTTATATAAACTTAGAATTACCTTAACTCTGCTTACGTATTTTTTTTTTCGATTTAAATTCCTTACTTTTCTTAACTTTTATCTCCTGACTACCCTCACTTTTACTTGGCTACCTAGCGTCGGCGTCTGTAAGCGTGCTCATATCTCAAATTTTTACTCTTATCTCAAAGCAAAAATGTGCTCGAATGCTTGCTCGTATCTCGGAATACTCATATGTCGGGACGCTCGTATCTCAAGGTATTACTTACTGTATGTTGCATCAGAAAGAAAATGAAAACAAAAAATGAAAAGAAGGCGTATAAATGGAGTAATAAGGAAAGGAAACCTTAGTGTACCGGATACAAAATGAAATTGCCAGCCACTTTATCTCTTGGCTAGTAATGAGATAAGGTTTAGAAATAGTAAAAAAAAAAAAAAAAAAAATAATGCTTAATTCACTGAAATAATCGAAAGCTTTTAGTATTGTTGATATTTTCTAAAATCCTTCGTTTGATCGAAATTTAATCTTATATCTGATTCAGTGAATTTCTAGAAGTTTCTTTTCACTGAACCTACTGATTTTTATAGACTCTTACTTCGAGACAGACACTTAAGATTGGCTAACTCTTCGTAAAGAGTTTTCGCTAATTAAACAATGACCAATTGGATGAATATGGAAGAATTTTCTCTCCTGCTCATTTTATTATTTACACTAACTACTAAAACTAGAATTTAAAAATTTCGGTAACAAGAGTTTTTCGATTCGACGCCATGAAAAAAACTGAGTACAAAACTGCGCTGAGAGGGAAAAAATAAATAAAAATAAAAACATCAAAACAAATCTGAAATCACAGAACAACGAGACTTTCATATCTTAAAAGAGTGTCTTATTGAATTGTTATATATAGAAAGCAGCTGCCTTCCCTACGCATCCATCGAAATGACTGACATTTTGACTTCAGACGGCTTTAATCAGATTAAGGAGAGATCAAAATGTTCTTGGATGCACACACCATTACTAGATTATTTACAGTAAACAAGCAGACCTTGGCTGGAGAATGACATTTTCCAGGCACAGTTTATGACACGAATGAACCTCTTATGACAGTTAAATACTGGATGTAAGATTAACATCAATTAGCATTAACATACAAAAGTAGGAAGTTCATTAAACTTTTCAATTCTTATCTGCCTTTTTCACACGTTGTTAACTGCCTTTATTATTATTATTTTTCTAATTCCAAGAACTGGGAAACGACATTTATGCGTCCTTATAGCATTTATGTCTTTCCCTCCCTTTTGGAAGCCTGGCTTTTAAACCGTCTACATCTATGTGAAGAGGAATTTTCTGATATTGAAAACATGTTTCAGAAATTACCATGTAATAATGAAAATTGTATCTCGTTGCCCTGATGCTTGTTGAGCTCTAAGCTGCTTCTATTGCTATTTTCTCCGCATTGGTTATGAATTATTGGAATTTTAATGTTTCATACCGATAGGCTTTGTGACTGGTGTATCATTAATTATGTTATCCTACTGAAATATTAAAACAGCGCGAAAACTCTTTTGCGTTTACACTCAGTTGCCAGTTTATTAGGTACATCACACATCGTCATGGAAATGTATCTAATTAATTTGCAAGTCAGTCCAAATCATAAGTTATTTTAATTTGCATATAGCTTTTCAATTTAGCCAATAAAAAGTATATTAAAAGAACCAAGAGATCTACGCTGAAACCTATATTTTTATAGGATTATAATGCTTTTCAAACAGCGAATTTATTAATATTAAAAGAATATTGGAAAATTTTATATCGATACATTACTATTGTGAGCTTCCACAAGCTTTACGTTGAGATATTCCATTTTTTGGGTTAATTGCAAATTATAATTATTATGATAATCTGCCGTATGAACACAGTGCATTTATTCTTAATTTATTCTAAAATTCATCAAATGTCTCTGTATCTGCATTTAAGAAAATTATAGATAGATAAAATAAATTAATAGTGTTCGTATTTTCCTTAAGAAAAATTATTCTCTTAATTTTATTTCTTTTTGAATGTTAAATTGTTGGTGTTTGAATGTCAAAGTAAAATTTTCTAATTCCTATTTCTAATGGCAGCATTTCAAAATCGATTTGGTTTTATTGGCAAATTCAACCATTATTTGGAAATAATGGCTCCAAAGGTATTAAAAGACTTCCCACATTCGATGGCGTCAAGATAAGAATTTCTCCCCCAACAAACTCTTTTATCAATATGGCTGCAGAAATTCCTTTTATTAGGTAATGAGCATGCGCAGCACTCACGTCTCTTATCAGTCGCGCGTTAATTCATTTGTTTTCAATTCCAAATGCAGTTTCACTTTCACTTAATCTCCGACTGATAACCTCGACTGTTGTAAGCGAAACCACAAAGCAAATCAGCGCCGCCGCTAGGACCCATTCAAGGACTGCTCCGCCTCCGCAATGATGGACGCTGCCAATGGTTAATTACTGAATGGGAATCTCCAGAGTCCTCATATAAAAACTGATACAAACCACATTCACAGCCTTCCAGAACAAGAACGACGTCCAACTTTCCTGCCGGCTTTATACCCTAGTTCGCAGCTACAGCGAATCTCGAAGGCCATCGCAAATGTCGCCAAAAACAATAAATTAATAATCAGTTGGAGAACAGCGTGTCGACGGCTCATTATATGACGGCAAATATAACTTTGGCTCTTTGGAGCATTTATGATTTTTTTTTTTTTTCTTCTTCTCTCTTTCGACTGCAAATAACACCTGACGTTGCCAATGCAAATAGTCAATGGAGATGAAAAATCTTTAATTTTCGCTCGGAATTGTTAGCAATTTGGCAGCAGACGTCCTTTGATGATAAGATGGAGGCGAAGGAATGAAGGTGGGGGACGACGTTTCATCTATTGCTTCCCGTCAATTACGCCTGTTCGCAATTCGGATTTTCACATTGTAGCCATTCCACATAAAAAGCTCGTCTGAAACATTACGAGAAACGGGCGATCAGCAAAAGGCAGGAATCCCAATGTTAATGCTTCTTATCGTGTTTCGCGCTTCGAATTGTAAAATATGAAAACTGGTTCCTGTCTCTGGGAGATAACTTGACTGGATTGGGGAAAAAAGAAAAAAAGAAAACTGAAAGTAAGTGAGATGATCTTCTAAGCAGTTCAATCACGGCTTGACTAATTAAAGAATGAGCAAGAAATCAGATTTTAAATTCAGATCTTTTAATTGGATTTAATATTGAGGGAACATTCCGATTTCTTATTTTAGTTAATTGAAGATGTAGTAATGTGAAGGAAGGTGACAGGTTGGAAAAAGAAACTGAAATTATTTTTTTACTTTTACATAATGGATGACAATTACGCAAAACACAAGAACATAATTATCCAATTGTCCCATCATTAAATTCGTGACATTTAATTGCTGAAATAATAGGTTGCATCCATATGGCAATACCAAAACAATCTGATACGTCTATGGCGCGCTTCACTTATATCGTCACGGAAACCCACATCTACAATAAGAGCTTTACTGTGCTTTTATCTCGTCTATACACCCTCTTCTCCTCTTAAAAATACACTTTACCTTTTTTTTTCTCTGAAAAAAAATAATGAATCAATTTAATCAACTTCAATGATCTGCGAAGTGGCCGCAGGATACGAAAGTGGATTGTTTCAAATAAAGTATAACACAACAATCAAGAAACGATGACAATAATGCTCTAATTAAAAATATTACAATGTCTATTTTTAAAATAAACAGGATTTAAAATAAAAATAAAATTATTTAAACTCTTCAACTCAAAAATAGTTGATATTTTCTAACTTTCAGTCAATTACTGCCTTGCTATTATCGTCGATCGTTAATAAATATAATAATTTTTATCATTTCTAAATAATCTTTATCACTTTCTGTAAATAAACTTCAGCAGAGGGATTATATAACGAAACGCGATGTTAGGATACGTCCACTCAAAAATAAAAATCATAAATCGAAACTTATCAAATTTAAGGTTTTTATTTTTTTTTTAAATTGAGAAAGTCAAGGAAATCTTGATTTCAGTTACTAGATTATTACTTTATTTATTCATAGAATCAAAAATGGGAGTTTTTTTTAAGCTATAATAATTTAATAGAGCTGAAATTCTTTCGAAAAATTAGCTGGTTTTGAGTTCAATTCAGTTATTATATTAAAATCAGCATTTTCAGATTTTTGGTTGTATTTTTAACATGCACAGAACGATTTGAACATAGCCTTCCGTTCAAACTGACTTCCGTCTCATCTTAGTATGTGGTGATTCGCAAAAGATCATTGGCAAAAAATCTAGAAAGATTTTTCTTGGTATACAAGAATCAACGTTTATAGTTTCTTTCAGCTTTTTAATAACCCAATCTGTTAATTAGCTGACTAATTTAACACATAATACAAAACTTTTTTATTATAGGAATGTATATTTCTCATTCGCTTTCGAATTTATTACGATAAAGAGATGTGTAAGTTTTTCTCAAGGTTAATAAATTTTACAAAACTTTCTAGTATTCTTGCAGAAGATCATTTTATTTAATTTCTTTACACAAATTGAAGATGTTTAGAGTTACTAAATGTATCACTTTGAGAAAGTTTGTTTCAAGAATTAATATAAATGTATTATATAAGAGTTAAT
>JAFIDM010006943.1:25507392-25539757 GCA_023159025.1 Thereuonema tuberculata
AATATAAATGTATTATATAAGAGTTAATATAAAAGTTTGTTTCAAGAGTTCTAGAAAGTAGAAACTTCTAGAAGTAATTAGGTACATTTTATTGTGAATAATAATTTCGTTTTGATAATTATAAAGATTATTATCTTTCTAAAAAGAACGAAGAAACGGAACCGAAAACAAAACAGAACTTCCAAATAATAATGAAAAAAAAAAAAGTGATAAATAATTTATGAATTAGAAATGAGCTTATTTTGTCCTTCCCAGATATTTGTTGTTCGTTCAGTCTAATTTCAATGCAAAATACCATCATATAAATGCTGCATAAAATCAATAGCTTTATCGGAGACGTTGTTAAGGCGAATATTTTGTTTCGAATGTTTCCATAATAAACTTTAAAGGTTTAAGGGCAATAAAAAGAGATTTATTTATCATTGGCATATATTCCTCGTCCTTCCTTCATTTATTCGTTCGTTTTTACTGTCGTAAAATAACAGATAAATCCAAAGACCGCTTCTTCTGCAGACAGCGATTTCTTTTGAATTTAATGCATTAGGACTAAGAGTTATGAACAAAACTGATTAAGGGATGTTTCTTCATCTTTTAGATGGGATTACAATTTGCATTTAATGGATAGATGTGCTTTTATTGTAATACATAAAGCTAATGTAATACATAAAATAAAGCTCAGGCTGATTAATTTCATAAAGGAAAAAACAAAAAACAAGTGAATATAATCTTGTGCTAAAGAATAAATTTAAGGGCGATCCATAATAATAATAAAAAAAAATAATAAAAAAAGGAAGTATATTAACGTAAAGAAAAGTAAAAAATAGTTAGGAAAATAAAAAAAATAAAAACCAATAGATATACGGATTGGAACCGATAGCCTCCAGCATACGAGTCCCAGACTTTACCCATCAAACTATGGCTGACAACTGAAATGAGATGGTTGCATTTCTAGCATTTAAGCTAATAGCGGAAATCCAATGAAAATAGTGCCAAATATCTCGAACATCGGGGCGGCCCCTGAAAATACTATTCTTACATTGTTTGGGCCTCTGAACAAGATGGTGAAGTCCGTTTGTCGATCCGATCTTCCGTTCGGGAGTTGTTAGTGGGGGAGTAGAATGACAATGCCAAATATCTCGAACATGGAGTGGGGGGCGTTGGCCCCTAAAAATACTTCATTCTTTCGGTGTTTGGGCCTTTGAACACGATGGTGAAATCCGTTTGCCGATCCGACCTTCTGTTAGGGAGTTGTTCGGGGTGGACAGACACGGATGGATGGACAGGACAAACGCAATAGCTACCGATTTTGGTCGCTATCCCGATAGCTCCCAAATGGGTCGCTAAAATTTGCTGTGATTTTCAGCAAATTATATATATATTTTTAAGTTGAATTAACAATACATATAAGTCAAAGTAATAATTAGATTAGTAGTGATGATTACGTAATATGGAAATAACATATTGTTCTGTCACTGCTACAATATCATCAACAAAACTTGATGATATTGTTAATTTGAATTAATGCAAAAATAACCAAATGAGATACACACGAAACAAAAAGATTTCGCACTCTTTAGTGCGAGTTATCATCGGTGGGAGTCTGGGACCCGTTTCGTCCTCTGTAGGACTCGTCAGCCAGACAGACCCTTCGATGATAAGCTCAGAAGGTGCGAAAGGCTTCCAAAAGTGAGATTCCATAAAAAAAAAAACAAAAAAAAAAACCACAAATAATTGAAAAAGCTTCAAATCCCGACCTGCCGATCGCTAGGCACAAAAAGCAAATTAAAGAAAGCGTACAAGAAAAGGTCTAAATTAACCAGCTTAAAAATAAAAAGAGAATTATTGCTTTTTTGTTTTGAATTAATGCATTTTTTTTTTGTCAACTTGAAAGATTAAAACGAAGTCTTCAAGATTGAAGCATTAACTTGTACGAGAAAAGAGCACTGTCGTTGTTTTTTTTGCTTTTTTTAATTAGCTTAAAGTTTAGAATAGAAACAGTTTCTGAGATGTTTAACAATAGTCTCCAATATCATTGATTAAAAACTGAATGGTTGTCGATGATCTCTCGAATAAGATTGAACAAGATTCCAATATTAATCAATTCGATGATAAAAACCCCTTTCATTATTATTTTTCATCAAATTGTTTTGAAAAGAGCCCTAAAAGCTAACAATGCGTTCTCTCATTATTCTCTCAGTCTTAACCGAACTCACAAACTCTAGTTTTAAATAAAGAAAATAAAGCCCTTTTCTCGTTGTCTATCGCTTAGAAAATGAAGATCCGAGATTTTATTGAGGATTTGCGTATTTGTAAGCTTGATAATGAATCTTTTTACTGTAAATTCTGAAGCATTTGATTTTTAGCTTATGGTCGATAAAAGTGAAAGTTTTCAGAAAATTCGCAAGATGGAAATGTTTTCTTCTTTAGACCATTAGGCTTAATCTTTTAGCATTTCTGGAAGTTACTGAATTTGATGTAAGCACAAGTTGTTCTAATGTTCTTGTTCGTATATGTATATACAATCTATCACGAACATAAGAACAACTTGTGTTTACATCAAACTCAATAACTTCTAGAAATGCTAGAGTCGGCATAATCGTCTAAAGAAGAAAATATTTCCATCTTGTGAATTTCAATTTAATCTTTCATACACATCTGTAAACGAAATTGAAGCAAATACTCTTTTTTTTTTATTGAATTTGAAAACAAACAATTATGACAAAGTACAAATGACTCACTAAAATGCATGGTTCGTTATTTATTGTTCGTTTTCTGTAAAAACAAGAAGTTTAATATATTCAGTAGTTTAAATAATCCACCTCACATAATAATTACGTACAGGGTGATTCATAAAGTACTGGAAAAATAGGAAAATGTCTTTTATTTATCCCCAACCCCGGGCTCCTTGTGTTTGAAATAAACCCAATGGAGTCAATACTCCATTTAATTTAGCCTATTCTAATTTCGCTTCCCTTTCCTTGCTCTTCCCGGTTGTGAAGGGTGCTAACTACACCATTTTTTTTCATAGGAACAGAAAAAAGGTTAAAATGGGGACCCCATCATCCGACTCAGAATCGCACGTTCGAGCCGAAATTCCATACCCTATTTTACTTTTTTTTTTACACCGAATTTGACTTAGAAAAATATTTCGATGTTCGTTCTTTATAGGCTTATTTTTCCAGTAATTTATAAATCACCCTGTATAAAAAATAAAACTATTTATAAATAAATTTTACAACCGGTTTCGAGGAGTTCAAAATTTTATATATTTTTTTTTAACCAAATGGCGTTTTGTTATTGAAACTTTTTAAAATTTTGTGGAGATAAGCTAAACATAAAACTTGCTGCATATTTGTAAGTTTCTTTTAAAGCACTTAGTAGAAATACTTATTTGTTATTGCTTCTAAATTCAATTTTTCGTTTATACAACAGTCACCAATTACATTTCATGATGTGACTATTTAAATAAACAAATATCTTTCGAACTCATAAAAAAAAAATATTTTTCTATCGGTTAACTTAATGGTACAGCTGGCGATTGGAAGTGTTTAGTGAAAACAGCTGTCAACGAACTAACAAGAAAAAGAAACTTATTGTTCTATTTCATTTCAGAAACTTAGGAGCTCAGAATATCCCGTTCTTAATGATTATGATGAGAGATCTTTCATTTAACGAGCTGAAATGTAATGCAAGTAAATAACCGTATTTAACTATTCGAAATTTCTCTCGATACGATTCTGCCACGGCTCTGGTAGTAATGCCTTACGACAGCCCAAAAAAACTGCGTCATTTCAATCCGACGAAAAGGTGTTGTTTTCAGTGTTAATATCGACGAGTAATTGGATCCATTTGCATTAAGAAAAAGAACCAAGTCATCTCTCGTCTATAATTCCCTTCTAATTTGGAGCGATATTCCTTGCAGAAATTGTTTTCCCATAAATTACGGGAAACGAAAGACAGAATCAATTTGCCTTCGGCTCTGTATAATTAGGTCGAGCCTACAGTTAGTAAACAGTGACATCCACTACGACGCAAAAGACCCATCCAAATTACTTGAAATAGCAGAGCATAATCATAAAAACCACTCTGCAGACGAAGAAGTAATAACTTTTAGGAAAGAATTATGAATTTAATATAACGCAACCCCCTATTATGGAGTAAAATAGCAATAGAATCATATAAGCACTAGTTGCTGCGTATCTCCGATAGAGTGCGCAGGCATCGCTAAGAGTTGGTCCTCCAACTTCTGTTGCATTGCTCATAGTATTATTACTACTTCACAATCCCATAGTTAAAAGACTGCTTCTTACAATACAAAAATTGACTTAAAATTTTTTTCCATGATTACTTGGTTTCAATTCAATTTTTGCCGATTAATACTGCATTCAAACACTACAAGGCGTGTAAAGAACGCAGATCAAAGGAACCGCCTTCAAATGAGCCTCTACGATTCCTACAGTACTATCGTAGTCTATACTGACAGATTTAATAAGTAGTTAATTAAATCGACAGTGTTTATAATGACCGATTTTTATATCGTAATTCAAGCTGAAAACATGTAATGTTTTTTTTATAAACTTTTTAGGGGGAAAAAAAAAAAACCCGTACATTTTTATTAGTCCTGTATGAGTTCTGAGAATGCTTAATTTATAACTGCGGGCTGATGTTTAAGAGGGACTGATAATATGACTTCTGTTGCTTCTTATCTGTTTCTTCTTTTGTGCTCTAATATAAAATGTAATTTAATTAAGGAGTTTCTCTTCCGCCAACTCGTTAATTATTCAGCAAGGACAGAATATCGTAATCCACTTATGGCTCAGACTTATTTCGTCTTCGACGCAAAGGGAGCAAAGACAACGTTTTCATACATCCAATCAGACTACAGAGATTTATACTAAACGAAGAATGTTCTAATGATCTGAGACATGTAAATTCAATTTCCATCAATTAATAACATGAAAGAGAGAAACAACAAGATCAGAAAGCCATTTTGAACAAAAAAAGCCAGACAATCTTTTGGAAAGTATCGCCAACGAAGTTTACATATCTTGTTTATGTGAGTCGAGAACTGATTTCTACTTTGCAAGAATGACATGTTTCCGAAGATATCAAGAATGTTACTATTGTAGCGCATTCTTTCATTGATTACGGGGAAGAAGCCTACGCACATAATAATTAAAATAGCAATACTAAAAATTACAATTAAAACGACCGGTTTCTCACGTTTCGAACGTGGCGTCATCAGGTCGGATTTTATTTCAATTTCTTTTTTTTTTTAATATAGTATTCTAAGAAGCAATGTTTTAACTATAGGATTGTGAAGTAAATACCATTAAGCAATGCAACAAAAGATGGACGATCAACTCTTAAAGATGCCTGCGCACTCTATCGGGGATAAGCACAACTAATGCTTGTATGCTTCTATTGCTATTTTAATAATCAAAACAGAAATCTTGGTCCGCGTTGTGAAAATCGTTGCGAATTTTATCTCTTAAACCATAGTTATAGTTCAAACATGGAATTATAACAACAAAGGCGAAATTAAATTGCGTATTGATATATCTATATTTGCACAACGCATGTAAAAACCAAATATAAACAGTACTGTCAATTCAAAATAAGTACAATCTTAGTTTATAAATTCAGCTTTAACGTGTGGAATGAATATTTATCAGAAATCGAATAACAAATAAAAAAATATCTCACACATTTAAAAAAATAACAAAAAAAAAAACAAAACAAAAAAAAAAACAAACATATTACCATAAGCCAGAACGTTTCGATCTGTGGAAAATTGCGAGGTCATCTTCAATTGAAAAACAGTTTGGCAGTTTTTCAGCTGAAGATGATCTTGCAGTTTTCCGCGGATCAAAACGTCTTGGCTTATGGTAATATGGTTTTTGTTATTTTTTTTACATGTATGCGATAGTTTTTGTTTGTTAAAATCTTAAGTTATGAACCGGAATTTTGCCTAAGCAGAGGGAAAAAGCTTACTTTGAGCAGAAGTGGTAAGGCGAGTCAAGGAAGCTGCTCTTAGAATTGCCTGAACACATACAAATAGTAATTGCATTTGCAAATCTCAGATTATTGAATTCTACAGAATACGTAAGAGCAGGAAGAAACACTGCTGTGATTAAATTATCATAAATATCTGGTATACAAACACTGTCTTGAATAATAAGTTTTCAGTATTAAATTTTTAATTGATTCTTTTCAAGGGTTTCTTCCGTTCAGTCGAATTCTCTTCTTTTTATTTCTCCAAGTTTTCATCAATTTTCTTAACTACAACCCGGAATTCTGGAAACTTTCTATAGATTATTCCGAGTTGGTCATCTGCCAAACCATTGGTTGCAATTCTGATGGAGCTCAGGACTCCAAGGAATACTTTGCCTAATTTCGACCCGAATCCAGTAACAACTTCCATATTTATGAAGAAGAAGAAGACTTTGAAATTTATTTCGGTGAAAAAGGTAAAAAAATTAAAGCCGCTCCCTTTATGTCATCTGCAATTCAAACAAGAACTAAATGGAGGTCGGGCAGTAGTCAGAAAATTTCATTTCCTCTGGTGAGTTGGGAGATTTCCTGCTGAAGTATTAGCTACTGCGGATGGAACAAAGAATAAAAAGAAAGAAGGATTCCAGACACACTTATTCAATGAAAGAAATAGACATGTCTTGAATTTTTAGCACAGAAATTAATGAAGCCAAACAAACACGCCACTCTCAGGATCTGTCTCAGTAGATCACGTGCTTTCAAAGACACTCGAAAATTGATGAACTGATAATTAATAATGGAAGGCATCTAATTTACTTGAATACAACTTTTAAAGATGACTGAAAAATTAATTTTAATTTTCGTTCCTCGGTTAATTGGAACTTATCCACTCGACGACGATGGGTCTGCAGCGTTTATTGTGATCAACGTTGTGATGTTGTCTGGCGTTGAAGAGGGGAGGGGGAATGGGGGAGGAGACTGCTAATAAAATTCAACAATTAACTTCAAATCGCCAGAGATTAATTAAGAATCAGAATAATTTCTTCTAATGAAATCCGTTAGTTCTAAAAATAACTGATGTTACGTAACTTTAACCAATCCGATGAACATTATTCGATAATTTGCTGGTTTTATTTTATTTATTTTTTTCCTTCTATTATTCTGAAACCTCGAAAATAGAAACGGTTAAAGTGACCTATTCGTAGAAATAAATAATGTTTAAGATTGCAAGTATGGAGATAAAAATACAGCTTTCTGCGGGAGGCCTGAAAATTTGTTAACAATTCCTGAAGTTTTTAATAACATTACAGAGAAATACTACAGGATTAAAACAGGAATTACTCTCAAATATAAAACAAAGGAAGTTTTTTGTTATTAACAAATTTAATAGGGAGATCCAAGACATAAAATAAATATCAAGTTTTAAACAACAACTTCCAATTTTTTTTTTCAGTTTTGTTGATTAAAAAAAATACAAACACAACAATATCAAACCATTTTTAACAAATGTTTTCAATATATGTTACATACATCACTGTTTGAAAAATAATAAGAAAATATTCATTGCTTTCCCTACATTGTTACGAAAGCTGCTTTAAAAAATAATTAAATATCTATATATATATATATATATATATATATGTACAGTCGTCCCTCGTTTATCGCGGTTAATCAGTTCCAGACTCTACCGCGATAAGTGAATTTCCGCGAAGTAGGATTCTTATACATCGAATATTTTGGTAGTTAGAGCATAGAAAACTTGTTCATGCCCCTCTAAATGCGTTTTTAACATTATTTAAACCCTCTGGACATGAAATAACACCCGTTAGTTACCATTACACTCGTATTACAGCTACACGTTTAGGAGCCATCGTGGGGCTTAGATAAAAGTTCTCCGAAATCGCAAACACTTACAAGAGCAAAGATGCTTCCGATGCGTACCGATGTAGAAGCGTGTATGAGAAAAACAAACTTGCGTGAGGCTAAGCCAATCAGTGGCCAGGATAGGAAGAGGATAGGATAGCCAATCAGTGAACAGTACGCTCTCATTGGCTTAATTTCACCACACTCGATTTTTTTGGAAAAACTTCGTGCCCACACACAAGGAATGGTCGAGCGGCTGTACCTGGCGTTGAAGGATTTGAGGGTTTGCTGGAACCTAGGCCTACAGTCCATACGTAAAAATACGTAAAGTCCATACGTTAATTGTTATACATGGGTGTATAATTGACTCAGATAATCTAGCGCGCGCTATATTATTTTCACTATCTCGATCAACTTTTTAATAAATACAGTATATTTGAAAAAACCGCGATAGAGTGAAGCCGTGAAAATTGAAGTGCGAAGTGGCGAGGGACGACTGTATACATGTATGTATATATATATATATAGATATATATGTATATATATATATATATATATCGGATGGCCAAACTCAAATGCTCCCTATTCGAGTTTATGTATATAATAAAAAAACGACAACTGGGGATTAAGTGATTTGTATAATTAACATTAACTATTTTCTAAACTATTGTTATTAGTCGAGGTAGAAAACGTCATTATAATAAAAATCAGTCAGCTTTAATTAATTGTTAAATTCTACAGTTAATGAATTCTTATGTCGAGTCTACGTCAGACTTAAGAGATCAATTTCAAGAAAGGGCCGCTTGATCGTTTCATTGATTTTCAGATATTACGGAAAATTCTATTTTGACAGCTCATTTTTGAAAAGAAAATAAAAAAAAAATAATAAATGATTTTTTTAAAAAATGGAGCTTTGCAGAGAAAAAGAAAGCAGACAAATGAAGATCTCTTCTTGAAATCTTATGTAATAAAAACTGTTTTCCCTGAGGCTTACTCTTGAATTATGTCAATAGATCAAAGATATTCAGTTGAAATCAACACAAATAAAGAAATCCGAGTAAATACATTTTATGATGATTCAAGCATTTAATAGGAAAAACCAGTGCTACTTTAGTTGGAAGATAATAATCATTTTTGTTTTTTGATGTCAGTTCGCAGAAATACATGTGCTTCAACTTGGACAATTACCAGGCCAGATAATCCTTTTCTATACTAGAGGGTATTGACAATTTGCTTTAAAAATGTCCCCTTTAATATGCCTTTGAGGCAGAAAATAAAAAAAGAGAACAGAAAAAGGTTTAGAATGCAAAGTTAAATCGTGTGTCCGTTAACCATCTGTCTGTGAGTTAACTCAAAACTTACTTCAAAGCTGAAACTTTAGAAGAAGATTTAGAGTCTTATAAGGGATGTTCCCATTGATTTTGGCACATATCAAACCAATAGGTAAGAAAGTGCATAAAGTCATCAAAGTACAAGGACATTCAATACCAATGCCGCGATATACGTAAAAAAAATTAACGAGTTCGCTTCCATATGTTTTTATATAAGTAAAATTATAATATTCTGTTCATCTTTAAACTATCCACTTTCTCTTTCTACTCAGGTTTCGCTAGACTTCAACTACTTCGTAGTTCTAAGTTGTCAATTTATTTCTCCCCTTGAAGAACTTTTTTTCATTAGTTTTCTAACGAGGAACTTCACTAGTCAAATTCATTTACAAGTAGGTAAGTATTTAAGATCAAAATCATTGAAGTAAGCGATTATATTTAGCTTGTTTTGCTGCATACTTCCATTCCGTGAATAAGATTTGTAAATAGTATTCGAAAAATAAACAGTACCGGTATTCGAAAGTATGTAAACAAACTATGTATTCGAAATGAGTTTAAATTTTATCAATATAATCAACTAATATCTCACCTAATCTTTTAATAGCGTGCAAATATTTTTTACAATATTAACATCGTAAAAAATAATTTCTAGATTAACTGGAATTCCCCTCCCCCCCAATTTTTTTTTCAAAGATTTCCCAAAACATCTAATGATGTAATCTCATGAATATTTTATTGAATGTAACTGTTTCTTATCACCATGGCTTCACTTTGAAACATCTTATTGTTCAAACTTTAATTAGCAGAAATCTTTATTTTGATTCACTCTTGTTGATGAACTCAATTGAATATTGCCAGTTCGAAATATTCAAGTAGAAAATTCAGAAAAAAACAAATTATGAAATAATTGGAGTGTCTTAATATTTTACATCAACTTATTTGCGATTTTTTTTTTCCTTGTCTTATAAATATTCAAGCTCTCTCTGCTTTTGTTGTGTCTAGAGTTGAAGACACTTTATCCATTCTCCATTCGCTTCACTTGCTCCTCCATCCATTATTAATTACACCAGAGTTTAATCAAACTGTTGAGGCGCTTTCGGCCACTGCCTTTGGCTCTACTTTAGCCACTTTTAATTATTCTCAAGCTGATTGTATCAATACAAGTGCTTGGTTCCACTACAAACAAATAAATTTCTAATGTCTTACTGTTTCAAGCAATTTCCAAAAAACTCGAGGCTCTAATATGATGTTGTTACCAAGTGAATGTGAAACAGAACGATTAGATTCCGAATCAATAATTAAGTGTTGAGCTACTGCAGAAGTTAGACAAAATTAGCTTTTATTTCCACAAACAAGCAACGAGTTCAACGTTAACCTTTATTCTTTCTTAAAATTTTTAAGACTATGGTCTTAACAGTAGAATTCCTTGTTGTTTGTAATTTTTCTTCTTTTCCTCACTCGTTTGTCCAAAATTCTAATTACCAAGAATACGAGTGGAGTTTTCTATCTATTGCATTTTTAGCAGATGTTTCAAACTTTGACTCAGGATTTAGCAAAATAATTTTGAGTGAATGAAACTTTAAAAATTCCCCAAGAGAAAAATAAAACAAGAAAGTTTTCATTGATAAATAATAGTGAAATATTCAAGAACCAAACAATAATTTTACAAACCATGAGTTTCCGTTTGGAATAAAATGTACAAAGTTTTGATGATTCAGTATGATTTTTTAATTACTACTTGTTAGTAAAATTAAAAAGTAAATTCAGTTTCTTTATTTATTTTACATAATCATTATCTTTTTTCAAGACCATCAAATAACGTAATTACCTCAAAATTTACTTTCAAAATGCCTCTTATCATTGTCATTAATTTTCTTCAAGAAAAGCAATATTTTTTTAATCTAGAAAGTTCTGGAACTTTGAACAATAGTGTCTGACAATGTCTCCTGCTAACAGTTTACTGAATTTAGTAAATTAACTGAAACTGGAATTTGATTTTTCAGCAATTTTTAAAATATACAAGTGTGTAACTGTCGTAATAGCTGTCGTACAATTTTTCTTCCGGATGTCTACTTAAAATCTGCAGCAAATACCTGAAGGACATACATTAAAAGTTCAGTTGACATTAACAATGAGGTAGCTTTCGAACAGGCTTTCAGTCAACTGGGTAGCAGGTGACCTAAAGTTGAAACTTTTTGAAAAACTGAAACGCATTTTGTTTTTGTGGATTAACGATTAACAAAAACTTGTTTTAATTTGATACTTTATTCTGTTACGAAATTTTATGAAGTAGGGCAACTTAGTCCAATTGATTCCGTGTGAAATGAACGAAATAATTGATGAAACTTGGATTGCCAAGGAATTCCGTGAATTGATTAAATATATACACTGAACTCCCGCGAACCTCTCCTGTTTCCATTTTTTTTATGTACAACAAATTACGGAATCAAAAAAAAAAATCTAGAATAAGGTAAACAATAAAAGAGGCTAATAACGTAAGTGAAGACAATTATAGACAAACAATTTAAAAAACGACCTTGTGGGCGGAGCTTAGGCTGGGGGTTACACTAAATAAAGGGAGAGCCTTCCCGTAATAACAAAATTTAAAAATAAATAAATAATTTAAAATAAAATAATTGTTTATAATGTATGTACTTTAACTGTACGTATTGCCATTTTAATGTAAATAAAACATGTTTAAAGCATTTTTGTGTTGATTTTTCATCCTTTTTCGTCCTATTTCGGATTATCCGTGGAATTCTCTTATCCGCGGTTGCCGCGCCACCCAATTCCGCGGATAATCGGGAGTTTACTGTATATTTTTTTTCAAAATCTAAACCTCAAAAGTCGACTTAGGCCTAAAGGAGTTACAACATTTACTTCGAAAGAACGTAATTAATAGAAGAAGTAAGTTATTGCAACATTTCAATCAAAAGAAAAAAAAAAAAAAAAAAAAAAGCAGGACTTTTCCCTGCTTTTCGTTTGCCGAATATTTTCCTAGCTTAATTTAAAAGCTTAAGCATTTCTTAAAACTGTGGGAAAAGTTTAAATTAAAGGAAAAGACAGAAAATGAGAGAGAGAAGAGAACTGATATGAACTGAAAGTTGTAAATTTTTCAGATTGTTCTGGAAACTTTTATGTAGCAGAAGTAATAGTCAAGTTTTGTTTGAATGCATTTCAAACTGTGGAAATAAATTAAATTACAGAGTCAAATTCACTAATTGGCAACAAGTAATGCAATTACTGCTAATTGCTGGACCCTGATTATCATTTGGTGACAGAAATGGTAACGAAAAGTAACGAAAATTACCTCCAGTGTCATTACTTGTTTAGCCATTATTTTTATTTACTTATTTTTTTTAAAATATATATAAAATCATTTATTTATTTTTAATGTTTTTTTAATGTAAATTATAAAGTTCTCGTTTATTTTAAGAATATGCAAACGATTTCCATCAATTCTTTTATGTGATAACATTCAATATTTTGTTTTTACATTGCAATTGGTTTTCGAATAAAGAAAGAAAAAATACCAGCAACTCACTAAATTAGCTCAGTTGACGCTTCTAGAATGCAATGATTCAAATATTTTATTTAGGATAAATTACACACACACACATACGCACACACACAATAAGATGCTGAAATAAATTACAGATACTAAATATTTATTCGTTAAAATCAACTGCTGAAAGAATAACTATTTTTAAATCATCTTTGATTTACATAAGGAAGTATTCTGTGAGCTGAAGTAGCGAAAATATAAAGTTTAGACATTTCCAAACAGTTCACATCAGTTCCTATATAATTATTGTCGACTACAAATTTCCAAGGTCGTATTTCCAGCGAATACTGCAGTTGCCGAAGTTGTAAGTGTAACTGGTGAAGTCTTATTTAACCTTGCGGACAGCGATGAAAGTCAACACAGACAGGCTTTACCAACTATATCAGTTTGTGAAAGAAGCAATAAAAAGAAAGAATCTATACACAATATGATTATAAAGCTGAAGCTGAAAAGTTCCATTCAAGCTGTGCTGTTTCTACTTTGCTCATTTAAATACAAGACTGCTGCTTCAAATATAAAAAGATGTTTTTTTAATTGAAATGCTTTAAAATATTGACATTTTGAATGCTCTCAATTATATGACTTTTGTTAAATCATACTTCAATGCATCGTTGTTTAAAAAAAAATCTTACATTTTTAAACATAATTTGAAGAAGATTAGATACAAATCTTGCCTTTTTGGCATTTGCTTCTTTTCTAAACTTAATTAAACGGTAGTGAGATGGTATGCAATGGACATCTCATCACTTTGAAATATATACATAATAGGCCTGTAATGTTTATAAAACATTACAAAGAACGACATTTCGACTTTCTGAGATCAGCAACAGCTCGGATAATCGATGCTCTACGGCAAATAAAAAGAGAAAAATAAAAGCTACGTCGCCGAACCATAAGATCAGCTTTTTTACGGAAGAACTAAGCTTCAGGGTTGGCAGCAACTAAATGAAAATCTGTGATGCACCGATCGTATTTCATACAAACAGTCAGAAATGTTAAATCTTGTAGGAAAATAACTTTTGATTTACGACACATTGTTTTTTGATAAAAGACAGCTGCAAGTGATAAAACGTACAAAATAATAATAACATACTTTTCTGTAAAACTGTAAAAGTATTTTCCAATGTTTTTCTGTAAACTGTAAATAAAAGTAAACAAACAACGCCTTAAACTATAAAACTCCAAAAAAAAAAAAAAAATACACTTATTTTAATATCAATAACAGATTAAATAATAGTTCTTAAGAAATCTGCAATATTTATATATGAACGTAACTAAGGGTGAATTAGTACAGGAAAATTTATTCGAGTTCGGAGCCTTTCGTCAAAATAGAATTTACACGTTTACAGATAAAGACAAAATCTGAACTTCATTACTTTGGAGAATCTAAAAAAGAAGGATATAAAAACTTATAAATAAAAATAAAATAAAATAGAATATGGCTCTCCTGTTTACGAACAAAGACAAATTTAGAGGCGTCCTTTGTGTTTTAAATTATTACAATTCTGCTTCTTTTTTTTTGATCATCGAAATGCCATTAAAATTTAACGTGTAATGGATTTACTGAACGATCAATTCAAGAATTTCTATATAATATTTTTTGTGTAATACATCAATGTTGATATAGCACTTTCGTCATCTGTAACTAGCGATCAGGATAACGACATGATAGTGATATCTTTGTAGAGTCAGTTAGGTCATAATCGAAGTGGGTACTATAAATATTTAGGCAATTCTACAATTACCTACAGAAATAAGATAATGTCAAGCCGAAATCATAAAATTAATTTTTATGTCGACGCATTGTAAAGGCGATGTTACTTCTGTCAAAACGCGCAGTCATTTTACGCTGTTTGCGCTGAGTGAAGTCAGGCGAGGCTCAACCCGCACAGCACCGAGCCCTCGCTCCGCTGAAGCCCAGCTGAGGGAACGAGCAATATCCGTTACTACAACTGTTTTACAGTTTTTATTTTAAACATTAATATCATTTTTCTACTTCTCGCCTAAAGCACTCACACGAACAGCGTGTAATATTTGTTGCCAACCCTGAAATTCCTGAAATTGAAAAATTCTTAAGCTTTCTCGAAGACTCCATTTCAATTCGGATAGATAAATTCCCCAGTCGTAAATTCACCACTAAAAAAACACATTTAAAGGTGATTCTTAAATAAGGAAAACCCAACGCTTACAGATTCAAGAATAAAATTGTTTAGTTTAACAGTGAATAGCTTTTTATTATATTTATCAATGTAGTTTAGTTTGTAAGCAATTTGATGGAGACGCCATTAGAAAATTTTACTCCCAATACCATGAATATCTATATAGGAAACACTGTACTATATAAACCTTGTATTTACACTAACAAATACTTAAAAGTGTCTGGAAGATATTTAGATTTAATAAATAAATCTGTAAATTTAGTATATATGAAATTTATTTACATAATTATTTATTTACTTACTTATTTATCATGTAATCTTCATGGATAAATAAATAAATGAAAAATGTACAATGTTTTTCAAAATCATTTTAGCTAAAAATCATCTGAAAATCAGTTTGAAAAATGAAGTATATTAAACTATTTGGCACAGATGAGAGTAAACACGTTCGTGTGTTTGAACATTCACTTTAAAAGCTCTCAATAGCGTTGGTCGTTTCACACCATTCATTTTGTATTCAATTGGATTCTTAGTACCAACAAATCTCTTTTCTAATACATTTCAATTGCAACGCTACATTAACAGTAAGGAACATCAAAATAAAATCAATTATTACACGACTGAACTGTGAAATCCCAAAGTGGGGAAACTCACTATCGAATCCATTAAATAACAAGAAAAGCCAATTTCAATAGTTTACTAAGAATTGGATTCCGTTGCTGCAAAATAAATAAGAATTGGCATTTCACGAATCAACAGCAACCAGTAGCCGATTTAAGGTGACCACTAAAGACAGACAAGCCTATTTCATTAAAACGAAGAGTTGAAGAAATTTTCGCTTACGATGCACATTAATGGCTGTTTCAAATGTAGCAATCAAGCTCCAGTAATCTTTAAAAGCAGTGAGAATATACGTATAAATTCAATTCCCAGAAAACAACGTAAAAACAATGAGGTTTTTTTTAGTGTTCATCTGATTCTGAAGTTGATCAGAAGATTTCTATTCTTATTTAAAAAAGAAAAAAAGGAAAAAAAAAATCACACTAAAGAGTGGTCAGCATCTTTTGACGATATCGGAATTCTTTTGGGCTTTCACTAGATCTTCTTTTTCTTTTCTTGGGGTCTTTTTTTTCTTTTGGTGTTTGTTTCCAAGTGGCTCCCTCCAGTGAGTGAATGGCACAACTCCAAGTGTTGCAATTCTTGAGTGCATGCAGACCGCCATCCATCACTAACGCGGTAAAGTTTTTTTTTTTTTTTTTATCCTTTCTCTCTCTTGCAAGCATCAATTAATTGATCAAGGGTTTTCGAAAGGGTTAAAGAGAAATAAATACAGGAAACCAACTGCACAGAAATCAATTTAATTCAAGTTTATTGCCAATTGCTTTTCACATAAATTAGAATTACCATAAGTGGCACCTCCATCAACAAAACAAAATTGGAAGAAGGAACCGAGACCACAATGAGATAAATCTAATACACACACACAAATGAACGAAATGATGAAAGGAAAAGAAGGATAATAAAAATAGGAAACATTTAGAGCACAGACTAAACGACCGCTAAATACCAATTCCATTATTTGTTAAGAGAGTAAATGTTTTATTTTCTAATACTCTATTATATAAGTTGTAAAAACGACAGAAAGCGAAAGAAACACTTTAAAATTACAAAATAAGAGTTTTATTCTCAAGCAAATGAAGATTTTGCAGCTACAAGAAATGGAGCTGTCTTTGAAGAAAGGCTTAACTAAAAGATATTTTATCAAACTAGTTTTATAAACAAACTCCAAAAAGGTTCATGAAATTACTTTAATTATAAGAGGTTAAAGAAATTCATTATCAATGACCTTACAAGATTACTTAAATCTTAGTATATAAGAAGTTGGTGCGTAAAATATGGTAACTAATATTTTATCGGAAGAGTCTCCTACAACATAATATCTACAATTCTGAGTATATTTCACTATTTGATCTCTGATAGCTTATCAGACGGCAGTACAATATTCCCTGAAAAATTGACAATTGCACCTTAGGCAAGGTCGTCTGTGGGTAGAAAGGGAGGAGAAATGGCGGCAAAGCGAAGTCAGCCAATTTGAAGAGCTTCCGAATATTGACAAAAAAAAAAAAATAAGATAACTTTCTAAAGATCGTTCGTTATAATGTAATAATAATAATAATAAAGTAGAGAAATATTTTATTACAGAAAATACTGGGAAAACATGCTGGGAATACATTATTAATAGACTGTTTTCGAATCGTTTGCATCTAAAACAATGACTAAATGCCTTGATTTGATAAGGTACTACAATATGCACATTTTCTCTAGCTTTAGTAGATTTAAACAATATTCAGATCTTTGGAATGCAATGTATATTTTTGATGCATTAACAATATTTATTTGTATTTACTTTTAAATTATTACTTAAATTTACAGTCGCTGTGGAAGGGTAATGTCATTTTTAATTTTAATTTAATTTTCTCACATAGTAAATTAAATATTTTAAATAAGCTGATTTAGTTTAATTTTTAAACTTAAAAAGAAATATTAGTTTTGTAAGCTCTTAAATATAAATAAAAAAGCAATTTGAAAGTCATAAAAATTGCCAATGATGAAAAAATAAAGTTTTGTTTTCGTATTATTTAGTTGCAGAGTATTATTCTCCCATCAAAAGGTGGGCTTCCCTGGCGTAATGCATTGCTGAGGAAACAACTCCAAGGCGGACACTTTGCCTAATAATTAACCAAGATGGCGCTGTTTGGCTGAGCGCCATGGGTAGACACAATTCAATGTTCATTACTGTGATTTATACGAGTGTTTTGTCGGTGGGTCGCAGGTGCTGCATTCGAATTGGGAGGGGCCACAAGATGGAAGATCTCATGAATTATGGACAAAAGCGGGAACACACAAATTCATGAGACAATCGCTGACAAAAAAAAAAAAAAGATTCTTATAATATCAATTACCAATCTTTCTTGCCTTAATATTCAAAAGTGATAATAACTAAATTTATAATTAAGTACAAGCTACATTCCAGATGTTTCAAATTATTTTTCATTTTCTTTAAAAATTAATTCCTTCGTATTATGTTATGTAGTAATTCAAACACATTCAGGCTGTCAATTCCATTCTTGTGTTAAACTGTTGGACTTGGACGAAACAAAATCTAGATCAATCTATTGTCATTTTCTGAACTAAAAGCACTTTAGGAAACATAATCTAACAAATAACGAGCTTATAAAAATTGCTTCACTATCCAGGATTTTCAAATTTTAAAAAATTCGGAAGTAGGATTTTGTACTAAGATAAAAAAATACTATCTGTAAACTGATATATTAATCTCTCTAACTAAATTAGATTAATATATATCACAAATAATCTTCTTTTTTTTAATTCTTTAAATGTTTAAAGGTAATAATAAAAATGTAAAAAAGTAAGTTTCAAGATCATAATTTTGTTTACTCATAATCATTTCCTATTGAAAGTTTTGTTTTCTAATTTATGGAGACTCTTTACTTTATTAAATTACATAATGTAATTTTATTTTACTCAGTTTTATTTTAATTTTCTTTAGCTGAAATACATTTGACTAGTCGTGTAATACATTAATAATTCTACACTTTAATTAATTTTTGCATGGGGCTTTACTTTTTATTCTTCCTCTTTTTCGATAAGTCCTCAGGGACTTTGAATTGCTACATATTTCAAAAGGTTTATTTTAATCTTTTCAAATCTGCGTTAATTCCCAGCTCAAAGATTTACACCAAAAAAGAGAAAATGTTGTTGGTTGTGTGCTATCGGACAACATGACAAAAACCTTTTCTAACCCGAACGAAAATAGGGTTTGTGCGCATGCCCTTATCTTGTTGGAAGGCACCTGACGTCGACTGAACGAGCGATGACCCCTTCAACCTCATCTTCGTCTTCTAACGTGACGTTGTCACATTGCCTTTTCTCCTTCAGTGAATTCCGCAAATACTACACACGCGTCTCCTGCATCGGAGATTTCACTTGGCCCCATCCACCTTTTTCCTTGCTGTTATTCTTATTTATTATTAATCTCAATCAGTCAACCCTAATTTCCAAATAAGAAACAGAACAAAAGGGCAATGGAAAAAAATCTCTGACATGGGAAGGCTTTAAGGAGAAGAATCGAATTGAGTTTAATAGTTGATTAAAGCCATCTCAAAACCCAAAAACATTTTATCTATCAAGGATTACAACAATCAAAAATAAAATTATAAAATTAAAAGGAAATTAAAAGTAGAGGCAATGCGTTATCAACTCTAGCCCAGTAAAGCCGTCAGATGGCGCCATCGTTGCTGTCAATTTCAACACGCTGCTTATTTAGCTTTCAATTTCAATTTACAGTGAGTTACAACGCAATACATGGCCCTTTCCAGTTTAAATAAAACACAAACTTCGTATTTTTTACAAAGGGAAACTATTGAAATCTACAAACATCTTAATAATTTTATAAAAAAGAAGAAAAAACTTAAATAGTGCTTGGATTCTTGTTTTGAAAACTTTTTGAATGTCACATGATTTTTTCCCTTGTTTCTAAGATTCGCAGTGGTGGAAATACTTCTTCTGAGATTTAGCAACATTTCTATGGTATCTTTCAAAATATGTTGTGTCAGGAACTGCTACTGCAGGTTTAAATTCAACCGTTGATGTGAGAGAAATGGATTTTGTAGCAGGTTGCGTTTTCCCCCCGATGATGTCCACCGCAGTCATGGGCGAAACGTCGGGACTATCTAAGACAATTAAACACGACCTTCAAACCCGAAATTAATCATTTTCGTATTCTTTGCTTGAGTGTTTGATTTAACTTCACGAACTTCGAATATGACAAAAGATTATATTTATATGGTTTATAATTTATGTTTATAATTTATAGGGTTTACAATCAAATTTACACTATTTTCAGACTCTATCGAACTGAGAAATTATATTCGAATCTCTCGGAGCTTGAAAGCAATAAAAGGAGCTTGAAGCAATAAAGAGAGCAGAAACAGTTAAACAACTGAATAAATATCCAAATCTTCAGTTTACAATCTTATTTACGAAAAATTCAGTCTTAAAATCTGCATTATGGCGCGGTTATCTATCCCATTTCAATTTATTCAGTTTTAATGGTAATTTAAGAGGAGAATTAATTTAAATTCATATACTACATTTCTTTCCAAATGTATGATGGTTTAGTTCTGATTTTCTTTCCAAAATTAATTTTTCATTTTCTGATATGTGTTTCTTTATATTCGCATTCAGTAGGACATTCTCTGGACTCTCAAAATGCTATAGACTCTGTTTTTAAGAAAAAAATAAATAAAAGAAATAAGTTTTAAATTTTTCTTTTTCTAGGGAGTTATTTTCATGATACTGATATACTCTTAATGAAACAAAGAGTAAAACCTCTGAAAAGCGTGATGGATTCAAACGCCTGCTGGACGAGAATCTTTTTTCTCAAAGGCAAAAAGCAGGCACTACTATACGGAGAAATGCTAAGAATGAGATAATTTTAGTCTTTGAGGAGATTCATTAATTTTATTTGCATCTGTTTCAACGTTTCAATTCTGAAACATACAGAGATTGGTTTAAACATCTAAGAGGACAATTCAAAGGAGGTTCGCATCTACTCGTATTCAGATAAGTCCCATTAATCTGGCGGATAAAGAAAAAAAAAGACATCCAAGTTTCATCGAGGGTTCAGGAAAAAAAAAATCAAGAGATTCATAAAT
The DNA here is from genome assembly GCA_023159025.1 of Thereuonema tuberculata. Taxonomy (NCBI): domain Eukaryota; kingdom Metazoa; phylum Arthropoda; class Chilopoda; order Scutigeromorpha; family Scutigeridae; genus Thereuonema; species Thereuonema tuberculata. The sequence continues at coordinate 25,528,040 of JAFIDM010006943.1, forward strand.
CCCTTGACTATCGTTGCGCTATTAATATATTCAAGATTCTATCTCATTTTGGGAAATAAAGCTTTGGGGTAAGTGTTAGCAGAATTACTCGTTGCTGGTAATCGTTAATATTTCCATATAAATTTATATGAATTCTTTTGACCAAGTAATAACGAGATAAAGAAAGTTCACGATTTTCACTGTTTCAACTGCAAAAAAAATAAAAAAATAAAATAAAATAATAATCAGTTTCTTAACCATTTCTGAGAAACTTTCTTTTCGACACCACACTTTAATTTCTAATTTTCAATTAAACAAATGTAGTTCATGAATCCATAACTTCACTTGATTACTGCTTCCTGAGACCATAACATTCTTGTTCTCCAACATTTAATATCCGAGAAGAAGCCGAATGGCAATGTGGGTGATATATCGCCTTCAGACTAGCTAATGGCCTTGGGGTCAGTTAATATTCCATCACACCCATTAGCATTAATGGCATCTTCTCCTCGGTTGTGATTAGCTCATAAAAAGCGAGGATTCATTGAAAGCAGATTTTTGGAATATTTTAGTCGTCAATGGATGGTTCCTCATTAGGATTTCCGGCCGAATAACAACACGGAGATGATCATCTAGAATGCACCGGAAGGATCCCGACCCCCACCCTCATCCACCCACTCATCAGCTATTCTAATCCTTAAAACTTTTTCTCTTACTATATTCTTGTTTATTTTTTTAACTGATATGAAACTCTTCCTAAGTAAATTAAGTTCAGTAATTTTTCCTTCTATTTGTCAGTCAACATAAAATAAATAAAGGAGAATTAAAATCTTGCCTTTAACTTTTAATTCAGAAAAAACTTAGTTTTGAAATATTACAAGAGGAAATTATACCAAATAAACGAAGCTGCTTTATACATGTCAATTTTAAATACATACCTACAGACAGACATACACATACTATTATAATTATTTAAAAATAACTTATTCGCGTTTAATATTTTCGTCTTTTACTTCGAATAAATATTTTTTTTTTTTCAGCAAGAATATTAATTAAATAAATTAATCCTAAATCTAAATAAATGTATACATATTGCTATAAAGATAGATATGAGCCGTTGATTTTGAAAGTGGGGCAAGTCCATTTTGTTAAAAAAAAAGAGTTACAGCTAATTTTTATTAGAAATTACTTTAACATTTCTGTTTTTAATCAATTCACAATCATATCTATAAATACCAGTGTAAATTTTTTACTAGTAATTTATTTTGGTCAACGATATTAATTGTTTGTTGATTTTGAAACCATTAATTATCCAACAATAACTTAATACGTACTTGCCTCACTTTCAAAATCAACGGCTCACATATTGGAAAAAAAATCCTGAACCATCCATTTCTTTTAACCATCATAATTTTGGTGAAAATATTACGAAATGAATATTTTCTTCGTAAACTTCAATATTACGTCATCTTTATAATAAGGTGAAACACAACATATTATACTCTGAAGCAAATAAAATGACAAAACATTCCTCTTTATGTTTCAAATTCGTAATATCTTATTAGTATTGAAACAACATATTTAACAATTAATCTGCTACAATCAATTTCATTCTATTAATCTTATGTTTCATGGGTAATTTGATAATGTGTACAATTATCATTATACCGTAACAATTTAAAAAAAATATTCTAGACAAAACAAAAAAAAATAGATACACCATTTTCTTTTAAATTATTAGGCTATATTCCTAATAATGCAGATGGACAAATAGCCGATAGAATATGTTAATAAAACAAAAAATATTATTATAACAGGTTTATCGTAAATATGTGTAGTCTAAAAATGAAATCTTATTATTTGGTTTAAAACTGATGAAGATGCACTTACTAAGTAAAAGCCCTATATAGATAAAGCACTACTCAATTTTATTGAAATATTCAATTAAAATTATCAAATAGTATAATACACATTCATTATAATAAACCATAAGATTCTGAAATAACCTACAGAAATGAAAGACAAATATATCGATCTCAATGCATTCAAAGAACAAGTCAAATTTAATGAACTTCGCTGAGGTACATTTTAATTATCTCACCACCAATTGGAAAGCACAGCTTGTCGTTCTTTTTTGATGTCTTTGTTTCCCAACTCTACCGTAGATAGCTCAGGGAAATTCCTCGGTCCAGTTTGAATTTTGCAAATCAAATAGCGTTTGCCTGTACAGCAAAAGCGTAACGATTAGGCAATGCAAGTTCGAATACAGAAGAGGTATGGCTGTTTCTTCTCTTATTTTTCTATAATTGTCCCGCCATCTCTAGTTCCTTCACAGAGATGCAGACTCATCGCAGAACAATTCACCAAGTTCACCAAGGGGTTTGTTAGCGCTTCGGTATATGACAGGAACATCAACTGGGCATTTCAAGACCTCGTGAAAATTAAATCATGCTGTCAAAGAAAGAAGACGCCTACAAGCTATTTTATAGAGAAAGATAAAAAACGTAGGAAGAACATTGCTGAAAATATATATTGTATTTTCTGATCTAATATCAGGCTGAGATTCAAGTTTTCAAATAAACTAGTTATTACGTTGAAACTTGTATTATCAAATAGCAGACGGTCGGCTGCAATTTTCATGTTTTTCGAATGTTTCTCAAATGTCTTTCGGATTTAACAATAACAAAGACAATTCCCCAAAATTCTAAATTAGATAATATTTATTATTTTATTGTTTGAAAATCGTGTTTAGTCTTGGAAAACTTCAAGAATGATTTTGATTTATTTTCATTTTTCAGTGATTGGTAGTGGAAGATCGAGATTTCATCTCATATAAAGGTTTAATGAAATGTCACGCGTACGAATCATCTACTAGACTTAGAAGCATGAGGGTTACAGCTCCCTTCTCTCATGACGAGAAAAGAAAGTTAAGACAGCTACTAGTGCAACTAAAATCTAATTCCTAAGGTTACTCAAACTCCAAAGGCTTTATCTAGGAGATATTTAGAAAGTAAAGATGGAAAAAAAAGTGGTGCTTCCTAAAAGAAAATAAAAATATTTGCGAATGTGTTTGGTTGAGAATTCTTATCCAGTCGATTTAAACTTACGGAAAGAAAAACTATCATTACTAAAACTAAATACATTGCATGTATTTTACTTCATTGAATGATAGTTTGAAAAATATAAAACATCAATATTAACTTTTTATTTATTTATTTAAGGATGAAAACATTCGTTTAAGTTTTAAAAAAGAAAGTTAAAAAGCAGGAAATAAACCCGAACCTGTTTCGTAATTTTCTAAATTAATCCACGTTTTGGCCATAAAAGCAGCAATAAAAGTTTTACCGATTCTTTTGAAAGTTTGTGTGTAACTTCGAAGCCGTGTGTTTTTTTTAATCAACTGTTCGATTTTATCATTGTGAGAAACTGCTGTCGATAAAGATGGCTGAATCTATTTCAATTGGCCATTTGGATTGGGGTGGGGATGGGCGAAGCAATCGAGGAACCAAAGAGAATGCCAACACTAACGGTCCGTCCAGGGAACAATAGACACCGACGGATTCCACAGTCACCATGGCAACGGATACGCAGCGCCATCTGCATCCCAGGAGTCTCCGGGGCATCATCACGTGACAAGGATGGAAGCATCCACCTAGCGGAGCGGAAAGAAAAGTAACTACCACACCAAAGTTTCCTTTTTTTTTTTTATTTCCCCACCCAAGAGATTGAAGCTGTCATCCGACGAGAAATAGAACTCCAGATACCAAGAAAAGAATAGATTCTTTCTCTTCCCTTAAAAATACTTACAGAAAAAGGAATAAATGTCACAGGTAAAAACAAATGCATTGCAATAGAATCTAATATTTATTTGAAAACGGCATGAGCCAAAAAGGTTTTTCTTTTTTATTGATTCCTTATTTACTTTTTTACATATGTTTCTTCCTCTCTAACAACAAAAGGCACAGGTCTATATTTCTCATATATTTCATCAATTTCAATTTCGCATCGATATTTTATATAATTAAAGTAATTTCATAGACATTATTTTTCTAAATTGTGGTCAATGTGAAAATATTCTGATTAATTAGTCTTTAATTTTTTTTTTTTTTTTTTTGTGTGACCATCATGATTTTTCCCTCTGAACAAGAACAATAAACGGTTATTCGACAAAATGAGGGCGGGAGGTTAATTTATTGTACTGTAATTAGAAGTATCAAGAGATAAAAACGTTGATTTCATTCCAGTAAAGGTTTTAACGTGTGGATCTATTCTTTGTAATGAACACAAACGCACACAATTAGTAATATGAAATTGAATTAACAAAATGGCTATATGTTTCGACCTCATCTTTTGGCCTTTCTCGAACTTCGAGAATTTCGAGAAAGACTAAAAGATGAGGCCGAAACATGTGGCCATTTTGTTAATACAATTTCTTATTACTAATTGTGTGCGTTTGTGTTCAGTATAAAGAGATAAAAGGGTTACTTGAAAACTTAAATTTTCAAATTGTTTTATTTTTGCTAATTAGAAATAGAAACGCATTAAAACTTCTCATGTTACACTACGTCTATTTTCTAATATTCCGTTTCACTTTTTTAATGTTTCCTGAAAAATTTTACGAATTAATTTAATTTAATTTTAAAGATTTAATGATCGGAATCTATGGAAAGATGTGCCTCGAATATTGGAAAAGGATTATAAATAGTCCTTATTATTTTAGATGATGCAATGTTTTGTTTTATTATTGTTAATTAAGTTTCCAGTTAGTTAAAATTATTAAGAGTCCGTTTCCAATTTCTGTAGACCACTGTTAAGAAACGATGTCTTTTATGTTATTCATTATGTTATGTTGATCAAATAGGTAGAATAAATCAAAATCATTGTTAGTCCCATAACAATGTTGTACATATAAGCAGATTGCAATAATCCGTCTACATAAGTCACGAGATATTGACTCTTCCAATTTTTCATCTTCCAATTTAAACTAGATAGTCTTCTCTAACGATTTTCGTCGCGAAATCCCCATTACGATTGGGAGAACTACAGCCGCTCCTCAACGAGTCCAAAGCAATATCACGATTCCCGATCAGTTCGATGCGACGTTGGCAGACGATCCTTCTATGTGTAACCGCTATCATCGACAACGGCAGCCCACGACATTGTTTGCAAAGTCGAATGAAGATCCAATCCGATGACTGAGAGATTATAAGAGGACAGCGAAATACAACTCAGCGATGAGTAAACATAAGTGACAAACGTCATTTTCTCCTTGGTTGATACAGTCTTAGAGAAAGCCAAGGGAAGCTGACCATTTGGACGATATTGCAGCCGAAATTGAATTCTAGCTTCGGTTCTGACATGATACAATAGAGGAAGCGACATTTACAATGTCCGGATGAGGTCTGCGAACATATATACAAGGCGTTCTCGAGATTCGACTTATAACCGACCCGGAAATGTCAGACAACGACCATCTGATGTTCCACCATCTGATGTCCAGGACGTGTAAATACCGGAGCATTTCAAGAAGAATGGCCGACATGATAGCATTTCATCTCCATCCTTTACCTAAACATCTTAGAACCACGGTATATACACACATATGCACCACAAATACTGAAGTACATCAAAAACAGGTACAATAGCACTTGAACAGCACGCGGAGAATGCCTGTATCTCCCAATCCCTGTGAAAGACGTTTAGAAATATCAAGGAATTACCAAGAATGATGCAAGAGAGGAGGACAAATTCTGCAATTGTTTTAGTTACAAAAATTCTGGGCAATGAACTGAAAGCGGAAATGAAAAAAATACGTAGATATACAGCATTGGGCAAAACGAGTGAAACGTTCCAAACGACAATAGGGGTGTCCGAACGTATAGACTATATAGTAATATAAACTATGTAGTAACTGATATTAGGTTTAGAATCAGTCGAGGCAATAATGATTTGCACAGAAGTAAAGGTATTTTTAGTTGAATATTACAACCGTTGAGATGATCTAGGACGGAAAGACGGACCCAGCCTTGCATCTGTGAAAGAGCGGTTTAAGCTGACGTTTTGGAAGCAAGCCTAAATATGTGACAGTGTGATTTTCTTCCAAAAACTCCGAAGGACAGGCAGTGACACAGCTTAAAGGGTGCACGGGACGGCCACGAACCCAAACAACAAACGAGAATCAGCCATCTCTTGGAGCAGATATTTACCTGCCATACGCGCTGTGGCTTGCAGGCAATTTCGTCATGAATACTCTCCTGGAAGTGTCATCTCAAGCTAGAAAATTTGCAGGAACGGTGTAACCGCCGAACGGCAAACATTTAGAACATACTGTAGACATCTGGATGGATAAAGCTAAGTTAGTGTATTCCTGTATTACGTAAGTGATATTTAATTATATTTACTGTTCCCACTCCGGGTTTCTGTCTTACACCACTGTTTGTTTTGCCCAATACTGTACTATCTATCCGTTTTATTCCGTATCACCACTTCATTTCAAGTTTCATACTAGATATAAACAATTATAATTATTCATACAGATAATGATAAGATATGACAATAAGTTGTTATGAACGGCTGGAGACACTGATAACATACACCATTTTGCTACTTTATTGATTCTAAAAAGTATTTCTAATTTCGAAAAAACATTTCTAATTTCATAAGTAATTTTGATAGTTATTTATTAAAAAGGGAACTTTTATTTTTAATCTGAAGTAACAATTTCTAGGTAATGGTAATAAATATTTTTTGATGGTTTTCGTGTAAGAAAAATTGTATATCACTTTGTCCCTTTTGAAACATCATGATCCAACCAAGATTCTAAGCTCTACTTTGTGGATTACAAATGGCTCGTTTCAGTTCTCTTCCTGAATGTATCACCTGCTTCGACGCGATTGAACAACCATTAATAACAGCTGTAACACGTGAATGAAGCCATTCCAGCTGATGAAGACGCCTGTATGACAAAAGAGCATCTCCTATCCCATAAAGTGCAAAGCATAAAGAGCCTCTTACGACAAGTAATTTTACAGGGATTCCTCACTGAATACGCAAACGATGGCGCTTCTGGGTAGATTGTAGCGGAGCAGATAGCTATTTTTATAAGAACTAAGGAGATTTAATAAAATACAACGAAATATATCTACTCTCTCTCTCGTTAAATCTGGTTTAATTCGATTCTCTATATCATTACGTTTTCTTCTTCAGCATCTATTTCCGAACCAGAATTCGACAGCTAAGTGAACAAAAAGAAAAGATTTATTTTATTTCTCAGGATAAGTGACTTCGTTCTAATTGTACTATTTTGCATATTTTTCTGCGTTATGTAATTTTTTTTCCTGTACTCGCTCTGAAACTCACAGTCAACGCATCATAAGTTATGTTCGCAAATCGGATAAGGCTTGTCCAAATACACATTCCTTTTCCAGAGAAAATGAATGATCACCAACCATAAATCTGAAGCTAGTGATGAAGATTCAGTCCCATTATCACAGAAACATTCTAAATCTTTCAAAGTACAGAACTTCGTTCTGAATACAACGTATTTAAAGAATCGAAATTAGCCCTAAATAAGTTAATTATTCAAAAGTTTCGGACAATATAACGAATAAGCAAACAAGGACCTCGTGTATTGCAGCAATTAAAAAGGCCAAATTAATGAGAACACTTTATCTTAAGGAAATCTGAATAATGTTGCTGCGTCTGTTGTTTGAACAATGAAACCTAACCTTATGGCGTATCTCCTTCATTAGATGACGCTAACATTCTTTCGGTGTGAATCATTGGTTTTAAATACCAATTCGAAGTAAAGTATTTGTGCCTTTCTATAATAACCATTCACTCAACTAGAAATAACACGGCTCCGATTAGAAATGATAGATAGGCAATGTCGATATCAAATGTATCTCGTTTACAAAATTTATTTTGTTTATAAAATGAGTCAAATGTACATAATAAACGGGTGTCCGTGTAAATGAAGCTACGATCCAAAATTCCTAACTTTCACTACATTTTCTCCCAGCCCACATAAAAGTGACTTCTAGAGAGATATCTTAGTATCGCCCCGATAATCCCATCCGTCTACGACAGCAATTCAAGGTAGCCAGCATCTCTCAACAAGGAGCTTTGCAGTGAATACTGGAACGCCGACATAAAAAGACTCCAGACACTCTTTTTTCTCCTGCCTGCTTATTGATCTGGTTGATCTTTTCCCAATCCGACGGTAAATTGCGATGATCATAATAGTAAAGCGTACTTTACAAAATGAAGTCATAAGAGACTAACTAAATTTCATAACAAAAAAAAACCTCCAAAAAGGATAAAGCAGGTTTCCGCTGTTAGAGTAAGGGCTGTGCTTTCTTTAGTCATCAAAAGGACGCTAAACCTCGCAGAATTCAACGTAACGCTGTCTCTGACCTTCAAACAATTCAATCGATTAGACAAGTATCTTCCAGAAAATTATATAAAAAAACAAAATCAGACAGTTAGCTCTTCAATTACACCACAAAACAAGAACTTTCAATTTGTAGGTAGCTTTTGGTTGGTTGGTGAGAAGATTTTAATAGCGCAAAAGCATCTTGGCTAAGCTGCGCCAAGCTACTCCTCACTTTACGACCGAGTCCCGTTCCGACGACTACGTTAAGCGAATTGGTTAAGCGAGGAGCTTGCGCCGGGAATATAGGATCGTTGTAAAGTTATAAAATTATAAAAATTATGCAACAAACTTCAAATTTATTCATAAAAAGACATGCATATGAACATATTATCATTTGTTTATTTGGTTATCTGGAGTGGTAGAGGGTCCAGGTAAGGGAGATGACGACGATGAAATAGAAGTTGTACCTTTAAGGGCAGAGGTCGTAAGTGCGAGGGGTCGTTAAGCAGATAGGTCGTAAAGTGAGGAGTACCTGTACTAATCTCACCACCTCCCATTACGGATAAACTTGTTTTCTTTTCTCTTACCATCTCGCAAGTATTAGTTTTACCAACGCCCGAATGAAAGGAAGCATTGATACACTCATTAGCAGTTCGGTCTCGTGTGGATTTTTGTTCAACTCTGAAGCCAGACGTATTGAAGTAGCTTTTTCAGGCTTTGTCCAGTTAACACTCTTGTCTGCTGTGATCAAGCCGCCTGTTGCCAACCTCAAATCCTACCTCCTTAAATAGAGAAGCGGGAAATAATTCGGTCCTGTCCCCACTTAAATTTGCAATTTTTATTTCCTCAACAGACGAGCGCTCAATCAATAAGATAAAGCCTCAAGTCGTCTTACAAAAGACCTGCAGACCAGATAAAGTGGTCTCTAGTTTTTTCTTCTTCCTGACCTTGGTCTCTCTTGCTTTGAAATATTATGCTCGTAGCGCTCTGCCTCCGTCTTCCTGATATCCAGATATCTTTGCCGCCATCGTCCATCAAACCGTTTTCCCCACAGTGTCTTTAAGGACAATAGATTTGATTTAAATAATAAAAAAAATACGTTAAGTCAAGCAGAGTTTTAATTAGTTTGTCTCCCTTAATTTACATTTCAATAATACGAACCTTCTCATGATAAAATTATAATTTCCTTTTGGCAGTAATTCTGGCGCGATTCCATACTAGAATTATACAACTTCTTTTGATTTTATTTCTGGAACAAGGTTTCGACCAATCAGAATGCTCGGGTCGTTTCACCAATCGATAGATCGCTCTCAACTCAAAACACTTGCTTCCTCTTCTGATGCAACATTCTTTTCTCACTGGAATAGAAAATTCGACCGTTTTCTCGAAGGAAATGTTTCGCATCCGAAGAAGAAAAACTAATCAAATTCATGGCTGAGTTACAGTAATGCAGTCGTCGAAAGACGGCGATATGGCGAAAGCAAGGATTTATGACAGCAATCAAGGAGGCTAAACAAAATGCAAGGATTTCTTCAAAGAACAGAAGAACAGTAAGCACTTGCATCTTCTCTGTCAGATGCATAAACCCTTTTGGAATTTCATGTAATTTACTTACGTTAGTTCTTACGTATTCAGTGTACTATTGATTTTCTTTTTAAATAAATAAGAGAACAAAATAAATTAAGGTTTCGAATTAAGAAAATTAAAACAAAGAAAAGATTACAGTGAAATGTAATTTATAACTTTTGTAAGAGATTTCAAGCAGCAATTTTAAAGTTGCTGTTGATAATAAAAATGAATAAACAAAACATAAAAAACTGACAAATCGCAGCCCAATAAAACTGTTTCACAATAGTCGTAACCGTTAGCGACATTGGAAGATCTTGGTCAAGAATCTCTTAGATTTCGCGATGATTAAAGTAAATTAATTCTCTTTAATGAACTTTAAAGGGAGAATTAGGGTCCACAAAAGCATACAACACAGAACATTAGGATCTGTTTTCTTCGTGTTTTTTTATGTTATTATTATTTTAATTAAGAGCATTACTATTTTCTCGATTAAATTCTTTAGATTCCCAACTGTTATTGGGAACAAGGTTAATGGTGATACCGATTCATCCAGGATTAGTGCTCTACTCCTGAATGTCGGAAGGTTAATAGAGCTACTCGTTTCATTATTTGCTTTTGTATGTCCAATAAAAACAAACATTATTTGTGGATACTCCTATTCGATATTGAAATAATGAAATAATAACAAAGAATTAGAGCACATTGATAACAAACGAAACAATTGGCTTTAGGGGGTGCCCTGGAGCAGAAACATTAATTTTGTTTTTAAGTGGCAAGATTTTTGTGTGTCCAAACAGCATAACAACTTGGACTAAATTTCAAGTTGAACGACAGCAGTGAAGGCCATGGAGATTGCAAAGATAGCAAAAACACTTACGAATGTCAATTAGGATAATAATTTTTTTCTACATTAACTAATACTTTAAATAATGTCTTTAAATAATAGTTAATCCAGTACATATTCAGTGATTGAAGTGTAATATTTGAATAAACTTACGGATAAAAAATTTAACGTGTGTGAATACAATTAAGGACGAATTTAAAAAGCTACTACACTTGCTTAAAAAAATTTAAAATGAAAAAAAAACTGAAAAAATCTTTAAAAAAAAAACATGTAATTGAGAAACCAAACCAGGTTTCAACCTGTTAACAGGCCTTCTTTAGTGAATCTTGTTATTAATTTTATTTGATGATTGGCATTTATTTCCTTTATATTAATCCTGAACAAGAAAGTCCGGTCAACGAATCTCTTACCATCTTGAAGCAATGAATGAAGTTCGCTGATTCGCCCACTTAGCCTCTGCATCGGGATCTCAAATGATTGTTAATGTAATCCATTACGAATGTTGATGTGATTCACGTTTTTTTTTTATGTTCACTGACTGTTATCTGCTGTAACATTTCTTTATCGTTTAAAAGCATGAACTTGGCTTTCGCAAGACCTACTAGGGCCTAAGATTACTGAGGATTCAAATGAAGAGTTGCTCCAAGTCATCATTGCTAGAGAAAAGGAGGAAGGGGAAGAAAATCTTCTTTTACCTGGGATTTGAACTAAAATCCCATCAACCTTGAATTCAAAGAGCAAAAAAAAAATCCGGTTTACTGCATTTTAAGAATGTAAACCGGAGATTATCCAAAACATCAAGATTTATTGCTATTTTTGAAACAGACGAAGAAAGACGTAATATTTAAAAGAAGCTTCCTATTTTCAACAACAAGTTTAACGTGCGAAAATAATAATGACAATACAATAAAAAGCAAACTCGCACATGAATAAAGGAATCACTGATCTGTTT
>JAFIDM010006943.1:25546669-25580995 GCA_023159025.1 Thereuonema tuberculata
TGGTCTAGCCATTGACTTCTTCTTTCTTTGTTTTCGCCTTTCTTTTTACTGAATCTAATGTGAAAGATGCTTCTGCGGTCTTGAAGAAAATTCTTCATTCTTCAGTTTTAGGGACAAAGAAAAAAAGAAAAATATAAGAAGCTGAAATAGATACACCGATATCAATGTTGGGTTACAGGAAAAGCTATCGATTTAACCTTATAGTCCAACAGACGGATCTTGACGATCTCGTATTTTCGTGATTTCACGTAATTTACGCGAGAATAGCCTCTATCCATGTCTTCTCACAAAATGGCAAAGTAAATTTAAATATTTAAATGAATTACAATATCGGGAAATGCATGAGACTTTTACTACATTTTAATATAGTTTTCATAAATTGAAAACAGTCAATAAACAAACAATAAATTCATTAGATAGCATTTTACTAGTGACAGACATTCAAAATACTAAATTCGTTGAGACCTGCTGAAGAGGCTAACGGCCAGATCTCGTGTTTTCCGTAATTCTCACGCAAACGAGATCGTCAACATTCATCTGTTAGACTGTATTTACAATTACGATAAGATAAATGGACGGTTTTTAGATTTTTCTTTTGTCTTATCAAGAGTGGATTGTGAACAGTATCCAAACCGATTTGAAGGATTTTTTTGATCGGTAAAAGTTATTTGCATTGAACAGAGAAATCTAAGATAAAAAATTAATTGTTTCTAGTTTGGTTGTAAGGGCTCGCAAGAAACTTATAAAGCAAATCTGCTATTCGTTGGAGAAGTTAACCCTCAGAGGACTCGAGCAATCGAAATAAACAAGATGTTGTGTTCATGCAGAGGAAGACACCATAAATCGGGAAATTGCCGTTTGATCCGAGAAACAACAAACTGGGTAGGAGGACCCACCCATAGTCTCAGTTCGTGGAAATCGTAAAAGGAAAATATGAGGAGAACAGCGTCATTTGCAAATCAATCAAAAAGCAATAACGCAGTCGTAAAAAAAAAAAAAAAGGAAAAGAACGAACAGAATGTCCACCAACCACCAACAGCCCAGAAGTCGTCCAATTTATTGAAATTCCCAGTTGTTCTAAAAAGCCATTTCCCTTCCAGAAAAAGTAGTTTATATCTTTTCTTCCTTGTCTTTTATACAATTAAATAGTGAAAAGCTCGAGTGTGGTTGATTTGCAAATGACAGAAATCGTGCTAAACTGCTTTATTGTCACAAATTGGACATTTGAAGACAATTGGATTTTCAAATTAATCTAATTCTATTTATTTATCTTTGATTTGCTCAAGGGAACTCAAAATCTAAGTCCTTCCAAAGGCGAAATTGTACGTAATTCAAAATTCACGATTTGTGGAACTACGTTAAATTAATTAGTTCACTTACTGAATTTTATCTTTAATGTTGACCACAAATGCAGGAACTCCCGACGACTGTTTATGTAACGTACAAGAATTGTCGAAAGGCTTTTGACGCTTGTTTTTTAATAATGAACGTAGATTATGAGAAAGCAATAGATGGAATGACGACACAACATTTGTAGAGATAGGCCTATTCTTGAGAAATACAACAAACCTAAGACTGAATATTCTTTATGTCACTGCTAATCAATTGTTCAAAATTTTTCAATGTTTGATTTCAACTTTTAAATCGATACCCCCTTAACAGAAGCCCTAATTTCCTTGTGGTTGATAATGGACAGGATCCTTCCATTGTGTGGGTGAAATGGGGCGTCGCAAGTACAACACAATACTTGGACCTTTCATTTTTAACGTAGATCCCCATTAAGCGAGTCAGCTTGTTGTTGGTAATTAAGGCTCCGTCGTCAGTCTTGTTAGAGGAATTTAACGGTGCTTGAACATTCAGTCACACACCCCCTCCACCACAAATACGTGCTCCCATTCGGAACGGAGGATGGCGATGTCAATGAAGGCATCATTCAAGTGTCACGTGATTAATCAAATTCCATCTGATTGGTGAGTAAATCTCGTTACCAATGGTGTTACAAGGAATCGCGAGATTTTCAATAAGAGCTGCTACGTTGTTTCTAATCTGATTACTTTTACTTTCCTCTCCCTCAGTCCATTAATATTTTAAATGGAACACAACTTTTCCATTGGGTGACGTCTTGGGGCCTCCGCCTCTTCCTCCTTACTCCGGTTATACAAGAGTGCAAACACACATTCAAATGCTTACTCCTTTTCATATTTTGAGCGGAGTAATTTCATTTGAATGCCTAATAAGTCCCGCGATCCATTAAAATCCCATCTGCAATGCAAGATGGGCGCCATCTTGAAATTCCCAGCAGAGCCCCGCGGCGGCAGTTAGGGGAGTTAATTAGCAACCAAAGAGAAATGAAGGCTGAGAGATCGACTATCGAAAAGCGACATTGAATTCTCATTAACACAACCCAATAGTGTCCTCGGAGAAACAATTACCAAACATGAAAAACACTCTTTCAGTCAAAAACGAATATTCCAACCATACTTTTTCTCTTGACTGAAAAACAATATTGATTTTATTGAATTATCTTAAAAGTGTTTATCATTTTAATGTTTAATATTTACAGTTTCAACATCAAGTTTTTTATAGGCATTCCATCTTTTAAGCTTTAAATAATAATAATAACAAAAAAAAATTGATAACTTTAAACTTTCGCTTGGAGTGATTTACTGTGAGGTTTCACAGCAATGTTGTGTTTAATTCTTTTCCTCTTTAAAGACCATTATATCTTCTTAATACAACTTCTGGAGTTCAGCAGCTCTAATAAAACATATATTAGGGCCCATAAATCATTTGCTTGTAAACCTTTTTTTTGGTGCCGTTAATCTCGGCGAAGAAAAACTACCTTGTGTCATGTTTAAATGGAGTTTTATTCATCCCCCTTTTTCATTCTCTCAATTAAAAAAATGTAAAATCCCCCTGCGATCTATCTCGAGTGCTAATTGTAGAAAACAGAAGGACCCCCTCATTTGAATAGAGGGTGGTTAGAGGGAGTAAGGTTGATTAATTATCCGCAGAAGAAAAAAAAAAGAAAACTCAAAGACTCGGAGAGCAAATGGAATTTCTTAACCAATTTCATGGTTTGTGATCGTTGGCACTTGGCTGATGTGTCTCCATTTGTCACCGAATTTCCACCATCTTCTTCTAAAACCAAAGGAATCCTTCTTGAAATCGGTTTACAATTTTCTCCTTCGGAATTCATTTAACAACATTTACACACAATTCCTGACCCTTTCTTTGTTTAGTCTTTTCACATTTAATTTTCCTCATACAGTGCAACTTGTATAATTCGAATCTGAAGGGATCACTACAAAACTTCGAATTATCCAAGACTTCGAATTAAACAAGTTACATCTTTAACTTTAAGTTCAGGTCCATTGAAAGCTTGAAAAGATTATTCTGTCAGTAAGTAAATATTTATTCAGAGAGATCATGGTATGAAAGACTTAAACACTGTATGTATGTAAACAAAATAAGATTTATATTACGTAAGCTACAGTACATATTACATTCAATACAGAAAATTATAATTTTTCAAAAAATTGTGCAATATCTGATTGTTTTGTAGAATTCAGTCGCTTAAGGTTAGCAAAATCATCAATCATGTTTAGTGAACGACGCTACCCCGGACTCGTTGGCGATTTGGCATTTCTTCTTCACACCCTTTTCCATCTCGCGAATGACGGCGACCTTTTCAGCGAACATTAAATTCTTGTACACGCGTGGTTTACTGAAAGACATGGTGACACTGACAGCAGGAAGCTCGAATGGCGTCTGAATTCGTCACGTGTCGAACGGTGGCGGGAAGGGGATTTCAGTTGTCACGTGTCGAATTTCTTAACGAGGAAACGCCGAAAAGTCGTCATGATTCGAAATTTTTTGTAAAAAACTTCGAATTAAGGAAGTTGAACTTCGAATTATCCACGATTTTTTAACATTGATTTAATAAGAAATTCAAGGGATTAAGAGAAATCTTCGAATTAACCATGATTTCGAATTAAAGACGTTCGAATTATCCAAGTTGCACTGTATTATTTGTTAATGAAATCTTAAGTCTTTTTAGTATTTATCAGCTAGGGTTAACCTTCCTGCAAAAACTTGAAGAGTTGAAAGATGAAAGGTACCGACTCATGAAACATAAAAAACGAGATTTACTTTTACTTCATAATTCCTATAATATTTGTTAAAAATATATATATTTCTTCAGGAAAATCCCTTACCTCTTCCTCTCAGAATTCGTTAATAACAGTCAATTTTAATTTTAATTTTGTTAAAAAGATATACTTTTATTTGTACATTATTAAAATTAAAATTGACTGTATAGTAAAGAGAAAGAGGAAAAAGGTTTTCCTGTCCTCACTTTACCTGAAGAAATTTCCTGTGTAAGGAAATGAAATATCGTATTGTATTAAAGAAGAAATTAAGTGAAGTAGTGTCGACTGAATGTCTGTAGGTTTTATGGTTTTTATATTTATAACTTTCATGAGTTGTCCTGTAGGGACGATTAGTTATAAAAACAATATTACTTCTTAAATTTGTTTTCGATTTTTTTTTCTATTATCATCTAGGGTAGGTCAGGACTTGCTAAAAAAAAAGGAATTTTATCTTTTCTCCAGCAAACATTAGATCGTATGTAGGTCTCAACCAGATAGAACTAAAAACCATGCCGTTAAAAACCATATTACCATGCTGTTGATCATCCAATTACTTTACGGTAGAAAAATTTTCGTAATTTTAAAATGTAGTTTTAAACCGTAGTTTAAAATATACTAGGAAAGACAATCAGATAGACTTTCTAATAATATACTGTTTATATTTATGTATTTCTAATATGTAAGTTCAATATATTGTAACAGTTTGTATGTGAATATATTTAGAAATCATTTATTTGTATTTTGTAGAAATTATTTATCTGTATTTTATTTGTTAACCGTCATTTATTTTAAAACATTAGTTTTCTATTTCCTAATTACTGATGTTCTGTTTATTTTTACATTCTTTGCTGTTGCAGCCGTTGAATCAGTTAACTGGTTTAAATTCATTACGTTTTTATCCAATCATTCTACAAGTATATAATTTTAATTATTCTTCCAATCAAATTCTTCAATGTAGGTACGATAAAAAAAACAATGGTTTTCATTTAATAGAATAATTCAGTTCAGTTCCAGAATTTGATTCGTTGTTTTTCCATCTCAACGACTCTCCCACAAAATCAATTCAATTTGCTTACGCAAATTTTAAAACTTAAATCCATCGTCGTTTTGTCTATTTAACTCCTGTTAGACTTTTCTTTTACTTTTCCTTGTCGTTTAAATTTTGTGAACGAAGAGGATTATTTTGACCATGGTTAAAGATGTAAGACTTCCATTTATTTTTCTATTTCTTTTTTAATGACAGAATCTTCGCCAGCTATAAGTAAAGCTTGACTGTTTTTTTCCTTTCGTTCTGATAGAAATCGATTTCATCGAATAAGGCTTGTTTAAATCGCTGTGTAAGATTCTTTCCCTTTTGTAGAAGCCACTGACTGTTATTTTCCCAGGGTTGCCATTCAACAGTAAGGGGTGGTCGGCCCATATTTCAGACTTTACAACTGGGATTGCCATGGCAACAAGCCTGTCGTCTCTATAGCAACCGTAGGGGAAGGGTAATGGTTCAGCTACCCACTTTATGGTCCATTCCGACCGGTTAACAATATTCCAGAGTTTCCCATGAAAATGGACGGCAACCATTTCGCATTAAAGTTGGATGTCATCACAAAACAAGGCTTTAATAAAACATTGACAAAAACCAAAAATAATTCATAGCGAACTACAAAAGCAAACCACTTCTGAAATTTCAATCTATTCGTGTTCAGAAGGAATTTACCATCCGCACACGTGTCTGGATTTCCAAATATAAAACAGAAGGTTTCTGCTTTGAAGGGTCGCAATCACTAGAATTAGGATCTCACTGAAATAATCAACTCGTTCATTTTATAAAGCTCCCAATCACGCGAAGCAGAAATTAGTTCACTTGAATCATGAAATAATAAGCTCTTTGAGTTGCTTCAGTTTTTTTATCATTTATAATTACAGAATAGCAATTATGGCTAAAAAAAGATAGAAAAACCATGATGGTTTTCTTGATGGAAAACCCTTTAGGAGATCACCGTTCATTTTCAATTCTTCAATAAACAACTAAAGCAATCAACTCTAAATTGTCCCCGAATGAAATTATCTCAGAAAATAACTAATAACACATTGTTGATGTTATTATGGTTTTTCTTTTGATATCCCTTAGTTAGCATGATATTTACAAAATTGCAGATGATGAGAATGTAACTGAAAAGTGTAACTGAAGTAACTGAAGTAACTGAAAAGTGCCATTGAAAAAATTTCATAAAGACTACTTTTTTAGTAAAACCAAAAGCCATGATTATAAATGACACCAAACCGTTTAATATAGGGGAGATCCGTGTATTATGGACCCTCGTGTAATATGGACCATCGTGTAATACGGACCATGTTGAAATTTATCTGTTCATCACTAGTTGGCAGAACCATTCCATTGCCTTTAGTGAATATTATTGCTATCCAAAGCAGGAGGTGACTTTTACATGTGTGCCTTCATTTGGACGAGTATTAAATTGTGTTTTCCGTTTTATAGGATCATGATGTAACATGTATGTTAGAATGAATGTATTACTTTCTGCTGTTAGGTAATTTTAATATAATTTTCACGTTAATAGTAGCAAATGTACTTATTTTTCTTCACAATCCAGACATGTGTTTAATGCGCGCCATTTTGATAGCGATATGTGATTGGAAACAACATTGCTTTCCATGCGTGTAATACGAACCGTGCGCTGTTGTGTAATATGGACCACTGGTTGCTAAGCATAATACTATGAGCCTGAAGCTTGTTTTATTTAATATATTAAACGAAAAGCACAAATTATGGCTTGCTTAATGTAATTCAAGTCGAACAATTTTTATGATTTAAATTTTTCAAAATTCGACCCATTAGAGGGGTAAAGAGGGGCAAATTTTAAAATCACCATATCTCATAAACCAATCCAAATAAAATCGTGAAACTTCACATGCCTACAGTATGACTACTGTTTAATGCATTATAATGAAAGCTTGTTTGTAAAAAATATTTAAATTAATTTCTTGTTATGTTTTGTTTTTGGTTTACTCGGTCCATATTACACGAACGTCTGTGTAATATGGACCACCGACACGAAAATAAAAAAAAATATTTCCTAAAATTATTAATAGTTATCAGAGAACTTTACCACGTTTGAACCATGTAGCTATACAATTGTTATGAACAGGCCAACAAATTAAATCTTTTCATGTTAATACTGTAATTTAAGGTTTATGAGCATTCTTGCTCAGGGGGTCCATAATACACGGATCTCCCCTAAATGAAACGAAAGACACCTTATTACTTTACAGGATAGTATCATTAACTTTACTGAAAACTCATGACATAACAAAGGCGGCTACTATCCAGATTTCTGGAGTGAAAAACTTTGCTAAGAAATGATCTGATCAGCTATTGAACTAAGTATTCTAGCGTGAACAACAATCCTTTCAGCCTTTGATGATTTTCCAAGTTTTATAATATTTGAAGAAGATGATAACTCTGATTTCATCTAAGGAGAGTAAAAAGGCCCCTATCTATGGGCCAATCTATGGAGACGCCGACTTTATGAAAGCATGGATTTTTTTTCTGGATTGTTTCTCTTTTCAAATGGAGATGCAGTTCTTTCCGCCTTCAATATCATCCCGTGAACCGAGTTGGAGTCTACCTCCCTCAATCCTATGGCCTGCTGGTTCAGTTTAACAACCTCTTTCAATTTAAGTTATCAGCTGAACCAATGTTTGTTAAAATGCTTAAAAAAAAATTTGTTTAAAACTTTGCAAAATTTGAAAACTTTTGTTTTGCTCAGAAGTATAAGATAACAACGACAGAGAAGCCAGGTATAACAATGCTGACACAGTTACTATAAACAGTAAAAACTGCTATTGAGATTTAAGACCTAAGCATTCTCACAAATGCATGATTACAAAAGTTGTATGATGATCCTATTTCCTAATTGTTCTGATTTAGAACGAGTTTAGAACATGTTTAATAGATTTAGAACAACTTTAATAGATAATTCTTACATTCCATGAATCAACAATTAATGAATTGAAAAAAAAAATAGACTAAAAAGATTTCCTGAAAAAGTAATGACTTATTTCAATTGTCTTTTCTATATAAATTATATAATAACAGTACAATTTATTATCTCAAAAATTTCTCATTAACTATCCTCATCGACTCTGAATTGGGAATTTGAAATTTACATTTAGTAGTATAATGAAAAAAAAAACAAAAAAAAAAAAAAACAATCTAACTTGTAAATAAGAATTCAATTTTGGATCTATGCGATCTTTGGCTTCCTAGAATTCTACAAAACAGAAGAGGAAGCAATTTTCTTCCTCGAACATTTCCGGTTACATTTTAATCCGTTATCGGTTGAGACAATGGCTTCGTTTTCTTTATGATCTGCGAGTTTCAATTGAAGACCTTGTGCGGATCCCGACGAGACGATCATTTTGGGAAGAATAGCAAAATAAAATATGTTTCGTTTCCATTTACGAACTTTCCCTGTCATGTACGTAACCTGGTGATATTAGAGAACTGAAAATATTTCCAGCATCCATTGGTAATAATACTGGTTGTTTACAAATAGTTCTCCTAAAATGAGAAAAAGCTTTCCGAAGAACATTTTATAAAATATATTAAATTCAACTTAACAAAATTCTTAGAAGAGAAATGTGTTTAATAAATGTGTTCTGTAATAATTACATACATACAGGCCAGGCTTTTGCGTGTAATTGGCATTCTAAACTAGATTACATAAATAAGTATGGTCACATGAAACAACTCAGAGGTTATATCAGTGTTTGTTGACCGTCGGGATCCGATCAAATTCCCCAATAATATATTGTCTTATCAAAGGAAACGGATGCATATCTCTTAACATTAATAATATGCTTTTGAATATATTTTGAGAGATATTAGCGAGTAATTTGTGTGAAAGAAAACAAAAAACCTCAAGCTTTAAGTGAAATAAATCTTGTTTTAACTTTTATTTAAAAATTTTAAAATTCCTGAATCGAGTTTGTTAATGTTATCAGTTCGTGACGATTGTCAGTTGAGAACTACTGGTCTAAATGAATGGTTCTTAACTCTGTTTCCAAATAGGTTTTCGAACCTCTTATTAATTACGCTAACTAATTTAATTTAATATTTAAATCGAAGAAGGTTTGAATAGATTAATCTTAGCATTGACAAGATAGTAAATGAAGTAAAAGAAAATAAGTTAGGCCCCGAAGTAAAATTTGAAAGTGTGCTTTAGTTATGTATTTATCACTACTTAAAATTCTAATTTGAAAATACTTCTAAAGTGGTTTCTTAAAAAACAAGTAATGCAATTTTTTTGAACGAAAGAGGGGCCAATGCTTTAACTGTTCAGTTAACGTGTTTGAAGAATTTGATTTATTATAACATACATTATCTCTGTGTGATCTGCTAATTAAATTAATAATCAGGACATGAACTTTCTGAGAAACTTTAAACTGTAGCACGGTTCGTAATTTGTTGAAAATCGATTGTCAACCCGCTCAACACTGACATTCTGATTACAAAGCTTGTAGATGGAATTTGAGTCAAGAATTATTGAAATTTCAGTGAAATTGATTCCAAATAACAGCAGTGTTAGATTCCAAAAACACAAAGTTTGTCAGCTTAAGAAGCAGCTAATTTGAGTGCAATACATTTGGAAACCATTTGAACAAACTGAGTTCAGTTGTAACAGCGGGAAAAAGTGAAACATGGATTAGAATGTGTCATTTGGTGAAGTTTGTTCTTGTTTGGAAGAAGGACAAGTAATTAAAAGCAACGCGTTCCCATTGTTGTCGTAACCACATGGCTGTTTCAAGGAGACATATTTCCGAAAAAGGAAGAAGTTTAATTGGAGCCAAAGACAGTGTCTTACTCTCTTCACGACTTTAATTATCGCCGTTGGCAACATGGATGAGCAGCCAAATTTCAACACTCTCCATCGAAACCACGAAGTCCCAACTAGGTTGTAATGCCAAATTGTAAAACTTGGCCATTGCAAGTTATTAAAGATTGTTCAGAGAGGTTATTCTGGGAAAGAATGGAATCTCTCTCTTGTCAATATTTACCGCTTAACGTCAAGAATTCACCTACATTAAGTTAATTTAATAGTTTCTAAAGGACTTACGGTCAACAATAACTCCCAAAACGATTTCTGAATACTTAACGTCACTTAAAGTTTCTTTCAGTTTTTTTTTTTCCAACTTGAAATAGACCTACTTTTAATTTTTTAAGTTTTTAAAATTAAATCGCTAGAAATTAATTCCCAATTCAAGTTTTCTTTTATCATTAATACAAAATGCTAATGTTAATACAAAATAGGAATTTAAATAAGTTTTCTTTAAATTTAGTATTTTCTCCGAAATCTAATATATTCATACACAAATACTTTTATGTTATTTAGTTTTCGTTTAAGCTATTGTTAGCATTATTTATCCGTTTTTTTTCCTGAAATTATTATTATTATTATTTGGGAAATATAATATAATAATGTATAGAAATATAATAATTTGAGAAATAAAAATAGAATAAAACTTGATTATCCTTATATCTATAATGAATATGGTATAAGAAATTTAAATTATATAATTGAGAAAACCTTTAATGATATAAATTGGAATATATTTAAAGATTCTAAAAGAATTTCAATTGTAAAAAATAAGATAAAAAATTGGATATTGGATAATATTGATTAATAATTTGTTAATTTTATGTTTGTGTTAATATGTTTTTGCTAATATATTTGTTTCAGTATGTTTGAGGATGATAAGTTGATTTTGTAAAATTTGTAAAATTTATTTAAATGTAATTTTCAGTATAATTATTATGTATTATAATAATAACAGGTGCTGTTGATAGGAATTTGAATTCCTAACGGGACTGAATTGTATAAATTTAATAAATGAATAAAAAAATATATATATAAATTGTCTTAATTAAACAATTTCCTGTGCGAATAAGCTGCAAGAGAACACATTTTCCAATCTTTCTGTAGACTAAATCCTCAGTGGATCTTAAGTAGGGATGAAGAATAGCTCATCAACAATAAACTAATATATAAAGACGGGATTTTAATTATCCTAATCCTTCGTATCACTAATAATGTCTTCGAATTTTCTTCTTATTATCATTGGCATTGTTTTCATTGAGAATTGTTTATCTAAACGAGAAAGATCACAGAATTTCATTTGTATTCCATTCCGAAAATTGTCTAAACTTCATCTCCGGAAGACAGAGATATGATGAAAGTAGCATGAATATGTATATAATAATTGCAACTCCAAGCTTCAGTTAAGGAAGTCCAGAGAGCACAGCTAGACAGAAACATTGCCAGTAATATTACGAAATTTGATTTACGTTTTATAAATGTATTCAATATTAGTAGTGTATTTAGTATTGATAAATCTTAATAAAGATACTTATTTACAGATAAAAGTGTTTCCAATTTATAATCAAGGAATTATTATAAATTTTGGCTACATAGTGAATATAAATTGTTAATGCCCTAAAGTAACATCTCCAAATAGTTTGAAATATTAATAATGTATAGTATTTTAACTAAACATCTTAATTGCAAATCAGCATTTTGGTTTCTAAGAAATTAATTAAAAATGAAGACTATACATTATTTATTGATATATATTCAGTTCTAACATTCGACAACAAGTTTCTTTTTCATGTAATAAGGCTTGGATGCTCATTAATTTAAAACAAAAGCATATCTAATGAAATTTAAAATTTAACAATGCGAATATTTTAAGTTACAACCATAACAAAAATATGAAAATACGGTGTTTCATAGGAACACTAGATCTGAAATGTTTAAATACGTATTTAACGTAGAACATCTATCTATAATATAAAAGGGAAATTTGTGGATATGTATGTGTATATATGTATGAAAAGTTTAGCATACTTCCCAATATGCTACAAACTTCACATTTGGCATGTGGGTAGTGTAGACAATGTATAAAGTATAAAAATAACATTTTTTTGGGGGGAAGAGGCGGGGGGGGGGGGGAATATGATAATGAAATGTGTGGCGGCAAACCGCAATACACCTAAGTTCCCCTGCCATTTCCATGTGATCTTACAATTTCAATTTCTTTCTCTTCAACATCATTGTAACCCGTACGAAGAACGGGGATTTTTGCTAGTCAGAATATAAAAATTTGAAAAAAAAGTTTCTGTAAAAAAACACGGTTAACTTTATTACTCCATCTGCCATACAAACAATAGAGGACTAATGCTGTTCAAGCATTTCTAAAAGTAAGCCTCACATTGTATTTGCTCTTATTTAGGATTAAAATTTCTTATACACTTTTGTGCTCTTTTCCGTAATCTCCTCGAAGCATTAACTAATCTCAAGCGATAATTCTTTTTTTTGTTTAGACGTGAGTTCTCTTAAAACAAAAGAAGTGGCTATATTTTTTCCTCGTTCTCTTTTCCTTGTGTCTTATGCTTGTGTTTGTCACTATAGCTACAATTAGATTTCTGGTAATGTCATTGTCGTTGGCTAATTTCCAATGGTCGGTCGATACTGATCTTTGGCCAAACTCGAAATCATGTCGAAACAGAAACAACAACGAATTTGGAGAGAAGAAATAAAAAATAACAAAAACTGAACATTCTTTTAGCAGAGACATAACCTGAAGGAAAGACAGAACAGGATTTTGATGCATTTTACAGGAGCCACTCACTTCAGACCGCGAGGCTTCGCGTTACACAAGCCTAACATATTCGATAGTATTTGAATTTTTCTTTCTTTTTTTTTTAGGAAGTGTATTTATGGTAAATTTATCCCAAGATGTTCTATCGATTTGCTTGAATAAATTTCCAACCGAAATTTCATGCCAAAAAGGAACGTGTTCTAAAGCAATTTTAAATCTTTAACTTTCTCTCGTTCTAACTCTGACGTAATTCTAGAATAAGAAGTAGATCTATTTATACTTTGCGGTCGTCGTGTGTTATTGGATTCTGCATAAAATATTGTCTTCGCTTAAAGATACGTATTCAGAAAAGCAACGTAGCTCCATTCTTACCTACAAGCAGAATTTTTAACAAAATTTTTAGGGTTTGGAAATATCTTGGTTTACAATAAGAAATTATCAAGAAGGTTTAACGTGTAAAGTTAAAATAAAAAATTATGTGAGAAATGTGAATTTTTTTCTTTTTTCTTTTTCAGATTCGCTTATATACATTATTATTCTTTTATTTTAGCTATAGGGTTGACCTATGTTTTTGTACTTTAATTAAATGACTTTATATCAAGTAAAGATGAACTAAGATGAATGTGAATGAGTTCAATAGATTCTAAACTTCCTTATCATTGTTAACTCAGTAACTTTGGCTGATGAGTGATGGTAAGCGTGAAATAGCTATGCCACGGTCTCGTTGGGTATCAACTCCACGCTTTTATGTATATGTATTTTTATTTCTTCTTGTTTTAAAAGTAAGTGATAACTTTGCGTGAAACGTGCCATGATTGGATGTAATTAGGCTAAAATTGAGATGCTGAAGATTGTTGTTTCGTTTTGTTTTGTTTTTTTAATCGAAATCGTTTCTAACTTCAACATTTATTTTTGAGCTTCGAACCAGGAGGAAAAACATAACGTTTTCCAGATAAAGGTAATTTTGAATGCAGATTATTTATGCTGTGAGTAAAATGATAAAAACAGTAAATCAGGACAAGGAATTCAGAGGAGATTGAAATTCCTGGGAAGATTTAGGGGATTTTAAGAATTTAGCACCTTATCAAAGTAAAACAATTCAATCAAAGAGTTTGTTCATTGATATCAATTAAACTGAACTGAATTGAAATCTTTAAAAGTTTTCTGGCTTCACAGGATATTCAAAACAATTTCCTTAAAAAAAAAACTTGGAGTCTATTTTCTGTAAAACACTGTAGTTACAGAACACTTTCAAAATAAAGCAAATCATTTATTACTAATACCATCGTCAAACACTGTTATTAACTTATTGATTTGCCTCCACCAACAAAAATAAATGTAATGATTTTTTTTTTTTAAAGATTCGCTGGTCTATTATACGTTTATCACAGATATGAAAATTCTTCAGGTCTTCTGGCTGCTTTATTGAATTGGCCGTAAGGGGAAAAATTAAATAAAAAAGATAGTCTCTCTTATCCGTAATATAAATAAATATATAAGTAAATATTTTGGAATAGTTTTTAAGACGATATGGTATTAAAGGACGATACACATAAAATATATGTCATTCTTTCGAAAAAGAAAAAGGCTAAAAAGATAAATTGTAGGTAAAATATAAATTTGTTGTTTAAAATACTGTATTTTAATAGGATAACAATTAATTCTTTTTTTCTTTTCCTAAGCTTCAAAATTTAAAATTTACTTTTCATCAACTAGTTCATAGTTGAATTAATTGTATCTAAGTCATAATTTAAAAATTATAATTTAGGACAGTAAATTGCTGTGTAAGCAATTAAAAATCCAATTAATAATGTGTTCCGTAGGTAATTATTGCCCCTAGAAATTACGTTAATTACATTCAGAACAGTAAAAAAAATAAAAAAATTATCAAGAAATTTTCTGTTGTTAATAAAAACAAAAGCGCAATCTCAAAATAACGTTGCTTTGATATATTTTCTTTTTTGTCCGACAGAGGTCGATGGATTTGTCTGTCGTGTTAATATCAATGGCACTGATGTAACAGATGGTTACGACACTCGAGTCCAAATGGATTTCCACAATTAATTAGAAGAGATTCGTGAGAAGCACCCTTTGGGGACACATGAGTGCGGTGACAAATAACCTCATCTTTCGACAGTGACCTGATTAGATTACTAAACAAAGACAAAGCCAATCTTACAGCAGCCAAGTCATTACAGGAGAGAAAAACAGCAGGAACAAAAGGAAATCGTACGACTTACATAGATACAGTACAATAAAACATTTGTCTTTGTACGGTTATTACAGAAGAAAGGATCATCCTTACGAAATCCAAGCTTATAGTTTCATTCTCTAAATCTATTAGCCTAGAGATTTTTAGCAAATTGGAATTCTTTTTATGGCTTCTAATCAATATTTCTAATTCATATTTTCTAAACAATCTAAACCTATATTTATTTTTAAATTATCTGTAGTATGAAGTAAGCTTTATGTTGGAACGTAATCCATTTATTAATATTTCGATTAAAAAAATCCAATCCTATTGGGTTTTTTGTTTATAATAACTTTGTGCACGTTAAATTTGCTTTTTGCAATTTTTAGGCAGTTCTCAAAATTTTGAGAAAACGTAAAAAGAAACAATACTCATATTAAACTATAAATTAATTCATTACATCTACATTAAAACTGTTAATCTGTTTTGGTAGAAACAGTGCTGACTACGTTCTTCTTTATTTTGTTAATGAAATTTTTTTGAGTAAGTTAGAAAGAATATATTCCATCCTATTTTAATCTCCAATTAACTGATTTTCCACTATGATCCGGCAGTTTATAATAAGATTTTTTTTTAAATTTCCTTTTCTCCTAAATGCTATCATCTGGATTGATTACTCAATTACTTCATCTGAGAGTGAGAACTTTTATTTTGATTTCTGATGGAGCAACAATGGAGAATATGGTTTCGTCTGACATACTAACAGACAAATGTTTTAGACTACTTCGACTATTGGCTGTGAAATAAACGTATGTTTATGTTTATGTAGTGAATGTGGGTGGCAGAGAAGCCAAGCACTGCGACCTGAGGTCTATTGTACTAACCCACGGAAAGAAGGACAGATGGAGAGAAAGACTGAGAAAGTATGGTGGGAGAAGTGCAGGGGAAACGGGAGAACCCCGAGAAAACCTGCCCAGCGCGGATCGTCCACCATCACGAAACCCACATGAGAACCGAACCCCGGTACTCAGAGGTGAGAGAAATAAACATAAGTGAATAACTAGAATGTGGATAATAAAGATAAAGTATGAAGATAAGTATTGTTTCGACATTTGTCTGGGGAGTCTTCCCATCTAAGGTGCAATTACTTATTACAGCAGTGATTGAAACTTTAAAACATTTATTCCTAAGAATATTTATTTGATTCAACTATACTAAAAAATCTTTATCTAAGTTGATTCCGCCATAAGTTCATAAAAACTAAATTCAGCAAGAGTTGGAAAAATTTGTGACGTAATCCAAACAAACAATAATAAAGTAAAAATCAGATCTCAAATAAATAAAAGTCATTATTTTTATGAAATATGTTTTCCATGAAGTCTGCAGAAGAGTAAATGAAAGTTACTCTAATACAAGTTTCTCTTTTATAAGAAATATGATGTTAAAACTAGAGTCGAAGCAATATCCTATTAAAGCCTCTTCTTCTTTTTCTTCTATAATTCACCTAGCGGAAGCAATGGACTCCTCTTCAGCCAATTGCCAACCAGACGATGGCATAGTGTGGGTGGGGGTGGGTGATGTCTGCTGTTCCATTAGTGGATCGTAGCCTCTACACTTGATCCAATTTCTCGAGCGGCATTCCACTTCAAAGCCAGATCGTCTTCCTATTGACATTTGAGTAAAAAAAAAAAAAAAAGCCACAGAACTGAGACGGAACCAAAGAAAAGTTATTGGAATTGAGCTTCAAAGATCTGGAGAACAATCATTGATAAGAATTACAACAAAGAGTAATTACAGAACAATGCCTTCCCCTCACTTCCAATTTGTCTCATTCTTGTCTAAAGCTCCTGAAGAGATTTTTTCGACTTTTTTTTTTTTTTTTAAATCCTCAAATTCAAAATACTGGCTAAGATATTGTAGTTCTACAGGAGATTAGATGTTATGAGATCACATCAGATCTCACCCGATTAAGCAAAGTGATCTACTTCAGTCACAGTTAATTAGTTCCATATGTTATCCAGAAGAAAAGTTCAGCGATAATTTTTGCTCACCATCAGATCCATTGATGACTAAACGCTACCGTTTGATTTCTGTCAACAGAAGCCCTGACAGACAATGGTATTGATGTGCGGTGTATAGTTCAAGCGATTAAGGGATTATCTAAAATCGTGGGGATTAAGATTGTTCCTGTAATCGAGATCTCACCTGATAGGTCCTCAGCACAAGAGGACGATAGGCTTAGCAATAGGAATCCAAAGCGCTTGTATGTAAGGAATCTGTTTTGTAAATAAAGTTAGTCAGTAAAGTTAGTCCTGTTAACCTGTCTCTGTCCAACGTTATTTTAACCATGCATCAGTATTACCAAGTTGCCTAACAACTGGAATGAAACGGAGTTACATTTAAAGAACAGTTTCGAATCAAAACAAAACAATCAAACTTGATTTTTGGATGGATGTTCCAAAATAGGATTCTTGAGTATAAGAAACAGAAGAGATCAATAATCTGCAAAACACATATATCCTACATTATAAATTTAACCCTAAATTAAAAGTTTAAAACTTTCGAACCAGAGAGTTTGAATTAACTATAGACTAGTGAAGAAGATCAAAGGGAACAATCATTCATTGCTAATTACATATGCACACTTTCATTGGTCCTCAAGGTTACTTATATAAGCTGTCAAATTGAGAACATGAGTCACATCTTCCTAAACTCTATATTGTTGGAAATCAACAAGAATTCCATGATTAGAAGAAATTTCTTATTTTTTTTTTTTTTTACTTCAGATGTTTTAACAGAACTCAACCAATCCGTAAGTTTGTTCCGATGTAATTTACGAAGAAAAGCTGTTACTAAGCTCCTTTTATTTACGAAGAATAATTGTTACTAAGCTGCTTAATGCTTCAGTTTCCTTAGTAGTTATCTGATGAACTTAAGCTCTTAAGTCATTTTATATTTTTTTTCCCTTTTTTAATTTAATAACTTCTTTAGTAATCTCAAGCGAGGTCACATTCTGATATTTTCTCCTTCTTTGATTGTTAATCTTGCTTTGAAATTATTCTGCCCAATTAAGAGAGATTTTAATTACAGATCCTTTTCTAAGTTCGTTATTTGTTTTGAGAAAAGATTCGCGCCAAGGACATTCAAAGGAGAGTCAGGGTCTTTTATTCTCCATTAGAGTTTGAAAATAAGGAGAAAATTGAATCAGTGTTCGAAAGTTAGGGTTCCACCTCCATTCTTCGTCCGTCTAATGCAGTGTTTCCCAACCTTTTTTGTGCTGTGCCCCACTTAAAGTATCTAAGTATGCTATGCCCCACCAAATTAGGTATAACTTCAAAAAGAAAAAAAAAAAAAACTTTTTTAACTTTCACAACCAAAAAAATAAATAAATAAAACAACATTGCTCCATTTTTGAATTGCCCCCCCTCAACAATCAAATTGCCCCCCTGTGGGGCGAGCGCCCCACGTTGGGAAACAGGGGTCTAATGGGTTCTCCTTAAGGTTCTTTCAAAGAATTTTAGTCAAATACAAAATTACAAATTTATACAAAACATTAAGTATTAAAAAGTGGCTTTTATGTACTTCTTAAGTAGATACTGTATGCTAAAACTGCAATTTAGCAAAGAAATCTTAAATAACGAAATTCCATATTTTTGTTAACAAATTCTTATGAATAAGGAATTCCTTAAGTTCTCAAATAAAATGGTAATTGCAAACGATTTTAAAAGAAAACCATCAGGAAAAACAGATTTTATAACTATAAAAAATAATGACAAACTGTATGTAAAACAATACGTTTACCAATCTAACCTGTTAAATTAAATGGCCACAGGGGTAATCTGCAATGCAATTTGAGAAATCTGGTTCAAACCCGCAAGTGGGCATTTATTCCGTATTCTTGTGTCTTCAGAGATACAATCTAAATTGCCTCCTACGATACGCCAAGGAAAACTGCTTAATCGCGAAAAGTTTACATTAGGTTCTAAATGCGACCTACATACTAATAGGCTTAGTCTATGGAAACATCATCTTTTTGAATTATATGAAGAATTGTTTAACAAATCTTAAAATAGGTCTTTGCATCTATTGATATATATATATATATATATATATTTGCTTCTGTTAACGTTTTTCTAAAATTTTAATCTCTTTAAAATTCTATATTGAAACAAGAATAAGATTTCTCCTCTGATTTTTATTTGCCGTCTTCGATTAGGCTTTAAGATTGTACGTCGGCTTACTTAAATACCATATTTTCTCTTTATTATAACCTCCACCAAGCTTTAAGTTTGAACTACACATAGAAATCTATGGAGATTTGAAAATTGAGTTAATTTGCAATTATTGTAGTGACGTGGAACTCTGAAGTTACTGTTAAGAAGAGTGTGACAATAAATAAGAAATAAATTAAGAAGACATAAGTAAAGACATTTCTCTAATACGTCTCTTTATACATCCGATCTCGAATAGCTACAGAATTAATATGGTTGTAGGAAACCGACTAATGGAATCGCGCTCGTAGCTCCTTGCGTAGCTCCAGGAAGTGTCGGTCTGATGCGCTTAATTTTTAAAAATATTGTTATTTTCAAGATGCCTTTCAAGTAGATAACTATCAGCTGAGGAAATGTTGATGAAGTTATGCTAAAAATAAGCCACGTTTCTTCAACTTCAGAATGCCTAACAACTTTAGAATTTTTTATAAACATTACGAGAAACGGATTAAATTTCTAGCATTCAACTAGAAGGTAAACAGAGGATTAAAACAATTTTTATATGGTAAAAAAAATAAAAAAAAAATAATAAAGAAATGTCAATTAAAAAAAAAAAGAAAAGAAAAACAGCTCTTTTCTAAATTCTTTTTCAAGAACTATTTTCTTGACACAAGAAGTCAAAATTATTTTTAATCAGTAATGTTATGTTTATGTTTTTTGTTTCGGAAAATAACTCAACAAATATTCAGAATCAAAAAGATGACTTTTTTTGTCTTACTTTCCAGCGATCACCTTCAACATTTTTATACACTATCACCTGTATTAATATTTATCGTAATGCTAAAGGCAAGAAAAAGTTTAGTTAGAATCTGAGCCATTGAGATACATCCGTAAGGTAATAAAAAGAAAAAAAATTCGTAAGACACCAGTTTATTTAAGTGTTTACTGGCCAGTTTAGAAATTCACAGATTTTTAAAATAATAAAGGGTGAAATTCTTTAGTCTTTCATTTGTGTTTCGTAAGTTAAACTTTATTTCTACTTAAATGTTTCTTTTGCTGTGCTGTACTTCTAAAATGGAAAGTTTTTGCATTAAACATTTACCTCTACAATAAGATTAGCGTAAAACTTGAGATTTCAAAAATAGGGGCGAACTTAAGATTAGAATGTGGATTTAGTCCCTTATTGCTTAGGACTTAAAATCTTGTTTCGTATGAACTAAGTCTTTATTAAAACAGTTGTGATAGGCATCATTTCTTTACATAATCGAGGCACATAATTATTATCCTTCTATTCTGAAAGTCAATATAAAAAGGCTTTACAGTTATAATTATGTCTGATATGAGAGAGACAGAAACATAGAGATTAGAACGTTAAGAAGTTGAAACTGAGATGTTTGTAGATGTGTTATTTCATTCTGGCTTTTCTAGTTTTATAGTTTCCCGTTGTCGATTTTATTTAAATTCCCACGAAATGTAAACTAATTCCATGTGTCGCTTAAAACCTTGTCAAAACTTGCATCGGCGCATAAACTGTGCGCTTGCAATTTCACCAACCTCAACCGGATGCACGAAAGATATTGAATGGCGAAATAGGTGCTTTAAGAACAGTAACTAAGTGCTTTAGGAATTTTTTATCTCCATTTCTGAAAATCAGTTTTCTTATTTGAATTAGTAAACACGTAGAAGCAAGAAGGGTTGGCTCCATTATTCTGTCGGAGAGAGATTCCTCTTCAGCGCTCTGAAGATGAACGCCTTGAATTTATGGTTCCGTGAAGATGGACTGTTTTACGCATCAAAGTGGAGATAAAGAAAGAAACGGGTCAATGTAAATCTTCGTTACGAGAAAGAGTTCACTCTCACACGAGAACGATCTAGTCAACCCTCGAAAATTCAAACAAAAAGAAAGAAAAGAATAAAACAAACGATGAAGGACAGAAGGAGAGGGGAAAAACGTCTTTAAAGTAACACGGAACGTTTCTAAGTCTGACAGGTAATTCTCTTTAATATATTGGTCTAATAATAACAATTGTACAGTGAAACATTGTTCCAAGGAGCCATTAAGAAAAATACTCGAGCAAAAACGGAAAGTTAGAAATACTTACAGTTTCAAGTTGGTAAGTTAGATGGTTTACAATTTACTGAAATGTAGAGCATTTGTTTCTACGTTTTCGTTACTCAATACGTTTTTATTTACTCAATAGATAGTTTCGTTTCGAACAAAATTGTAACTTAGAAAGAAAGAAGATTTTTTTTTAAACTTTTTGTTTCTGACTTTCATTTTACTAAATTTTCCGTAAGTGCTTTGATTCCTAAAAATAGAATATTAAATAAGGATTAGAAAGTAAAAAAAAGGAGATAGAGAGAGGGAAAAGAAACAGATCAGAAGGAATATGTTATTTTTACAATAAGTAGCTGCGAATGATATTTTAGTCTACTTTCATTGTTTATTTTTAATAAAAAAAAAATTAAGTAATTGTAACAGCTGAAATGACTACAAGTTGACGTAATCACTTCAAAGTTAAATATCACTGTCGCGCATCTACCGCGGTAAGTGTATTTCCCAAAGGTCAACCATCTTGAGATTTGTGAACAGTATTTGTTAACAATATTTTAATAATAAAAGTTTGATATTCAGCCGTCCGAAGTCAAGGTTAGTTTTATCTGAAAAGCCCAAAATTTACGAAAGTTATCTACGAAACAACTTTGAGGTCCTACATAGGCTCCGCCCACTAAAAACCCATCAACAGATGTCGACTTTGTTGTTACTTATTTGTAGTTATACCCAATGCCCTAAAAGCTAAAAACAACGCCAAGATAAGGGTTTGAAGATAGGAAAAAAAATCGTCAAAAAGTGGAAATAATATATATATCGTGGGAAGAAGAATCTGAATGGCATATATATTCGTGATCTATTACCTCTGGTCGGCGCTTATCACAAGGTCCCGGGGTATCTGTTCAGGTAGGGGAGAATGCAATATGTATTTTCCTTTGGAAAATGCACAAAAGTGATTCCTTCCTTAAGTTTTAATTGACTCAAGGTTTTGGAGTTAGGTTTTCATATTTACATTTAATAAATACCGAATTAAACGTAAAATACAAAGATTTAAAGAAAGATAAAAGATAACTGAAATGATAACTAATGAAAAAAAATTAAAACTAGAGCTCGCTTGTGCATCCTACTTTATGCCATAATATATTATTGTGTAACGTTGACTTCACGAAAATTTGAAGATGGGACGTGAAAATTAGTAATGGGTGAATCATTCTAGGTATCGCAGTAAGATCTGTTGTTAAAATCTGAACAGTGGTTCGTGAATGAACGTAGAAATAAAGCGATCTTGTTTATTACTGTAATTTTAAATATAAACTTTAATTTTTCCATCAAATTTCAGTTTGTAAATGATTTGTTCTGTTCCTATTTTGAATGACTGCTAAAGCAGGGACTTCCAGTATATTCTCAGTTTGCAGATGAGGCTCTCCTTTTACGAACCAACTAATCTATGGCTCAGAATTTTCTAGCACTGTTAATTTAGATCTACTTTAAACTTCTTTTAATAATAATTTAATATTCTTAACAATATTACAACAAAACTAGTATATGTACAATATTTAAAATATAGGGACTCAGTTAAAAAAAGAAAAAAAAAGAAGGTGTTTCATGCAGACAATAATTAAGATAAAGAAAGAGGTGCAAGAAGCTTTCAGACACAGATTCATTCTTTCTTTACTTTTCTTTTTTTCGTGAATTCTATTGCGTGAAAGTCTTGCAACTGTTCTGCTTTATGTTCGCGCCAATAAAGATGCCCTGCATTTAAGCTATTTTCAAAAAATCGCGTTTATTTCTTTTTTTTTACCAAACAAAAGAAAAGCAGACATAGAAAAAGAGACCGTCTTTCTTTCTGAAATTTATTTGTAAAGAAACACTTGGGTTCCTCGAAAGTGTGGAAATGATTTAGTGAAACAGTGACTGAGGTGAATTCCAATGGCTGAAATGAGATGCAGTTCTTCTTATCATCCCTTCTCCCATCTTGGATGGACTCAACCGAGCGCTCCCCCTCCTCCCACTAGACCCCTAAAGTGTCACCGACCCATTCATCAAGAACAGGGCAATCATTGGCCCCGATCTTTGGCGTCCGAAATGATTATGCGGCTCCAACTCAACCCCAGCACTAATTGCGTTCCGGTTGGAGGTCGGCCAATCACAAGAAAGTGCAATTCACAAGAAAACTTCACCGGAACCAAAACCACGAGCAATAGGACACCGTGAATTTCACCTAATGTTAGAATCTAACTGACTTACTTAAGTCCTTTTGATTAAAAAATACCTTAGCCGGTACCCATTTTTTTTCCCTTAAAAAATAAGTAAAAATCACTTCACCGTCATGAATATTGCCAAATAAAACCTCATTTACCATAGCTTTCTTAATCTCCAGGATTCATATATACAAATCTCTTGTTGAAAAAAACCTGGAATTCAATTTTTTAGCTAAAGAAGTTTCTCTTCTTTTTTTTTTTAATTACAGAGAGCCATTATATTTTCACTTGTTGCAGAATTAGTTGCTTCGTCTCAACAAAATTAAATGGTTGTATGTAAATTAATGGACACGAATTACAAGATCAAATTTATTTGAACCATATAACATGCATTCTAATAAATTACGGCGGAAACTGTCTACCCGATTAACGAGAGTTCGTAATGTCTCGTAGGATAATTGACGTCAATATTTTATATAAATTTAATTTGCTAAGGTGGAGTATCAGAACTGCTTTTAAGTCTGAAACACAGGTTTACTTTGTCGTACAATATTATAAAATCTTTTATAATGATTTTTGCAAATAAAGCCTTTGAACTACAGTGAAGGAATATGACTACCCTGTATTTCACCTACTCCAGATTAACAGCTTTGCGAGTTTCGATCGACATTGATTTAATACAATCAATTCGTAATTAAGTATCGTTTGTTAAGCGAATTAACCATGACTTGTTCCCGTCTCTAATTGTTCTTTCTCGTATCGAACAACCTAAGAACAACCTCTGCTTCCCAGCGTATAAAAGGAATGGGGTATCTTGAAACAGTCACTCCTCTATAACCTTATAGTAATGCATCTTTATTTCGAATATTAATAATAATACAAAATGACAAAAAAAAAAACACCAAACAAACTCAAGTACATTAGTAATTCTTATTCTTATGAGCCATTTTGATGCCGGCTTGTTTGTAATTCGTAACATGGAAGCGGTTGTTCCAAACCACATTCGCCATCTGTTGTCCAAATGATAAAAAGCAAACTCGTTTCGGCTAATTCTAAATCCAGGCTTAATTCTAATGGAGACTGGCGTTCTCTTATTCTTTTCTTTCTCTTCCTTGTTTTCTCAACTAATTAAACAAACATTTGCTCTGACTTTCTGTAAACACATCCGCCACCAGCCTCTGTTTACAACGTCTGATTTTAAGCTTAATATCCAACAACAAGGAATTCCGCATCCAACAAAAACCGATGCTTCTGCCATTCCTTACTTTCCAAATCTTAATTAGCGGTTATTTGAATGAGAATTGTTTACGAGCAATTAAACATTCAATATGTTCAAACAGTATTACACGTTTTGACAGATGCTCCCATTTCAAAAGCAAAAACAAACATATTAAATGAAATTTAAAAAAAATCTTTGAAAGAAATTTTTACAAAGAACTAGTTCAATAAAAGAAAAATAAGACAATAGTAAAAATATACATTAAACTTCGACGAAGTTCAGCTCCTGATTCTTTTGCAATGTATTTGTTTAAGCGATAGTAAAGGACATCACATGTTCTCTTTTATCCAATGATATCGCACATTTCACTGTAGAAATTCCAACACATTTTCAGGTTGTGATTCAAAAGGCAGAAATTAAACAGATAGCAATCAGTTTTAATACTAATCTGTCTCTAGTACTTACCTTACTACAAAAATGTATAACATCTGTGAAACAGTGAAACTTTCCAATTTTTGAAAATTTTTATTATGTATTATTTACGCACATCAATTAAATCTGTTTTTTTTTTTTTTATTTTTTTTTTTAATCATATGAAAGCGCGCACAACTAGTGGACTACATTCCATTGTTAGACGTCATTATTTCGGTTCTACTGCTGTTGTGTGAGATTATGTTATTACCTTGTCACTTGTATTTCTCGACAGAATGAGACAGAAAAGGCTCCAAGTAGAAAAGTGAGATCATCTGTTATTTTTTAAATAGGCACACCAAGATTCAAGAAGAACCATTGAGAGATTCAAATTTCACACATTCAGACATGATTTGACTACTCTCACCTTCTTTGAAAAGCAAGCAATTAACTAAAATAATGATAAAAGCGTATGATCAGTAATAAAAAAACAATCTTATTTGATTCGTTAGTCCATTCCTTCGGGACAACAAAGTTACAGTCTGCGGTGTTTCATACATACAAATTAGACCCTGAAACTGCCTGCATTTCTGTTTTTGTTCTTTTTCTTCTGAAAATTAAAGCCTGATAACAAACATGTTTTAATTTTTAGATTGATTTTCCTAAATAATAAGTTTTCGTTCAGGTCCCATTGGATTATACTTCTATTATAATCATACATCAACTGTTTCAACTGTTTCTTTCCAATCGTGCTACATTTTGAGTCGATCTCACATTTTAAATACAACAGAATTTTTCTGCTTATTCCTTTTTTTTCTTTCTTATGCTCAGCAGTGTATTCGATCGTTTCTAAGGATTTTTAATATTTACCGAAACGTCTAGTTTTCCCGTCTCTTGGCGACCTTCTTGGCTACATCACTAATAATTGGATCTCTATTTTGCCTACAGATATTAAAAATCATTGTGAATTTCGTGCGGATGTATTTCAGGATATTAGTATTGGATCATCTGCAATTTCTTTTTGATAATTTTTATATCTTTCTTCATATTATAAAAAGACAAAATTTTACATCGTTGTTTACTTGATTTCGAGCAAAAATCTTATTTGAGGGGGCAGAAATAATGATCTGATTTGATTCTATTTACGGTATTGCATCGTCCTTTTAAGTCTTTAGCGATTTAATAGCACAAGACGATTATTAATGCAAGCGTTATTAGAGAAGAAACTCCGCTTTTGAATATTCAACAACCGACTGTTGATGTTTTAGGGGTTCAGGAAGTCTGGAGGGCTTGCCCCTTCCGCCAACCCCACTGGGACCAATCTACCTCCATTCTCTGCTCCACCACATGTTTGTATACGTTGTAAAAGTACAAAACACTGACGAGGTCGGTAGGGAGTAAGGAAAAATCTTTTCTTTTTATCGTTTTATCCGCCAACCATCATCACTCAGATAATTTTTACTTAACTCATTCTCTTTCAATTTATTATCTCATGTTTCTCGAGAATTTTAAATGGCAATCAACTCTTCTCGACAGAGTGAAAATGTCAATTACATACAAAATCTCAGATTATTTTTCGTGGAAATGTAAACTTATTGGAAAAAAAAACCAGTTTAATATTCAGTATTAAGAAGAAATGATTTACAGAAGTCGTTTGCTAAGACTGGTAAATCGTCTTTTACTTCAATAGATAAAAGCTTCAACAGAATCTGTGTCGTTTCTTGATTAATTCAACAATGGCAAAAAAAAGTCAATTTGCCTTTTGTTTACAATGATTACGAATGTGTTATGTTCACTACTGTATTCTTGCTACTATGAATCGGATAATCCCATCTGTTGAGGTTAACTTGTCTGAAACGTTTTCCTTAATAACCGAAGATTTTTTTAAAAGCTCAATTTATGTAAATTTTCAAACATGTTTTTTTTTTTTTTTTTTTTCAACAAATAATTAAATAAAAAAATATTGAAGTGAATGTCTCATCATTGACCAAAAGACCAGACAGCAAGACACCATTGTTAACACAAGAACAAATGCTTTCAATCAATGAATTAATAAGCCTGTAATTTATCTGATCAAATGCTCTTCAATTTAAATAAGTAAAAAGAATAAAAAAGAAAAAGAAAAAGAAAATATAATTTTATCTCGGAAAAATGTTAAATTCCTAAAATGCAGCTTTTCGTTCGCCAAATGCAAAAGACCATGGAAGTGTTCATTTTACGACAGCAGCTATCTTAAATTTTCTTAAGCTGTTTTTCTTTTTGTTTTTTTATAGGAAATAATGTACAACTGTATTTTCCGGTTTCTTTAAAAAGTATCATTACTTTAGTTTTCATGTAGGAAATGCATAAAAAAAAAGGTTATTGTAAATATGTATTATTAAAGAAATTGAGTGTTTGCGTGCGTGAGTACGTCCACCAACAAGAGTATTGTTGCATGGTCGACACTATCCACAACAATGGAATTTCGCACGCGCGTTGCTAGGCAACAAATTTCCGACTGTTACAAATAGATTTCAATATTCTATTGCAGGTATTTTTTTAGAATTTAAATTTTATTTTTAGTTTTAACTGATGTAATTCGTTTTTGTGAATAAATGAAATGTTGTTTTTTTCTATTTTTTTTCCCTTCCATATGCATGGCTTCAGGAGCAAAGCGACGGGCAGCCGTCTAGTTTCTTTACAAAAAAAAAGGAAAAAAAAAAGATTAACTAGTCATAAAACAGTAGTGACTAATTGACACATTAAACTAAAAAAAAAAGGCTTCCTTATTGGGCAGAATAATAATGTTTGTTTTTTTCTCTCTACGATTGAAACCTCTCTTGAAACGAATACAATAGTTAAATAATCAAAATCTCGTTCGAAAGGTCTTCTTTAAATATTTTTTCCGCGATGGAACACAGTCATCAAATACTTGTAATTCTCTGACGACATTCCAATGAACAAAGTCCAGAAACAAACAAACAAACAAAAAATTCCAGTAAGTTTTCTCTCACCCACTACTTTCTTTCTTTCCTGGATTTTTTGTAGTTGACAAGTGTTATAGGCTCTGGATCTTTTATTAACAACGAAACAAATGTTCTTTTGTAAAGAAGAGAAAAAGAAAACAAAAGAGAACAGAAGCAAAAGAAAAAAAAGGTTTACTATTAAAAGTGAAGAAAAGAAATGGGGGAAAAAATAAATAAAGTTGCAGTTTTATGGAACTCATTTATAATAAAAAGAAGCAAATTAAATCCGTTTTCAGCTGGAAATAAAGCATCAGGAAGCAACTTGAGCAACAAAAACATTTCTTGTTCCTGAGAATTTTTTTCTTCCCATTTTTTTTCTTTGATTAATAAAATGTCGTCGGCTTTTATTAACGAAATAAAAATGATTTAAGTGATTAAAGTTGCAGTTAAATCACATTTCTGGAATAATTATGTTAAATATCGAAAATATATGAGG
Source organism: Thereuonema tuberculata (assembly GCA_023159025.1). NCBI lineage: Eukaryota > Metazoa > Arthropoda > Chilopoda > Scutigeromorpha > Scutigeridae > Thereuonema > Thereuonema tuberculata. The sequence goes on from JAFIDM010006943.1 coordinate 25,575,221, forward strand.
GATATAAAAAAAAAATACCGCATTTTACAATGATCTAAATATCAGGGCGTATATCGATATAAAACAAAAGTAAGTTCTAATTAAATGGAAAACATTTAACAATTTAGAATTGCTCAATATTAGTTTTTTTTTTCTAGTGGCTACGCCGCTCGTCGTTCCCCTTGATTAAGATTATTTGACTTTTTTTCTGTCCTAGTACCTCCATGACTTTTTTTTTTTTTTTAAACTTGCATTTTTCCCTAAGGTTGGCTTCTCAACATAACTGAAATGACATCTTGCAGAGAAGCTGCTCAATGGGGCATAACTCATTTAATTTTAGAATATCTTAAAAGTATATTTGAGTCAAGACGATTTAAATATAAGTTGCTTCACAGCTTTAATATAAAAAATAAACATTTGGTTCATGAATGGCAAGAACATCGGGAAGACAACGAAAATGTTCCACGATACGGACAAGTTATTTATTACTCGAATAAATTGGTACAGAACATTGTAGAGTAAATGAATCTTACAATAAAATGAAGTTAATTTCTTCTTCTATATTTAAAGTATAATTATAATAATTATACTTTTAAAGAATCAGAATTTTTTAAAAGTATTATTTTTACTTTCCAAGAAAAAATAAGAAGATAGATGAAATTTTATTATTAATAATTCTAATGCAATTTCGCCAAGGTTGTAAAGAAACTATTTAAAAATGATTGTGTTCAAGATAAAAACTAAATAAATTTCACTGAGTTAAATAATTAACTTCTCTTTAATATTTGAAGAGAAGTTAATTATTTAACTCAGCGAAATTAATATTTGAAGGAAAAAAAAGACTAAAAAAGGATTAAGTACTAAAAAATTTACAAACTATAAAATTTTAGACTTTAATTAACTCGTCAAATATTTTTTTTTAAATAAATATTAACATTTTCTTTTTTTTCCATTTTTATATATCAACTGATTCCGTTTAAACTTAGGAAATTTGAAATCAAACGATAGAAATTAAGAAAACTATGATCACTATGTCTTTTAAAAGTAGTTTTAAGATGTACAATCCCGAAATTAATGAAATCTAGATAATATGACTAAACTCATAAAACTTAGATAGTAACATTTATCTTTCCCATTTTTCACATAAAGTGATTTTTGCTATTTATAAATGTAAACATCATTTGAAAAATTGACACAAAGCAAAATGACCTGTGAACCTTAGCACTTTAAATATAAAAACATCGCACTACAAAACTATCAATATTAATAAGGAGTGGAAAATCATGAAGATCTATTTTCGAATCCCGACTCCGTCGGAAAAAAAGGAAGTTTCCGCAACATAATATTTAATATCTGCGTGATTTTGTGTTTTTGCCGAAACATCACTATTTCTAATATTGAACCAATAAAACGAAAAAATAAATTAGTGTCTATTGTCTCCAAGTGCTAATACTCAAGAGAGCTCCTTCTCTTATAAAATAATAGTTTATGAATTAAGTACCAGACAACAATATAATGAACTGATTCGTACGATATGTGAACAAGCAGGAAAAAAAGAAAAGAAAACCTTCAGTCGCAGATGTTTTACACGACAACCAATTTCTGTCGGTTGTTGGTCATGTGACAGTTCCGGAAGCACACCCAACGTCTCGTCCTGCGTACGATGCGAGTTTCGTTTTTCCGCAATCAATCAAGGATCAGGTTAACTAATCCCGGCATTCTTCGCAAAACAACGGCGAGTGAAATCCCTTGAGTAATAATATTTTATGTTAAATTTTGATCACTACTAAATACTGCAAAGCTAAACGTTGTTTTAAAGGTTAAGCCGTACAGGTTAGATAGGCCTCTTGGGTGGGTAGGAGGTATAGGCGCCCAGCGATTCTCGACTAACGCTGGGTAAGGTCGGATGGTCCACCCGACGCCCGCCCTTAACCCCCGAATAAGAAACCCCTTTGAAAGAGCGCTGGGGGTTTCCTTGGAGAAATAACCGTGGAAAAATCCCCAACAACCGTGGTTACTGAACCCGTGTTCCTTCAGTCCGCAGTCCAGCGCCTAAACTAATGGGCTACCGGACTCACATCAGCACTGTTACTTATTTTAATTTTACTGGATTAATTTAATATCGCTGAATATGGCTTTTCAGTCATGTCGTAGGGATTCTGTATCTTTCTTTCTTCTTTTACTTCTTAATAAGAAAATCGCTCAAAGAATTTTTAATTGCTATCTTTCTGGTTTAGAAGACATTTTGAAAATGGAAGAAAGACAGAAAAGGAAAAAGAAAATATAATAGTTAAATTGAGGCAATTTATAAAGGACGAAAATTATCTCAAACTCTGCTTTATTTTGCAAAGTATTTTAAAAATCCACTTTAATACAAAAAGAAAAAAAGTAATAAAAAAAAGTAATAACAAAATGAGCAAAACTGGCTTTGGATAAAATAATAAACACATAGAGAACGAAATCTTAACACTCTCAGCCAGCGAAAATTTTCAGCAGTTTTACGGGAAAGAGTAGGATTCGTGTGATGGGAAAGCTCCGAGTCTTCACCATTACATTAGAGATAGTAGAGACGAAGTGAGGTTGGGCTGATATAGTTTTAAGACATTCAACCATCAGAAAGCCGAAGAATGTGCGTGAAAAACCGCAGTTTTGGAGCTTATTTCTGTTATTTCAGTTTTCCTTTCCCCGAACATTGACAAATTCCAGATATGGAGATCTAAACAAAATAAAAACAAAAAAAAAAAAAAACAAAAACAAAAACACACAATAGTAAACTTACTGAAGTTATTAAAGGATTATCAGAATTTCGTATATGTAATTCATAACTAAATGGAAAGTTGTTTTGTTTTGTTTTGAGTGCATTTATCTACACACTGGCCCAAAAATTACGAACCTTTAAGATAAAATAAAAATATTAAAGGAGACTTGCTCGGTATTAAGAAAGATTCAGATTTCTTATTTATAGGCAAGTCTTTATCCAAGTTTTCTTATTCTGTGAGTAAAATGCTTCTTAGCTTTTTTTTAAACTGAATTTACATTTAGCCATGAAACTATTTCATTTTAAATTAATCAATAATTAATGTGCGAAGATGTTTTAGTTACTGAGAAAAAAAAAAGTAAAAAACAAACTAAATAAGAAAAAAACGTAAAAGGCACTTGTCTTTTTTTGTAGAATGAACTTTCGCCGCTTGCGGCGCTCAACCCGGGACAGAATTAAAAGAGCAAACCCACGTCTAACGAACCTCTTTGTCACTGACTTGCACGAACAAAAATTCAATATTTTCCCTGAAAATTCCTCTGCTCGGCGGCAACTGCTATTGAATTTATTCGTGATTTTCTTTTTTTTTATAGTCTCTGTTCTTGTCACTTTGGTAAGAGGGGGAAAAAAATAATAACGAACCACATCGTGCTTTCACAGCTTAAATTTATTTTGTTTTTCGATTGAAGAAAAAAAAAAAAAAAGAAAAAGGAAACTGCTCTCACTTCGCTTAAAATGCACAATCGTTAAACAAGTTAAATTTGCCGAAGCTAAAAACATTCAAATTCAAGAGGGACCCCTTTAAAACTCCTTCAACACCAAAAATAAAAAAGAACAGGAAGAGATTCGCAAAAGTAATGGTTTTTGTCTGGAACATCAATTTAGAAGGAAGAATAATTCATTTCACCAACAATATAAAGATAAATGATTTAAATTTAATAACAGACATATCCCGAATGCCTTTCAGCTCCATGCTATTTTTAAGGAATTTCAATAATGGAACGTTTATTTTGTAATAAAACGCTCTTTGTAAACAACGGACATTGGGCTTCTGCGGTTGCCATGGCAATCGCATGGAAAGCATAAATGCAAGTGCGCAGGCGCGATCCACTGATGACCAATGTAATCAAAAGGACGGGTCAGGTAGGGTTACAGGTAACAGCAAATCAGTACATGCAAATGACTTCTAATTAAAGTTCACGCGAAAGAGGGGATAAGTGAACTCCCAAATCACCTGAAATAGTAAGCATCAAAGAAGTCATTCATTATATTTAAGTAAACCAACGTGATGTCGAAATTCTAGAGTTTTCGATTTGGATTTTAATTTTGTTTCTTCTTAAGTCGTTTAACGTTCCGTAGTTTACAAAGCAAAAATAAAGATTGAATAAAAAGATATCCAGAAGATTTTCCTTTCTTTAATGCTTTTTCTTATATTTTTGTTTCTTCTTAATATATTGCTTTCTAATCAACTATTTATTTTCAATCCTCTTTTTCCACCAAATGCTGTCTTTTAGAATGTTCAATTGCAGGACAAAATCACTGAGCGTATCATATTTACATGGCTGTTAACACAGAAGAAAATGTGGAAAATTTTCATTGGTTTTCCTGTGTAAAAAGGGTAAGATTACTACATCTACCATTTAATAAGTCAAGATAGTTTCGTCAACTCATAAACTTACTTCATAGCTAACTTATATCTTTCCCTTTACGAGTGCGGTTCTGGTAAATTTCAAATGAAAAGATTACAACACTTTCAATTGGAATTACTGAAATTAATTCATAGTCAACTGTCAGTAATCAGCAGGGTATATGATTGCACCAGATTTTTGAAGCTCCTTCTGTATCACCATTTGGATGCTCCATTTGTTTGATATTAACTCTTTTACTGTTCACTTTAATATTTCACGAGACAAAGCTACAGACGCTTTAGATTATCTTAATACCTCTTTTCTTCGTATACACTGAAATTAAACTGATAGGACGTTGTCCATTGTTCTCAGATGATGGTACCTATAGTGGTAGTTGGCAACGGGGATCTAATTCAGTAAAGATACAGAACGCAAAAGATCGCCCAAGAAAAGGCTTGATCTTCCATCTTGGAATCTCGGTTAAGGTCGAAATTTTCGTTTGTAACAACCAGAACATTTACTAACTGTAATTCCTCTACGAAATTCATAAACATATCACCATCCATTTTTCTTGTTGTTTAACGAAAATGCCTGTTTTGTTTTTGTTTTTTTTTAAACTGATATAGATTCTTTAATGAAAACGGCTTATTTATTTATTTCCTACAAAGTTATAAACCACTGATGCTTTTTGATAGTGACTAACTTCTAATAAGATTCGGTTTTACGAATCAACAGATTGGCTTTAGTTTTCCGTTTGATTTCCTTCTCTTTTACGTTTCATTTTCTTGGGCTTCAATTGATTCACTATTTGGTTGCGTGGTCAGAAACGAACTGTTTTTATTTTTTATTTTCGAATGTTCAGTTGCCCGCCTGTATTTCTTCTGTATCTACAGTTCAGTGGAGTCCGATTTGAATCTCCTGCTTCGTATGGTTCCTGTTTCGCTCGTTTATTCTCTAATTTAATGGCGTGGTCTTTGGATTACTTCAGTTTCTCAGAGGAGGAATAGCCACCTTGAATTTTAAAGAAAGATCTTAGGTTTTTACTAGGCAGTTTCTGAATTTCTTGCTCCCACGTTCAGTTGCCGTAAATTCTTATATTTTCCTGTAAGATGACTCTTTTTCTTAATGCACTCGCTTTTACGGATTTCTCACATAAGCAACCGTTACCTTTACTAAAGCGTTTCGTCGCTTAATCAGTATAAATCACAACAATAATCCTATAAAGTACCTTAAAAAAAAATGTTTCTAGTTCCAACACTGATCTCTCTCTCAGATAAAAAAAAAATCAGTAAATAAGTTTATTTTTTCTATCACAAGATTTACATTTTCTCACTCAAATATTGTTTAACTGTATTGAACCACTAAAATTATACCAACAACAGAAGAGGTAGAAATATCTTATGGCCGAGT
>JAFIDM010006943.1:25600995-25636152 GCA_023159025.1 Thereuonema tuberculata
AAAAAAAGAAATTTAATCTTTATATTAATATTATCTTATAATAATTCAATAATTATATTAGTAAATACATTAACATATTATAGTAATATTATAATTTATGACTTATAGTAATTTAATATTTATCTTATATTATTTGTAGTTTAATATTTTCATTAATAATGTCATAAATTAGTCTTTCTTTTATATCTTTAATTCTTTGAAATTCATAATTTCCCCATTTAATTTGTTTAAATAATTTATGTATTATGTCCATTTAATCGATAGCCATAATTATTTCTAATTTTACTATTATTTAAAGTGCTGAGCCAGTTATTTCTAGTTTTTTTTTCTTCTTTACATCAACTATTTCTTTCTTTTTTTACTTCAAAGAAATTTTTTATTATTACTTACTAATAAATCCGTTTTTCTCGTTGAAATCTTTTAAAAACATTTACAAGTTTTTCTTGGTTTGCTGTGGAAAATCAAGTATCGTTTTGGTCACAATTACTTTTTTTTTAATATATAAATATCTATAAATGCGATTCTAATTCAATTTCCGTGTGAAGCGCGAACGGCTATTGGCTAGGAGATCACTTCTTGACCCTAATTATAGTCTGGGAACGGAGTAAGGCTAATGGCTATGAATCAGATTCGTCTATGGAGAGGATCGAAAGGCAGCCAAAAAGAAAATTCCGCTTCAGTGATTACCCCTTCTGCTCCAGTGAATCCTTCCACCTACCCAATGGGAAGAACGGTCACTTGGCTGAGCAGGCGCTGTGTAACGTAGTGAAGCCCACCTCAGCATTTTCAGGCGGACATTGTTTCCCCACACGGCAACTTCGCTTCAATGACAGAGAGGAAAAGAAAAAAAAAAATAACGAACTTTTTTTTTTACTCGATTCCTAAGGAAATGCTAAAAATACAAACAAACACAATAAAGAATACGATGAAATATTTAATTTTGATAAGGATTGGGGTTTATATTTCATTTTACCATGTTGACATTTACTTTCAATAGTAAATTGGTTTTGGTAGAAATCATCTTCATCTTTTCAGCCGTTTTTATAGCCATTTTCAGCTGCAGGCCTTCCCCCACAGATTGGTCTAAACTCCCACACTGACCAGTTGGAGTGGGAGGTACATTATATACCGACTGCCTGGTGTGTTTTGGAACAGATACTGAGAGGTTTTCCCTCACGAAACCATTATGGAATGGCTTCAGACAGGAAGAGAAAGTGAAGAAAAGGTGACAAACACAGAAAGGAAATGAAATAAATATCCATGCCAGCACGGGATTCGAACGCCGCCGCCTAAGCCACAAGGCTACATCGGAACAGCTTTGGTAGAAATAAATTACAATAATTATAAATAGTTGTACATGATAATCTAGTATTTAAGTTATAGAATATAACTGAAATTTATATTCTATAACTATATTCTATATATTTATATTCAGAATTGGCTACTCTCAAGAAATTTTGTGATATCGGATCAGTACTATTAAAAACGTTGATCAAGCAACTTATGAGGAAATTGCTGAAAGTTCTGAGGAAACGGATAAAAATAAGTTATCCTAAAAGGTTTCTTTTAACTCAAGGTTTCTCAAATATGAAAATAAATGAAAGTTTTACTAATTCATTCCTATCTTCAATATTCTCATAAAATTAAATTCGATTTGTTTTAAGAAATATTATTATTCAGAATTTTACTAAATAAAATTTTGACATTTTACCTATAGTAACAACCTTTTTCTTTTCTAAGGGAATAAAACATAAACTACGGTGGATTATTGCTCAACAATGAAAAATTAGGCAATAATATAATCTAAAATAACAGACGCACACGACAATGCAGATGCACGCTGCTACCTACAACACAGTATTCGTTGAGTGATTACTGTAATAATGTTAATATTATTGAATTTACAATTATCCAAATACATTAATCTTGCCACGACATTGCTAAACATATTAAAATTTAACAATCTAATGATTCTGATATGAATATTAAAATAATGTAATTACGGTGATATCTAAACAGTTTGTTATTCATTATTCATTTTGGACATCCATCAAAATTACCCCGTTAATAATTAATTAATTACATTTATAAAAACTCCTTCCAGAGAGATTAGCAAAGCAGAGGGAATCCAGCCCTTTAATTCCGCTTTTTTTTGAAAATTGAACGTGTGAAGTGTTATTCATATACATAATGCACGAGCTCTACCAGTTGAAGAGCTCCCCTTCCTCACACACACACCATATTTATAATTTTTTAATGTCACTATAATTAATGTATTCACAGACGTTTAAGAAATTTGCACAACAAATTCAATTAAAATGATTCCAGGCTGACTTCGAAGAACTTACTATTACATTCCACTTGTTTAACGTTAGAATGGGTTGATCATTCCTGGAGCAGAATATATAACGAAAGCCCAGAAGCGCTATGACTGCCATGGCAACGCATACAAGGAATCCCCATTCATTATCGATGTCTGACATTTATGACGAATTTACAATGGCAACATTACTAAATAGTTCGGAACAATGTGAGTTAATTAATTAACATTTTCAATTGAAATTGCTTTTCTTCTCAAGCTTTCAGAACGGGATGACATCAAGCACAATTAAAATGGGAAATAATAGTTCCAGTAAATTAAAAACTTTCATTAAGGAAAAAAAAACGAAACACATTTAATGAAAATATTAAAGATTAACGTTTTAAGCGTTTGAATTTCGACAGATCAGTGAAACTAAAAATCTGTTAATCCTTTAATCAAAACTTCAGCAAGTTGGGCGATCTTATACAATAATTATATATAATTTTTAATTAATTGTTAATAAATCTATGTTAACTATATATAATTTTTAAATAAATATAGATTTATTAATATAATAACATTAATAATATAAAAGTATATTAGAACATAGAATAATAATATATACGCTCGTAGTAATGTAATATTAATGTACAATGAATTTAGATGTACTAAATTTGAATATATATATATGTATGTAGAAAAATAGTGCTCATATGCCTTGTAAGTAGGTAAAGTATATTATATTTGTAATTAATAGTATTTAAATAAATAAATAAAAATATGGCCAGATAATTGGTTACCCTGTTAATGGGCGTTTGGATTAAACGATGATCTATATTGAATTTACATCTCTGACTTCCAAATTCTATTTGTTATTTTGTGAGTGTAAATAATTTTGCTAATGGTAATAGATGGAGAATACTTCTTCGTTACCAAACAATTAAACTGAGTCCTATGATCCGAGATAATGAGCGAACGAACAAATATTTGCATTGGAAGCCATACTTTACACGGACGCTACCACTACATCTGAAGAGGGGTTAGGTGGTACTGGAGAGAGAAGCAAAACACACTTACTTACACCCACCACCACCTACATGGAAAAGAAAAAGAAGGGTCTCCTCTTCCCTTCCTAATCACATCACCATTAGAGTATCGCCATTATCAGGAGAAAACGTTTCCATTACGCCAAAGAAACAAGATGGAAGACGCCAGCCGTAATTGAATACAAGCACCAGCAATTTGTAAAATATTGGATGACGAATTATTCAGAAGATAAAAAAATATCCAACTTATCCAGTGTAGATGGAATACAGAGAGAAAAACAAAAATTCTTAACGGGATTTGTGAGAAACTTCAACTTCATCTTTGTTAACAGCAGTTGACGGAAATTTTCATATGATTCTAAACTCATCTATTGATAAGACATGAAAGGTATTAGTAATAATAAATGGAAAGAAAGAAAAAACAAAACTAAAAAAAATATGTATTACATAAATATAAATTATTCTTATACAAGGGAATAAAAACGCACAACAAATAATAATTACTGAGCTGCTTTTGGTAATTTTGATACCAGAAATCCAAGATAAGCCTGTTTCAGGGTTATTATCCGTCCTCAGTTGGATTCACCCAGTGTCTGCAGCTCAGTGAGATCAAAGGAAATATAAACAAAATATAAACATCAGGGATTGTTATTTGTTGTGCATTTTTATTCCCTTGTATAATTATTTCACGGACGTTAAAATTTCCTTATGTATAAATTATTCTTGCTTTAAATCAAGTAGAATTTCTAGGAATTAAGTATTCTCAATTCAACTTCTCAATTAAGTGTCAATTCAACTTCTCACAGAATAACTGAAAACACAGATCTAGAATTGAGAGGTATTCTCAATTCTAAGTTGGCTCTAGATAATTAATAATAATAATGATTTTATTCTAATTAATCTATTTCAAGCTGAATAAAAAGTAGAAAAAATCACTAATTTCTGTAGCAGAAAAATTATGAAATTAGAAAAAAAATAATATTTAAAATTTATATTCTTACTTCTATCATTAAAAATCGAGATTAAAATTATTAAAATGAAAAGAACTTAAAACATTTTTTTTCTCTTGTTTGTTTTCACTTGTTTGTTTCTTAAACTTGCTTTTGACTTTTAAAAAGAAAATTTGACTATTACTTGAAGTTCAAGATAGTCGAAAAGTATTTTAATGGTCTCTCCTCCTTGATATATTTTAAATTTCAAGTTGGATACTTGAATCTTGGCTTCTTAACACGTAAATAGGTACATTCGGTTAATATATTCGTATCTATTTCATCTTTAATCCTGTATTTCTCTTACAAATGTTTGATGGCAGCAACGATTCATAAGCCGATTAGTTTCACTTAACAAAGAAAAACGTATGAAGAACGATATGCTTCGAAACATCATCGGATAAATTAATTGTCTAATACAAGACTCCATAGAGGTAATGATCAACCAAAAATAAATGTGAAAGGTTCATTTCAAAACAAAGAAAACAAAAAAGAAACAAAAATACCAAAAAGCCAGAAATTCGAAATCCATTTTAAGAACAATCAATATCCAACTATTCTTTGTTATGTTACCAGAGATATGTCTGCGACGGGGAGTTTAACGATGGTAGATCGTACATCGTAATTACGGCATTTTTCGGTTGTTGCATCTCCCCAACCCTGAGCTAAAGTGCACTTAACTTGTTTGTTGGAGAAATAAACACGGTCCCAACCATTAATGATTATATTCTCCACCCTCTGGAGGAAGATAATATTCTCTACCCCTTCGCTCAGAGGACCCCATCCACCCCCAATCACAATTACGGGGTTATAAACAAGAGCTCGCCAAATGAAATTCCCGCCACAGTCTGTCCGTTACCATGGATACAGCTCATTTCCCCTTCCCCACAACCCAGTGGGATCATACCCAATTTCAAACAACCATACAGTGAATTCGCCGACCAATGGAGGGAGCCAGCAAATGGCTCATTTGTGTAGCTTTTAACCAATCAGAAAATACATTACATAGAAGTCTGGTTTCATTATCAATAATGAATATATTGATAGATTACGTTTGATAAGTTACAAAAAGTTCAACAACAGAGATTAGATCAAATAATGAACATTAAGTTAATGAATGATTCTTTAACTAAATTTATTAACAATCAAACAGTTAAATCTCAGAAAAAAAGAAGCAATTTCTACTTTGTGAAAGGAATATTTATTAATCAAATCTTCGTAATAACGTCATAACGACAAAGGATTTTAATAAAGTTGCTTCCTCAACCTTCCCGTTATTCACTCAATTCAATGGATTTATCTGCAATCATTTTTTTTGTTGTTGTTGTAAATTTTTCTTCCTTGTAGATAAATCAAAAATAGATATTCAGAATTCGTTTTGCTCAGAAATCAAATCAGAACCTAAGATCACCGTCAATCAATAAAAAAACTTATTTCTTTACATTCACTCGATCCCAACTTAGTCTCATTGATCACGGAACGCAGGGAGCCTTACCTCCCGTGAACCCAAAGGCCACGTAACTTTAACTTAACTTAATTTCTTTAGATTTTTATGTATTTATTCCTGAATTACATTAATCCCAGATTAAAGAAAATGAAATAGATGCACGTAACAGCCTAGATCTTTACTGTCCCTTTACAATACTTACAACTTCAGAGTTATAATTCGTTGCGATTATAACATTCTCTAATAGAAAATGGAATTTTTGATTTGCTTATTATATTGAAGATGTTGAAGATATATTTTAAAGAAACATCCAAAGATCAAATATTAATACGGTTGTCACCAAAAACACCATATGTCTAATTATATTTCTATGTTCGGTTTGATGATGTCCAACTGAGAGTAATTTTGTTGCGACGATAATAATATTGCACTCAAAACAGAGAAATTATAGGTCTGTAGCGCTTTTTTTCGTGATGATATCAATGAATGTGGATCCATTGGATAACCAAGGCTGCAGTTGCTATCTGCGAAGTATAGTAATATCGGGATGATCGATATCTGAGGCCTTCGTTACTGAATAAAAATGAATTTTATTATTAAGTAGGAAAACTATCCTTCTTAGGTGAATTACAGTAATGTAAAAGTTGGAGCTTCCAAATCCATGTTTTTGATATTAAGTTCAGATAAAAGTAAACTAGCAAACGTAACTAACTCATATTTCAAACATAGCTAATCCGTTACGTTAACATTGCTTCATTGTAATATTAAGGTAATTCTGAAGTTAATAAGAAAGTTTCAAAAGAAAGCAAAACAGACTAGGATAAAACACAAAAATACGCAATTAAATCCTTATAAATCAAATGACTGGGTTATGCTCATAACTTGTAGTAAGACTAAGTCAAGCGAAGGAGGAGAAGCAGATCAATCCAGCAATGGTGGTTTGATTTTAAACTCCACTTCACCCAATAGAATCACAGCCATCCTTTTTATTAGAAAAATGTTTTCCCAACTGCAGTTTCAGCCGAGTTATTGTGGGATGTGATTTATGACTCCCCATTGGTTCAACGAGGTCCGTGTCAAATCGCCAAATAAAAGCAGCCGTGGGGGTGCAGGGGGTCATGAATAACGTCAAGAAAACAATCGCCAAGACTATCTCCATTTTAAATGAGAAAGGGGGTTCAGGTGGTTAAGGATTTACAACACTCTTCCAACTCCATGCAAATAACATCATTCATACACAACTGCTCTCCAACTTTTATCTCTTCTATGAAAAATGATAGACAATAAAATAGCAAATAAATTACAACATTTCTATTCCGAAGAAAAGAAGAAAAGAACAAAAAGGATCAAGAACAAGTAAAAGAGGATCACAACTTTAAAAGCCACTTTTCAAGTTCCAACCAACTTTCAGGGATGATAAAAATGGAAACTTCCAACTCAATTCTGATTATTTTAAAAACGACAAATAAAATTCAAAACCTACCTCATGAATTTGTTATTCATTGTTCTTCAATTTCTTTTTCTTCTTTCCTTTAAACTGTTTTTACTCTTTTTCGATTTTTAATTTTGCAGCTGAAGCATAGCTTTGGGATATTAGGGTCTTATTTATGTTATGATCTTTGTTATTTTTATGTATTTTGATTACATAATATGTCGTGTATTTAAATATGCCTCAATCTTGTCTAACGTTAAAGTTTCACAGTCGAACTATTGAGCTGTAACCTTTAATACTTTCAAAAGCTTCATTCCGGACATTTTCTTAAAGTCTTCCATTTTATCCCAACCATTTCAATACCTTAAAGGTTACAGGAAGCTATCTGTTCTTTAAGTGTCTTTTTTTTTAATATCTTTCTAATTTTTTTCACTGATATGTATGAAATCTACCTAATTTAAGATCGTGAACAACAACATGAACAAAGAATTGCAATAAAGAAGGTAAATTAGTGGATAATGAAGTCATTACGTAAAGGACCGCTTCAAAACTTTACTCTATAATACAAAACAAACAAAACAGAATATCTCCGAGTTAAAATAACAATCAATGATTTCCTTATTCAATAAATTTTTCATGAAGTTTTTTTTTTCGTAAACACAACCCAAAACAGAAATACGGCATTCAAGAAAACAGTTACCAATTATTTCAGTTGTAAGGATTAAATAGAATGTCATTAAAATCCTTCCAAGTTTGTTAAATATTTAAAGTAATGAAGATGTAATTTTTCTAATATTGTTTACGTTCGAGTAATGATTGGTTTTTATTTCAATCCGTAATCGTATTGTTTTGTTTTCTTAATAATATGTTGTTTTATTTATCTTTTTATTTGTAGGCGTTTCAACAAATTTCAGTGATGTTTTTGTAATTTTTTTACTAGAAATATTAAGTCAAACCTGAATTTCTGTGGAGTACGATGACATCTGACAACGTTTCCTATCGTTTGTAAAATGTTAGATTCACTTACCTAATTAAAAAAAAGAAAAAAAAAGTCAAGAATATTAGAAAAACAAACAATAATAAAATAACAAAGAAGTCAAGAATATTAGAAAAACAAACAATAATAAAATAACAAAGAAGTCCCACAATTAAAAACATAATATGCACTTTTTTTTTATTAAAGCTCGTCCAAATGATAAATATAACAATAACAATGACAGTTTTGGAAATTAAGAAATTCCTTTTTCATTACATTACACAATATGAGGAATGAAATTTGTAATCTTCGAAAAGTTATTGTCATTGTAACGTTTATGTATTTACACGAGCATTTTACGAAGTAAAAAGAGATTTTGATTTCAATCGTGTGTCTTCTTTATTATTTTTGTTATAAAATGTTTAGCATACTTTTTAATATTTAAGTACTATTAAACTTTTATTTGACAATTTTAAAATCATTGAATTATCATATTTTTTAAGTAAATAACCACAAAATTGTTTACTTATCAAATTGTATGATGGAATAAGTATTTATGTATGTTATTAGAAAATTTGTCAGATACGATGCATTTAAAACTATGGGAGTCATGACCATGAAGCTTTTCCAGTGTTTCAATAATTTTATATCTACGCATGTTTCAATACGATTTACCCTGAAATATGCTTACAGTCTGTACTGCAGATATGGTTTTAACATTATAGAAATAAAAATTAAATGCTTTTGTCAATTATATGCTACTTAAATAATGTTTATACGTAAATTACTATATAATTCACTTATTTCTAATAATAAGACTAACAAACAACAATGTCAATACATGATACACCCAACTTCTTTTTTTTTTCAAATTCACTTCACTCGAAAAGTCAGAAAAGTATATTTGTGGTATTTTGTCGACCATCACAGTTACTGGAAGCAAGAGATATTAGATAATAATTGAAAAAAATTTTCTTTATTTTCTTTCTTCCAAAGTTTTTGTATTTATTACGTAACGGTTATATTAAACCTCCAGTAAATTTTAAATATTTTTTTCTTGATTAATCTCACGTACTTATTATATTATATTAAATTAAACTTAAAAATTAAAATAACATATTTTTTTTATTAATCTGCGATCTAAGAATAAGTTTAGAATAAAATATTTTATTTTATATGCTGACTTTGTTCTACATCGCTGATTAACTGAAACAGGAAACCAGTATTAAAATAAATGTCGAGCTGCAAAGCCTGATAATTACAAAATCCCTGGTGGAGAAATTACAACATTTCATTTTTCAGAATCAACACAGGACTAACTTAAGGCTAACAAGATCATTTCTAACTTAAATGATAACACTAAATTCTTTACCGTCTAAAGCATAATTACTGAAATTTGGAAAGTTTTTGGTTCAGTTAGGCAACGGATAGTTGAGTCACAGTCAATATCAAACAAGATTCAGGACTCTTTCAATGTGATGATGGCCCCAATGCCTTTACAAGAAGAAGATCGAGATGTTTGAATTGACAAGATCAGCCTACGATTGTGGACGTTTACATCCAATGATTGTTGGTTGTCCAGATTACTACTTTGGGAACATGGATTGACGCAGTAAGGGAATATAATTCAGAATAAACGGAAGAGTCAGATTTTGTCACCTAAACCCGAGATTCACTTGTTATTGGTGATCTTGTAACTGTTAATACACTATTAACAACTTCTTTTATTAGGCTGAAATTTCCAAAGTTTCATCATATATTTTTAACATTCATATGAATGAATTTATGTTCAATATCTAATGTTATTTATTCGATGTTAATAATATCTAATATTTTAATTCTACAATATCTGAAGAATTAACTGTTTTCACGATAAAGCTGAAATAAGAAATAATATTGGTGAAACGCATATTGTTGGTAAGATTCCGCCATTAGTTGCTTGGAATTAATAACAATCTATCCCAGGTTATCTGAAGTAAAATTCTACTATTTGCGAAGCTAACTGAGAAGCATCTACAAATACATTCCACCAGCAGGAAATCTTGGAATTCTCGATGATGTCACATCAAAAAAGCATCGAACGAAAATCAAACGAAGAAAAAAAACCCAAAAAGGATTGGGTGTAGAAGAACATACAAGACATTGTAAAGGATTCTGGAAGTTCAGTCTGTATCCATCAGAAAAGGACATGGAAAAAAAAATAGACTGTAAATTAGGTAACGAGATTCTAAATGTTGATAGCAACGTGGTCTAGTTCTGCAATAAGACTACAAATATCATCACACGATATTGAATGGCAAAACATTTTTAAGTCTAGAGAAAATTTAAAATTTCTCATCAAAAAGCTACAGAGAAAGTAAATTTGTAACAAAGTAAAGATGAAAGTTCCGTACAGTATTAATTTCAATATTTTTTTTTATCATTCACAAATACGATAATATTTTAATTAAACGTATTTTTCCTTAATCTCAACAGGATATTTTCAAATGAAATCAGATCAATTATATCTCCAGCAAATCTGGTTAAAAAAAATTTGAAAAAAAGAAACGAAAATAGAAATGTAAAGTAGTCAATGTATCAATGTAAAGTAATCATAAATGTTTGTTGAAAAAAGTATTATAGTACCAATTTATTAACAGTAACAGTTATTGATGACATTTTATGTATAGATGGAGAATCAAGCATTTTTTAATGATTTTTATCAAACAGAATTTTTTTTTTCAAACAGACAAGAGAAGTAGCCTCTCACCTATAAATAAGATCAAGTTTCAAGCCAATCCATTCAATGACTCGAAAGTTTTAAGGGTCTTATATACATACAAACACATGACTTCAAAATCCTTTTCTTTCGGAAAATGGGAATGGCCATATTGCCCATTTGATAATGAGTAATATGGCCATTTCAAGTCATATTTTAAATTAATGATTTTTTTTTAACAACGTGCTTCATTAATTATTTACTGTAATTTAATTCAAAAAATATTTTAAAGAACCAAACTTGAACTGTTTTTATCCTAGAATCTCTGCTCTCCCACAAAGAAAAAGAAAAAGAAAAAAAAAGAAACTCAGAATTAGAGATAGAGCAAAGTAAGTTTGCAAAAGGTCTTCAAATGTAACCTTTAATGCAGGGTTTTATTTAGTGCTACGCTATTTTCTTAACTACCGTTGGTTGGCTCGCATTAGTCTCAAGATAATGCGGAAAGAGAACAAACCCAGTCCTAATTGTATCCAGCATATCAAATAAGTTCTTGATAAACCTTCCCTGAAACGATCTCGTCACAGCAAAGCATTAGTTGCTATCACTCGAGGGAAACATGGTCGTATTAAATATTTTCACAAGTGCTACGGGCATCTCGTCCGCGTCACAAGGATCTTCATAAATATGTTACACAAAACGACGAAGCATCTGACGAAGAACAGAAGAAATTAGATGCCTGTGTAAAAGCACTTTCTGATATTAGAGTCAGTCATGTGACAAGCGTTGTACATTGTGAGTCGAGGCAAGCACCACTTATGTAATAATGATGAAAATATATAAATCTCAAAGTTCAAACATTTGAAGAGCGAAACAGAACAAAGTTGAAGCTGCTAAGCTGAAATTCCTAAAAACCATTCATTCTTTGCTTTATTTTAATGAAAATAATAGTAATAATAAAAAGAAGTAAAAGTCTGGGTTTAAATCAAAATGTTTAAAACAATTTTCTTCTTTTTTAGAATTACGACATTCGTCAGTATAATAAATGATTAAGCAAATTGTGATAAATTAAAAGAAAGACAAAAGAAAAAAGACCAAAATTGAATGAAATTATTTGTTATTCAAATAGCATGGTCGAGCGGTCTCAGGCGTCTGTCTGCCGTAAGGCGAGTATGCTGGCGTCCGGGTTCAAATCCCGGTTGTGAGCTTGGATGTTTCAATTTCCTTTCCTGTGTTGTAAAGCCTCTTCTTCACTTTCTCTTCGGTCTGACGTCATTCCGTAATGGCGTCCTAGAGAAGGCAACGGGAAACCACTCTAGTATCTGTTCCCAAGAATAAGTTACGGTTTCTCCTAGGGGTCGCCCTTCGGGGGTCATTAGGGTCCGTGAACTTTCAACCAATCTTCGGATTGAATTACTGTGTATGTATGTATGTAAATAGCGATTAATAAAAACTCTACAAAATATTGCTAGTCAATAAATGCAATATATACTAACTATCAATTCTTAACATTAAAAATCCTATACAACAGTATATTCTTTCGACTTTAGTTTGTGAAGAAAAATCCAGCGTTAACCGAAAGTTCTGCAGTTGTGGCTATTTAATAGATTACATATAAAAGTGTTCATTTCTATATTCTTAAAAACCTGTCTACTAATTCTTTATTCATGTTATTGGACCATTTTTTTTGGAAACAGTCTCTTTATTTATTTTCTTCCTCCACAAACTATGCCTATCCGCTGTTTTGGTGTTTTGTAAATTACAATGCAGTAAAAATAATCAGTTATTTACATAAATATCACCACTCCCACGTCATTATGGGTCACTACATCTGCAACGTCTGCAATAATGATGGTCGTTTGTTTTCATTCTTCTTCTTTCGAAGAAGAAAGCATGGCTTCTCCCATTTCACAGACTAGGGTATAATAATTCCCCCTCAAATCATTAAAACAAGATGTTTCATTTATTAAAACACTTATTACCTTGCAACAGTTACTATCATTTCTAAAATATTTCTAATGATAGCTAATGATGCTCATAAAATGTTAGAATGAACTAGTTCTTATGGAAAGATATCGATATTTTAAATCATCCATCAGTAATGTTTTATTTAAAAACAAAACAAGACATAGAATAATACGTTAACATTTCAATATTTGTACAATAACAATTACAATTAATAATAAACATAGCCATATTGAGATAAAGATAAATGGATATTTAGATAAAGAATTATAATTGAACTCTCCACTTAAATTTGCTTTGCTTTCGTAGATTCATAAAAACAAAAACGAACAATTCTTGAAGTATATCAATTCAATTATGTCTTAGTTAAACATAATAGTTATATACAGATGCGTTAAATTCAAATAAATTACAATTATTATTATTAGTAGTAGTAGTAGTATAACAAGAAATTTATAAGGTAATGTTTTTTTTCCCCTCCAAATAAAAAAAAAAATTTCAAAGAAAGATAAATAACGATTTACCAAATGGTGTTCAATCATAAACGAGGGTCATTTCAATCACAAAATTTCGCTCGGCTTTTTAATGGTTTTCATCATAAATGAGCTTTAGTTCTCAGTAATTATAAATCCAAGTTATGAGGAAATTGTTTTCTTGTATTAAAATGGAGCAAATGTTATTTGCGCGAAATCAATTGTCATCTGATACATGAACTAAATAAAAAATCGTTTAAATATAAAATTCAGCTTTTTGATTTTTTCTTTGTTTATGTTTTGTGGACATATGATGAAAAATAGAGTTATCTTTATCTTACTTTATATTAAATGAGATAAATATTGTTTTAACACATGATGCTTTAAGTGTTGCTTAATTCCAATGTCGATCTCATTGGTATGTAACTCACTGCACCTGTTTGAGGGAATCAAATGGAGGTAACCATGGTAACCATTGGCCATGAGTTAAGGCAACTTGCCAACTTTTCCCCAAAGAAGAAAAAAAAAACAGAAAGAAAAAATTGTTTTGCATAAAGCAGGTTGAATGCTCTTAAGATAATCTCTCGAAAAATAAAACAAAAACAAGAAAAAAACGAAAAAAAAGAAGGAAATGAAGAGGCTTAGAGAGTTTACAGATAAGACGCTACATCAAAAAGATCAATAGAAAAGTGCAAAATATCATTTTAAATGAAGAAAAGACATAAACAGAGCCTCTTGCAAAATGCAACACTGAAAGAAAGGAAGTAAGAAAAGATTTATAAATAAATTCCCTATTATGAGGAACTGATTTCTCAGCTCAAAAGACTGGCTTAGGAAGAAAAGAAAATACTTTCCTGAGAAAATCATCCTTTGATCATAAGATTTGTAATTATTTTACTGGATTCTTATTATTGTTAATAGCCAAGAAATTAGGGTAAAAAATACGATTTCCTTCCCCTCACACAAATTATTTCTTTTTTTTATTGTATTTGAAGTTTCTAAAAGAAGAGAATGTGAAGCAGAAAGGAGGAAAGGATGATACAATTTCTTACGAGAACAGAAGTCTTGCCAGTACACTACAACACCCGATGAAAGGTTTCTGATTGGAATTTAGGCGGGAAAATTGAACTATTGCTTTTTACCAATTCAATGAAGTACGGAGGTCGAAGTAGTAAGGAATGTCGGCATAAATTATCCATTTCCGCTTAATTTAATAAGCTTCCAGTAACATATTCTTGCACTAAGACAAGATTATTAGAATAGGAATGCAACGGGGGAACAGAATATTCCGGAATGTCCAAGAATCAAAGGTTTTCACAGGTTAATCAACATTTTGGCTTTTGTCAGTATGGTAGTTTGTGACTGAGATTTGTTGCATATCGTATATTTTATCGTGTCTTTCTTGTAGCTTATTTTGTTAATTGAAAACAGAAACATGCTACTTCTAAATGTAAGAAACTTTTTCCAAAATAAGTTTTGATTCTTATTTTTGTATCTACATTTCTATTGATTAGTAATTAGTCCCATTTACTGGTTTTACTGGAATTGGGAAGGGATTCTCATGGTAATCAAGTCAAGTATTCTAGTGTTTCGACTTTTGTAGGATATGAATGCTGACTTATTGTAGAGTTTGTAAGATTATGGACTACATTATTTCACATTCTTATTCAAGAGACTAAATAATAATAATAATAAAATTAAAATAGTTTGAATAATTTCCATATCCTTCTCTTCACTGGCAAATTCAACGATTCAAGACAAAGATTTGATATTTGAAGAAATGCTGGACTTCCAGTCTCCCTTTGTATATTTAAACTAAATGTATTGCGAAATGATACAGAATTCCTCAGAGTCTCATAAAACAATCTGGTTTCTGTATTTTTTTTTCTTTGCTGAAGATATGCTATGTTGGAGGTGGAACCATTTGAACGGCAACATTGCAGCAGTGCTGGCAATTGCCAGTGGAACGGAGCAGTTTAGTCGTAGGGTGGAAGAGGCCATTCACAGACCAATAAAATCCAGAGTTTAAACAGAAGGAGCGTCGTTTGGGTCACCTGATGAGGTGGAGCCAATTTCACCGTCGAACGAAACCCCTCTTTTTCTCTGCTTGAACCACACCTGGACACAAGGTAGGGAGAAAAACTACTACACAGCAAATTATGAAAAAGAAAAGCCAAAAACCAAAACTATTATTTTTTTTAAAAACATTAAATTGAAAAATGTAAACATTATTTTAAAAAAGTTGAATGAAGAAAATTCTAAAATGAAAAATAAATTCATTTATTAATGCTGTTATATCCGTGCTTCGTTACCCAATCGTTAAAATAATTAAAATGTTCTTTTAGTTTAAAAAATTGAAATATATTAAAATATTTATTTTTTAAATACATACATTTATTTTATACAAAGGGCGTAAGAGAGGGTTACTTGAGTTCGGGTAAGTAACTCCCCCTCCAAAAAAAGAAATAAAAATAAAACAAGATAATTGAAACAAAAATCAATGAAACAAATAAAACTGAGTCTCCCTCCCGTCTCCTCTATCAGGGGTTGTTTATACTTATGTAGATTATGTATGGAACAAGAAAACACAGTTGTGGCCGAAAAGTACATAGATAGATAGGAATGGCAGTGTATTATAAGAATGGCTTTGAAACTTCAAACATTCATTCTTACCAATCTTTTTTTTTAAATGATTTATATTTACATAATTTGTTTTTCAAATTAGTGTTCAAAGTCTATTAATTAAATAGTGTCTAACAACTTAACCCTTCTAATTTTAAAAAAGAATTTAAGGATTTTGAAGGAACTCAGTCAGCTGTGACTGTTACACGATTTTTCGTTGGTGTTGTTATCAAGACATAACCCATGTTTTAAGATTTTTAGAAGAATTGATTCCTGTCAGTCATTCTACAGCGTGCTTGTGATTGGTAAAACGATGATGTAACAGTGTGATTGGTTGACTGCCATACTGGAGGGGAGGAACAATTGTTTTGTTCTATTCTGTAATTAAATAACGGAAAAACAAAATCCTCAGGAGACACTCAGACGAATGCAGGAAATTTGACAAAACTCGTTTTTTTTTTTTTTTTTTTTTTTTCTGACATTAAAAAAGATAGTCTATAACATTACGCCTACAGCTAAATTAAAGTTCTTCAAGGAAAATTTTCCAATTATGAATTTAAATACTTTTCAGTATCCTTTTCTTTTGAAAAATAACAACCTAAGGTAAAAATTTAGCAAAAGCCTGATCGCCTTTTTAGATCAGACTCATCAGCTAGGGTCTCACATCTTCACTACTCAGGCTTGACTAGGAGAGCATAAGAATTTGAAAGAAGTTCTCATACAGCAATTAACTCATCATCGACTTTTAGTTTGTTTTTGTTTTTGTTTAGGGTGGGGGGGGGGGAAGCCAAAAGATAGGTTCAAAAAAAATTTAAAAGTAAAAATCATTTTTAATAACAACAGAATAGAATCATGATGCTAAACGATAAAGATTATTTATCAACTTAGGGCTGAAATAGGAAAGTCGCCAATCCTCTCGAGTATCATTATAAACTTATTTACATAGATTGCTGTTAATTCTGATTAACTTCGTTTCGATTGAATATTTGTTGATTAATAATTACCAAGTCTAGAGAGCTGATGTTGCGAAAATAAATTTCATATTAATAATTAACCAACATAATAATAACAATAATAATAATTGCAGAAATGATAATAGAAATGGAAGTAGTGCGGTACTAGAAATAAAATTTAGTTATAATTTAAAATAAGTCTGACAAAACACTTAAGAATGTTCTTTAAAAATTGTAATAAAATTTTAAGAATACATTACAAAAATGGATTGACAAGGAAGCCGTTCAATGACTTGAAAACTTTTGTCCTTTTTGTAATGTATTTTTAAAGTTTTATTATAATTTTTAAAGAACATTCTTGTGTGTTTTGTCAGACTTACTTTAAATTACAACTATGTTTTTTGGGCATATGTTAAAACAATTTCAAAATAAGAATTGCGCAGATTTAATTTTTTGAGAAATTATAAATAATTGTTTTTTTCTTTTTGTAATTGTTAGTTTGCATATTCGTAAAGAAAATAAAAAAATATTATATGCTAAGCAGAAAATTTGAAACAACGAATAACTTATAGGACAAATTATAAAAATTACATTAAATATATCAGCAAATTTAATTATATAGTAAGAAACTGGAAAAGATACAGAAAAATCAATAACGGAAAATCTCTAAGAAAATTAAAATACACAAGAACAAAAAAAAAATAGGACAAATATTATTAATGTACAAATATTATTAAACACTTGTTAGCAAAAAAATTGCCAGTTAAGAAATTCCGAATGATCCATTAACGGATTTACTGTAGCTCCGAAGCAAAAGATTAACTCCATTTAGATTAAGTTCTAATTCCTTGCGCACAATTTTTTAATGCCGCAACCGTAAAGCAGTGTTTTAATAGACCCATGTATAAAAATCATGATCGTGTATTACTTTCTTTTTATTTTGTCTTCGCTTTAAAACAAGCGATGATCACAGAGCAAAAAGCTGATTCTAACATCCATTTGCAATTTTTAATTCTTTCTTTTCAGTCCTTCTTTCGTTCCATTTGTCGTTTAGAAAAAAGCGAAAATCAAATAAAAGAAAGAAGACTCTTTTCTTTTTCTTTACCCTCCAATCGGTTAATGCACTCTCAACATAAAAAGGTTTTTATTGCACGTCGTTTCCCATGATGCCCTTCGCTAGATCGGGTTAATTCCAACTCCTAAGGAGCACGATCTCAACGGGAAACGAACCAACGACTCTCCTCCAAAAAGGCTTAAACCTCTCACTTGGAACGCGGCCGCACGCTTATTGATTTTTCGCCACAGCAGCTGGAAACACGAATAAATGTTTCCATCAAAAGGTTATGAAAAGCAGGGCCTACGAAAAACCACCGCCAATAGATGACGTCATCAATAACATTTCGGCTTAAAATATCTTTCGATTGATTCGGAAAACAGAAGAGCAACGAAGTGAAACAGAACAACATTAATCAAAAGATACGATCTCAATGATTTAAAAAAAAACTCAGGAATTAAAACATCTTGAGGTGCTTGTTGTTGCAAATAAAATTTATTATCAATGCCTTCTCATCATGTAAAATATTTGTAAATAATACTTAAATGAACTAATTCAAAATTTTAATTTACTAACTTAATAATATTAATGTCGCCCTTTTTTTGTGTTTCAACGTTCGTTCTTATAAAGACAAGACTTATAAAGCTCTGGTTAGTGTTCATTCACGCGATTCTAGGGCTTTTACCCACTTGGGTAATCTTCACTGATAATAATCACGAAACAGTGTCTCAATAAAAAAAAAATAATAATAAAAAACCGTATTATGGTCTAATTATTATTAATAATTATTATTTTACATTTCATGAAAAAAAAATTGAATACTAAGATCTTTAAAGTGAAATTATTGTTATTAATTCGTGATTATTAATTAGTAAGATATAGAACCACTGTCTTAAATTCAATTGTCTTTCTTTAACCTTATGTAAAGCATGTATGTATTAGTAAAACTAGATATAACAGTCAAAATCAACCAATTTCAGGGATTTTCGGCCTTATGTTTTTCTTAACGAATTAATGATGACTTAATGGAGAGTAAAAGTAAATTTGCATTACTCTAATAATTAATAAGAACAATCAATACTTGTTAATATAATAATGTTAATTCGTGCACGACATTTTGGAAGTTATTTTTCTAGAGTTAACCATATGAGCTTTCTGTAAAGAAATTTTTGTAAAAACTTTCCTGAATTATCCCTACTGTACGTCTGGGACAGCTGTTTCAAACTGAAGCTCTCAACAGCCAGAAGTAATCAGCGTTCGAAGACTAAACACAATTCAGTAGAAAACTATTCAATGTTGGAAAAGAAAATAACTTTTTTCACGTAAAAAATAACAAAAATTAATACAATTTACTCATCGTGTACTACACAGGCGTATTATTGTTTCTTAAGTCTTATGACAAAAATGTCTCTTGTGGCGAGCAGGAAGCTAATCTGTAGACTATTGAGACTGTATTTCTCAAGATTTACATTAAGAAAAAAGATCTTTCTTTTCGTTTTGTAAAAGCTTTCCTAGACACACACACACAAACACACACAATTCAAAGTCTGATTGATAGTATTTTAAAGATAAAAACGAATTAAATCTTAGTTACTTACTTGAAAGATTTGAAAAGAAAGAAAAGAAATTAGACAATAGATTTAACTTGCGTTACAACATTTTTACAGTAAAATAAAACAAAGAACGCACATAACTAAACAAAACAAAAATTCACTGAGCTATTTTTTGATATTTGTGCTGGGAATCGGAGACAGTACTGTTTCGAAGTTAATTGACCTTTCATCAGTCCAATCCGCCCAGCATACCTAGCTTAGTGAAATGGGACAAAATACAAAACGGACAAACATACAAATCAATGACCCCTCAATTAAAAAAATATCAAAAGAAAATCAACAATAACAAAGGGTGAAGAATTAATAAAGAAAAGAAATTGATTTTTTTTTTAATCAAGAGAAACTAAGAAACTCAAAAAGGATGAAAAGGACACCACCCACATTTTTTTCGTTATTTATTTTTTACATTCTTGATGATAATAATACAAATAACAATATCAATAATTCCAGTTCTCCTCGCTATGGTATAGAGGCGGGGGGAGGGAGTAAAAGAATTATCTAATCCTGTAATATTGGAAGGCGCAGGGAAGAGATTGCGGGGGAGGAGAAACTTAATGGTTTACCAACATTTTATGACGAGATCGAGAAACAGAAATTTAGATTTCAGATGGGATGCGGCTTTAGGTGGAAGTCAAGAATAAGGTAAAGGTCGCGTTCGATTAATGAGCTACAGTTGTCCAGGGGTTGTAGTGGGGGCAAATGGCAGTGCCACACCAATGGCTACCACAGTAGTAAATCCATTGAATGTGTTTCGCCAATAGTTGATTGCCAGCCATTTGGACGCTTGAGTTGGCCAAAGGAAATGAAGGCCATCTTCGCAGAAACTGGCACGAAAATGTTATGAGTTAAATTTCAAATGAAGACCCAGATCAACACAAGGAGGTTTCTACTTAGCACAACGAACAGCATTAAGATTAATATGATAACAGATCGCTGTTGGACTTTCAAATAAACATCACAACAGCAACTGAGAGAGCGAAAATACGAACGGTGCCACCAATGAAGACATCGATCCAACGGCACAAATACAATTAGATGATCCAAGTCAAGGAGACAGCTCTGTCTAAACAAGATATCGAAAACACGATGTTACTGGTGTTATTATAATATTGGATATAAGGAAGGGCTTACGATGTATCAAATCGTTATCAAACCATTATGTATTCACAGATATTCCAGCAGCTGTTGCTTACGAATTAGCCCTATCAAATCAGAAAAGTAACCAACCAAAATATCAGTATGAGATTCGGACATTGATTTCAAACCCTAACCTGATGATAAGCTCTGAATATTACGATAGCGGACAAAATAAATAAATTACAGGATTATAATAGAAAAAGAAAAGAAATCATGATTAGAAAATCATAACGTACACAGCAACTAATCATAACTATTATAATTGAATATTATATAATAAATATATATTAAAAGAATTATGTAATTATCTCAAACTTCTGTAAACATACGATATATTATCTTTTTCTTGTATCAAATATTTTAAGTTTTAAAGTTAGATATCTCTCTCTCTCTCTCTATTTTTTTTAACTAACGCTTTTCTTTCATTTTATTTATAAAAAATTATAAAAATAGCCGCTGGACGACGATGATTTATTAAAAAAATACAAGAGCTTCTAAATTTTAATAATTATTTAGAGTTAGTTCTTCCCTCGTTACTTTAGTGCAGACACTGCTTTTCGACTTCTTAGGCAACATCTGTTTCATTTCTCATGACTCTTGCTAAATATTGTTATTATTATTTATTTCCATTAACTAAATTATTTTATGGATCATTGAAGCCTGCTTCAGCTTCAACCCAATCTCCCTGCAGTGAGGTGCCACCCCCCGTCCATTAGCAATAAACTAATGTTGCTATAATTTTCCAATAACGTATGCCATAAATTTTCGTAGAGATAAACCCTGTTAGCGGAATAAAAATATCGCTCCTCATTGATTGGCCAAGAATGGAAAGCTCACCTTGATGCATTCTGGTTGTTATTTGCCCACAAATCTACTCGCCATCAAATGCACAAGGCGTTATTGGACAGCCTCTGAGTTATTGGCCAACAAAGATGCCCGCCATCTTCCCGCCACTGTCAAGAAGCGTTAATAAGAGAAACCATAAAATCATCCCAGATATAAGGTGACGCATTCAATTCATAAGATAACAAACAACAAAAACCATAAGTAATTATTTAATGAGAATGAAGTTATAATTCATTTCCAAGTATAAATAAATATAGATGATCAAGAGACCGTACTGGATGTACTAAAAGATATTCAAACAAAGTACATTTATAAATAAACATTGGAACAATAGCATTATCTCGCATCTTCTTGAAGCACGAACTGTTATACAGTCAAACCCCGCTATAGTAAACACGGCTTATAATGAACTCCCGGATATAATGAACGAAATGTTTGGTCCCTTGCCGTGCAATGCACGTATAACGGAACGGATATAATGAACTCCCGGTTATAGTGAACCGAAATTTTGATCCCTTGAAGTTCACTATAGCGAGGTTTGACTGTATTTCTAATTTGGGAGTAATTAGACTGTGTAAAGTTCCCATACTTTTTTTAGTAGATCTTTCCTTCTAAAGCCTCTACTATTAAATATTCTAAACATCTCACCAAATTTAAATGTAAAAAACTACATTTAATACTAAAAAGCAAATTTTCGATAAGATTACGTCTTTTGTTTTTCAAGCCTAGAATAACAATAATTTGAAGAACAATACTCTAAATTACATTAAAACTCCTCGAGAAAATATTAACAATATATGAAAATAATACCATTTACTTATAATCTTTGTTTTCTTTAACAATAATATACGATACGGCTTAACAATTTAGTTCCTTGATTGTAACCTTATTATTACATTTTGTGCAAAAAGAAAAAACATGAATAGGAATGATGGTATTGAAATAGAGAAATATTTCACAAGATTAGCTAAAAGTTTTGTAGATAAAATATGCACAAAATGTAATAATAAGGTTACAATCAAGGAACTAAATTGTTAAGCCGTATCGTATATTATTGTTAAAGAAAACAAAGATTATAAGTAAATGGTATTATTTTCATACATTGTTTCTCGAGGAGTTTTAATGTAATTTAGAGTATTGTTCTTCAAATTATTGTTATTCTAGGCTTGAAAAAGAAAAGACGTAATCTTATCGAAAATTTGCTTTTGAGTATTAAATGTAGTTTTTTACATTTAAATTTGGTGAGATGTTTAGAGTAATTAGACTGTGTCTCAAACCTTATTTATAAGAGCATAACTCGTCTGATGTTTCTTACAAGAGAAGATGTTAAATAATTTTCACATAAGTACTATTATAGACTTTTCAAAGCCTCGTTCAAAGGCGAAACCGGTCGTATTTTATATATTTTTAACTTGCATAAATATTTTTTAATTTAGCAAAGTATGTTGGCATTAATCTAATAAGCACACGTTAATTTATTTAGCTTAATACTATTATAGTTATTTTATTTAAAGACCTACATATTTATCTAATAAGTTTACATTGATCCTTTTATAAATACATGCTATCTATTTACATATTTTAGTTTATTTTTTGAATGAATCTTTTTTGCCAAGATTCTTTAATAAATCTGATATATTATCACTGTCTTGTGTTAATTGAGATTCCATTATCAATGCTTTTTGTGTTTACAGAACGGTTTTCAATTCAATTCCGAAATGTCAGTGATATTAAGAAATTGTTTCCTGTCCCTGAATGTTTTGCACGATATTCAAAACTAACAAATCCCAAAATGTAAAGTAAAAAGCAAGTATATTTCTATTAATTAGTATCCAGTCAACAAAAAAAAAAATAGAACACGACTTCTTGAACGCTTTAAATTACGGTCCGTTTTCGTTTACGAGAGCCTTCAGCGCTTTTGCGCATGCGTCAGGTCTCCTGCGATTTCTTCCAAATAAAGCTACCCACACACGAGGGAGCTTTTTCTGTGCAACTCGAGGAAATTGAGGTGCACAGAAAAAGCTGCATGCGACTATCAGTGCGCAAACGATGCAACATTGTTAGCGCCGCCGTGCGGACAACAAACGAAGCACACTACGAATTTGAATGACATCACTGGACATGACGTCAAGGATACTGCTGTGATATCGTTCCAAAACTAAATATTTGTGATTTATTTTAAACATATGAGAAATATTTTTATAATATTATTAGCCGGTATGTAATCGCAGTTGATGGCAATAATGCGATTCACGAATAACAACGACCAACAGCCAATAATAATCCATTGCTCACTGAAACAATGACGTCACGTGGCAGTTTCCGGAAATGGTGAATGAGCGACAATCCGCTTGCGATGTGAAATATTCAAAAAATCTAGGTTTTTCAAACGCTATGCTACATTCTACCGCATTAAATTACTGCATTTACATATAAACTGTATTTATGTGTGAAAGAAACTCGAAATAATCTGATATTTTTGCTGTATTCGCGATTCGCCCATCTGAAGCGAAGGAAAAATGTTTCGACGCCATGTTTCTTCCTTGAGCATGACGTCACGCCCAACGTATAAAAATGCTGCACTGTGATTGGGTAATTCCATGCAACTTTCCGTGGTGCACCGCCGTTCTGTGAAGCTTTTTTTCCATGCAACTTCCATGCAACTTGGCCCATGCAGCTCAAAAAACCGCTCTAGGCATCAAGTTGCACATGCAACTCGGCCAAAAGCTCCCTCGTGTGCGGGCTACTTTAGGGCGAGGAAGATGGAATGTTTACTTTTTATAGTGTTAGTTTACTAGTAGCTGCGTTCTATTTGCGCTTTTCGGGAAAGAATTATGGAAAGAACAAATACTACTGCAAAAATGCTCCTCCGTTATTTTTTTCTTAAAAGCGAAAATGTCCAAAAGAATTTCTTAGGAAAGTGCCCATCTCAGCGTATCACCCCTCTGCGGAGTAAAATCGTCCTGCATTGGTAGCTCTGCCATTCAGAAACGGACTGTAGTAGAAACTGAGCAATTGTTTTTACATCCATATTTTAGTTCTAGACTTAACCACACTTTTTTTTTATTGTTGTTGTTGCTGGTGTCGCGCCATAAAGTCATTCCCTTGTTTGCTTACGAGTCACTCAATGCTGATGCAAATCTTGCTTTGTCTTAATGACGCTCTCAAGTGTTGCCGTTTAATTGAAACAAATTACTGGTGTGTCATTGGTATCTAGGGAACAGTGACCACTGCTCTTTACGGCTCGCTGTCTTCCATTCGTACCAAAGGGATTTAATGGATTGGGAGTCAACTTGCACGCTGAAATATGGTCCCCCCGTTGACGGAGAATTAAAACTTATATTCGCCAGCCTTTCCCTCCCCGCAAAATAATCGATCCGTCCCATGAAATTCTTTCCGCTTCTGAAGTTTTCTAACTTTCGGAAGATAAAAAATACGATGCATAAATCACGGGAAAACGGGTTTTCTTTAGCGTTGGATTTTTCGGAGCTGGGTTTGGATAAGAGATACAGCCCGCCACCCCTTCTCCGCTGTAATTGGAAGAATCCACGGAAGCAGAAACAAAAGGCGTCCAAATGAAGTGGAAGCGTTGACAGATGGCACGAGAGGATGGCAAATGCTTATCAACCTATACACACATGCTCTCCTCCTATCGCTACTACAATTGCTTCAGCTACGAAACATTAGTCTCATCACATGACTTCTTCCATTACAATCCCCGCAAATATACTGACAAAAACATTAGAAACTGCCTTAATTCTCACATGATCTATTTCATGCAATAAAGATTTCTGGAAATTACCAAAAGTCTAGTAGATTTATCTAGTTTTTACAAATACTATTCTAACCCCTTATTTCAGAATTACAAACTAAACAACTGTACAACTGTACAATTCGAAAAAAATCTGTAGTTTTGGTATAGATTATAAGATATCCTTGGGAATTCCGTTAAAAGATAATTTGCAAAAAGCATTTCAAACAATAGAAATGCTTTTTGCAAATGAAACAATAGAAATATACGAGTTAATAAAAGTAGAATTGTATATGTTTAAGAAATGATGATTCCAATGCAAGAAAAAAAAGCTTAATAATAATAATAATAATAATGTAAAGGTATGATTAAAAAAGGCCTTACACACAACTATTTAAAAAAATATTAAACACATTAAAAATATTAAAATTTAATAGCACAACCAGGTTTCGACAGGACACGCCTGTCGTTTACAAGTGTAAACAAGATAATATTGAGCTCATTAATAACAATGTAATGTCGAGCTTATATAAAGCACTAGAGTTTATTTATCCATAAAGAAAAGACTGGTGTATAAAGTTCCTTTCTCTAAGTTTTATAGGCTTTTGCAATATAGCCTCATTTTTTCTGTTATGATTAAGCATTAAATCCAACAACGTTTTACAGAAATAACATTCAGATTTAAACTTAACGCAGATTTCAAAATTCATCGAATTATAAGTTTTTAAAACGGGAAAAAATTGTGCAAATAATATAGATACAAAACTACAAGTCTCATAGTTGTTTCTAGAAGGAATCGATAAACCCATAATCGATAAATGGAAACATATGGACACAAATAGCCTCAGTTACTTCCATTCACGGTGGTATCGGATTTCTTTTTCATTTCTTTTACTTCTCAAAATTGGGAATTCATTTGAAATAGTTTTTTTTTTTTTTTTTTTTTGGCTTTATTTTCCTTTAAACGAAGGAAAAGATTAGTTCTCACACTTTTATCTTAATCCAATAAGCTAGCGTCAGTTTGTATTATTAATTTTCTTAATTATTAGATTGCTATTTCATTAATACTAATTAAAACTAATATTGAAACTAATTTATTCACATTACAATTGTGTTACTAGACACTTTGATTTCTTTTGTTTCTTGTAAAAAAAAATCTCTATAACTTTATAAAATACTTATACAACTGTTTTTATGTATCGCTTCCCAAATAAAGATTGGCTATTAGAAATGTAAATCGTTTGCTGCAATTCCAATATCCCAAATTCAACCAATTATTCCTATAAACTGAAGTGATTTATCACTTGTAGAAGCAGATACAGGAAATGGTTTAGCAAAATATTAAATTCGCTGTTACAAAAGTACTACACTCTTGCTCAAAAATTAGGGTATCGGTAGATTCGGACCCTTCCAGGCATTCAAACATCACCAAACTTGGCAGAAAAGTGCAATAGATCCTACATGTATAATAGAAAGCAAACAAAACATAAAGGTGGCAGCACCACCTGTCATTGATATTGTGTGGCATATATCTAACTTTCTGGGTGACTCTTGTGGTTCCATCACCGCTTGCTCACAGTTTGTCATGCCCCAGCATATCCATCTGGATGATACAACAAGATGCAACTGTTGATTTACAGTTGGAAGTGTCGCAGGCCTAGTCATTTCGACCAGCGTCATATTGTGGAGAAGATTCCAACAGGAGGGAACATATGTCAATGCTTTGGGTGTGGACGTTCAATGATCATCAAGCTTTGAGAGGACAGCTATCTCACGCTAAATGCCAGACGGCACAACCGGAGCACAGCTTGGGAACTCGCCAGAGACCTGACAGCAGCCAGGGAACAGCTGTATCAAGATATACCGTGTACAGGCGATTAAATGAGACCTGACTGTAGGCTCGAAGACCAGTGCGGTGCATCCCCTCGACATTGATCCATTCTGTATGATGCAGAAAACACACAGCATGGACACAGGCGCAGTGCAGCCATATAATGTTTTCTGATGAGTTCAAATTCACATCTGATAAGTGATTCTCGACTGATCTGGTGAGAACCCGGGAGCAGATTCGGACCAACCAACATCCTCGAACACGACTGGTGTGGAGATAGCATAATGTTGGGCGACACATACACCACTCCACATCTTTCGAAGGTGCGCCATAACGGACCAGATATAACGCGACAGCATCCTTCAGCAATATGTACGACTTTACAGGAAAGCGTGGGGGCTGGCGTGTGGGTCATATAGAGCTATGCAAGATTTAAAACGTCTTATATTTATTTTGAGAAAAATCGGCAAAAAAAAAAGAGAAAACAAATAGTCTGCAAAGAATTCTTTGAATTGAAACAACTAAAATACCATCATCATATTCATTCACAATCTGAAAGACGAAATAATCTGCTTCAAACACAAGGTTTGTAAAATCGATTTAAAATAGGAAAACCAGTGAAAAAGGACATTTTGATACAAATAGAATTCTGAAGGTAATTAAAAAAAAAGGTGAAATTTTTTATTTTAACAAGTACTTATCGATAACTACTGGACTAGTAATATCGATAGAATTTGGATATAATTAAAGACAAAACGCGTCTACATTCTTCTCTCTAATAAGAGATAATTGCTATACAGTGTTTTTTTTTTTAAATTCATTATCATTTAAATGGGTAATGAATTTTAGGTAAATAATGTCCTTTATTATAAGGAATTATTCACCGGTTCACCGAACACTAAAAAAAATTTTAAAAACGGAAACTTTTTTAAAAAAAAAATACAATTTTCTTTTCTTTGTTTTTACTTTTATTCTTTCTTTCTTATTTAGTAACTGAAAAGAAAGACGCGATTCAACGTCAACAACCTGATTCCCTTGCCAATAGCAATCGTTGGCTTCATTTCGACCGACGTAAATCAGCTTCCAACCCGGGCCGCCATCTGCAGATCTGTTGAAAAGGTCCAAATTATCATAATTAGTTCTTTTAATTTCATTGAACAAATCAAGCCAAAGCTTTGTTCTAGAAGGAACTCGTTTCATCCAGGACTGAGCAAATGACGTAATAATGTTGAAATAGCCCCGGTCTCAGCTCCCGTTATTGTCGTCGAATGAAAGCTGTTTTAACTGAACTTCACCAAACGCGGTTCGTTATTTAATATTACCACTGAATTATGAATATACCTAATCTATTCACGCAACAATTGCAAATCCTGCACCGAGTTGCTATTAATCCATAACGGGTTTAGATTGATAGCAAATAAAATTGTGGAATATTTTAACTCCTTTGATAAGTTAACAACCACTGAGTTGATGTCGCTCCTTTTCTGTTTCCAGAAACCTATTTAATAATTTGCAGATATTGAAAAGCAGACTAATACATTATTAAAATGTGTTCGCTTACCAGGAACACCCTATTAGCTTCATCATCTCCGTCTGTCTGTGCTGCTATGACTCGACTTCTGCATGTTTGATTATGGTTATGTTTCAGTATTTTACAAAAATCTACTAAATTTCAAATCAGTTAATTATTATTTTGGCCTTTTCTAATTGAACAAAATTTTTGACTAAGATTTGATCACACCTGTTTCTCATTGATTGTGAAGGCAATGTTTGGATTCGCTTCTCTCGATATATTTTATTGACTTGGTTGTGACGATTCGCAACTACTTATTTTGGTAGGAAGGAGGAGGAGAATAGGTTTAGGGGAAGTGTCCCCATTAAAATTCTAATTGATGTATGCTTTTCACAAAATAAAAAGCTTAATTCAGTTATGTTGAGAATTATCGTTCTTTTGTGACGTTAATATATTAAATTAAATTGATCCCCATTTCTACTTTCAACCCATTTCATATAAATTTCATAGCATTTATCATATGGTGACAGAAATCAACTGTTAATATAAAGTTCTATTAATACGGCACAAAATCTTGAAAAAAATTTTCTTTTCTACTTAATTTATCCAAAATCTGCAGCTCTATTGGAAACGCACTTCATTTTTAACGTTCCCTACACATTTTCTTACTTGAATATGCTGCTTGTTGTTCAAATCGGAGAATATTTGAAAAATACTTTGCAAGCATGATTTAACTTCCTACTTAAACTTATTCAACACATAACTGTTATTTAAGACAAACCACATCATGTATCACCTCAAAAGCGAGGGACATTGCACTTTCATACATTGCACTTGCTCTGTTTTCAATATAATCCCAGCCAATTGGATAGAAGCTAATCTAACATTAATTGGAATAAAAGATCAGGAAAATGCCACTGCGGCTTAACGTCTAGGCCACAGTCTGGCTCTTTTCATCACTGAACAAGACTCCACCCTTTAACAAATATGCTACAAAAGCTCTACTAGTGAAATCATTTTTGATGATTTCATCATTTTATCGATCTGAGGACAACTCAATTTTTTCCCTAACTTTTAATTAAACCATTACCATTGCAATAATAATTTTGCTGAGTAGAAGAGGAGCGTTAGATTCTGATGAAGCATTAACTTTGTGAGGTTTTATTATATAAAATCCCAGTTATATACTTTATATCAAGACCCTAATCCAAAACCCTAGGTTGCCAATGCCTCTACTAAACAAATTCAAAAACTGATTTGCAAAGTCACACAACGCTAAAATAAAATGCGAACGAAATTAGAAACGTTAAAATGTAGATTGATGAATATTTATTCCAATTAATAAACTTTTTAGTAGCGTTAATTCTCTTACATAGAGATGCAGCTTATAAGGATTGAAAATAAGAATTTTACAATTAAATGTTGCAAACTGTTGATATTTCAGAAAACATCGTTTCTTGGAATATAGAAACACCGAAATTGTTCAACTTTAAGTTTTCATTCAAGGTTTCATCATTTTTCTTGTTTTAATTGTACTTTTAATGATTTAATCAGCAAATCTCAAGGTTCTCATTTCTCAAAAATATATTTCTTTTGAGCAATCACAAATAGACTCTTTTTCTTTCTTTCTTTCTTTCTTTCTTTCTTTCTCTCATCCATCATTAGTGAAATTGAATGAAATCTTTTCCTTTCATATTTTTTCCGTCTTTTTCTTCTAAATTAAAAAGGAACGTGGAATGGATGATGAGGCGAGGGGAAGGTAGAAAGGTATTCCGAAAAGATTGTCAAATTAAGGCCTCAGGAAAGAAAAAAAAAAGGCAGAACTGAGACTCAGCAAATTATTCGGTAAGCGTGTCTTCTGTGTGTCGGTTACAGATAGAGAATTCAACAAAAAAGAGTAATCACAAAGGTTACTAAAGAATATTCACTAATTCTTATGTTATTATTCTAAATCATTTTCAAAAACTAGCAACTCTTTCATGAATTTACTGCCTTTAGTAAGTTGAAAAAACTTTAGCAGACAAATCTGACAACGAACTATATGTCAGATATTGAAATTTAAGAACGACCTTTTCTGAAAACAAAATGAAGAAACTGAATTCAGATAATTTACCTTGCTGAACTTTGATCACTTTACGAAACAGATAGCATTAAAATTGAATATCTTCCTTCAAATATTCCGCAAACTGTTCAGAATTTGAAAAATATTAATTTGTGTAGTTCAATCCAAGATGAAGTACACGATCACTAATCCGGCATCCTTGGGACCGATAGGGTGCCGGATTAGAGATTTTGCCGGATCACAGAGTGGTTAGGTTATGATGCTATTAACCCAACAGCTAACCATCTCCTACCTTTAAAATACCCCGTAAATCAGTACAAGTAAGTTAGAAAAGAAACATTAAATGAAAAATCAAGTGAAATTTTAATGCAGCAAAGGTAAAATAGATGCTTCAGGTAATTCTGTTGATTTATACTAGAAAGTACATCACTATCGCTTCCAAAGTGAAGAGTTGAAATTTGCAACTAAGCACATTAAACATGTCTTCATGTCAACAGTCACGCCATTAATGTAAAAATGTTTACGCAGCAAGTAGCCCCACCAAACAGTAGCGGTAGATTGGTGCGACGACACGGGAAATTTGAAATTACGCTAGCCGAAATTAGTGCCGGATTAGTGATGGTGTACTCTATTTGAAGTAAGCTTTTTAAGAGAAATTATAAAGATAATCTTATTTTATTTAGAACTCTTAGAATTCCTCAGTAATTATATTATATAAAAATTTAAAAAAATACACAATTATGGAATTTAAATTATAATAGAACGAAAATTGATCCGATACTTTTCCAAAAAAATATAAACATACACGATGACTTAGATATTAGGATTTCTATAGATCTTGACAAGGATCCCAATAAATGCAATTCAGATAAAGCTCATTGAGAAAGATATTTAAATAATTTTGAGCATAGAACCTAATTTGTTTTTGTTTATGCAATTCTTTGCTCATTTTAAGATAAGAATTGTCTTCCAATCTCTTAACCAGCAGAATGTTAATCTATTAGGAAGTGGGAGACAAATTCTGACCACAGACAACTACCCGAATGCTAAAAATCTACGGAAAGTAATAATGAGTAACAATAGTATCGTGTAATGCTTAAAAGTCGACGAACTTAGTTCTATGAAACAGACTTTTAACAAACTTTTAGTTCTAAGAAAGCTGTTGAAAATTCTTCCACACCATTTATAGAACAAGAGTTGCAATTTGTGTGGCATTCCACAGACCGTCCAAAGATGACTGAAAATTCGTCCTAATCTTAAAACGCACGTTTAATTTTAAGATTTTTCTCATAAGTAATAGCTTTCTGTGCTCTTTTATGCTGAGATGTTATGACACAGTCTTGCCCAGTTTAAGTTAAGAATTTGCAGCTGGAATTTATAAAATGTATCATTAGCTGTCAGATGAGACATTTCATGTCACTTTAGCCGTGCGGTTTTCCAGAAATCTTAGTCTTAATTGTTAAGAATATTACTGGATGTAGGTTAGCCGCAAAATTTGAATTTGCTGAGTCTGCGCAGACATTCTAATGCATCGAGAATTTTCGAAAGCGTAAGAATATTTGAGCGTTAAATTTATGACATTATCCGACATTAAATTTATGTGATTTTTTTTTATTAATAAATAATTTTTATGAATAATTTGTAATTGTTCTTTAACGTGAAATTTCAAGCGTAAATATTGAAAAAATCCTGTCTTTAATTTATATATAATAGATATTTTCATGGGAAAATGTTTATTAAACCTTCAAGCATGTTTTATCTGTATTATTAAGAACTAAAGATAGAAATGAAAAAAAGTCATTATATGGGCGCAGTGTAAAAAATTGTTTGCAATTCTTGTAAAAAAATCATATATTGGTACGACAGAATAATTATTATATAAAAGGATTTTACAGCACAAAAACGAAACCAATAAATCGGCTTTGATAGAACACTTACAAAATTTTCCGAATCACGAAATAAATTGGAATTAGATTAAAATTTTACATAAAGAGAGCAATACTAAAAAACTTTTTAATATCGCTCTGTTTATGTAAAATTTTAATCTGATTCCAATTTATTTCATGATTCGGAAAATTTTTTAAGTGTTCTAAAATTTTGAATTTCTAAGAAAAAAAATATTACGAAACACGTAAGAGTTACTATGTTTTAATAAACATGTTTTTCCCATGAAAATATCTATTATTTATAATGTGAAATTGTTTATATTGACGACTAACAAATTCGTATATTAAGGAAAAACTTAACTTTTTAAAGATGTTATTTTGGTAGTGCAATGTAGTTTTGAGAAATCATTTTTTTTTAGGCTTCAGTGCCAACAGTAATGGTGATTGTTTTTTTTTAATGCCATAATCTGTATCACAAAAATGAAAGGAAGCAATCTTTGAATGCCATTTTTATCCTACTTTTCCAGGAATGTGAGATTTATCAAATCACTGTCTACGTATGTGTTTTCATACTATTTGATAAAAATTTTTACATGTTAAAAAAGGCATTATTTAAAAAGATTAAAAATCAAACACACACAAATTAACGTTACATTTAAAAAATACATACATTTTGGGAAGCTTTTCGGATCCGAATTATTGTGGCATTCTTTGTCAACTAGTCAAAGGCCTTGTCGAGAATTTAGAGCGTGAAGGAACAAAACGAAACAACGTTATATAACAACGGATATTAATTAGAAATCCACAAATTAAATATGATTAAATTAATTAGACGTAGTACCCCAGAAAAATATTTGTCCTCATGGCAAAACATATCCTACAAAGTTGTTATAGTAATAAAAAATAAAACTACACCAACATCCATGTTTAATGTAATAAACCACAATAAATACTTCTTAATGTAATAAACATAAACTTAAACAAAAACTTATATAGGTAATGTGGATATTTTAATTAGGCCTATTTTTTTTCCTGAAAATGGACAATTTCTATTGTTTACAATATTAAAATTAAAAGTTAAAAAAAAATACCAAATAAACAAAAATAAAAGAGCTTTTACGGTCAACATCTTAAGAAACTTAGGCTTTAAGTTGTTTGAGGAATTTTCAGTTTTTATCTTTTTGTTTTTTTATTATCCAATTTTTTTCTCATTTGTTAATGAATATAAATTAGTAAACTTAAAATTTATTAAAATTTTACTTAGGCTGTACAATTTTTGCTTTAATAGATAATGTTAATAAGACAGAAAAAATTTAGTAAATTTACAAATTAATCAAAAGGAATTGTTTTATATACATCCGAAAATATGTTAGATTCCGATTAGAATCGTAAGTTACGACTGTGCTTGACCAGACATTTCCTTTTCACAAAGTTGAAGTTTCTCTTTAAATGTTAATCTTTAATTTCTCGTCGAACCTTGTCTTCTTGAAGCAAGACGTGGGTGGAAACGCAGTGTGCGATTGGCTGTTGCCATCTTCTGATGACCCCTGCAATGGGAGGAGGAGGCAATCAAGATGTAGGCGTCTCTCGAGACTAGTCTTCGTGGACCCCAGATGACAGAAGCACTTAAGAACTTGCACTGCCAACCAAAAAGTCAGTCGCATCTTCGAAATTAGTCAAATTCTATTCTAACACCCACGCCATTCACTTAGAACAAAACGTCTTCAACGATGCTTCCTTCTTTCTTTTTTTCATCGCAGCTACTTAAGCGACGCTGTGAGATCTTTCTGGGTAAAGCACCTTAAAGGTGGCTTCTTTCTCCTCAAGTCATTTTAAGTGTTAAAAAAAATATCGGGAACCATCCCCACCCTCCTAAGCTAAGCAATTGTTTCTGTGTGGTTACTTTTTCATTAAGTTGGTTAAGCTCTGTTTTTTCTTTTTTTACGTGTGTCTTGAAATGTTTTTAATTTCAAGATTATCATTACGAAGTCTTTTCTTCTTCTTCTTTTTTTCCATGTTATGTAAGTAATGCTTTTTTTCCGTTTAGAAAGAATGAAATAAAGAGAAGAGAAGAGAAGAACTAAGAAAATCCATTAAAAAAAAAAAAGAGCATCTGCTGCTAAATAGCTTGAGCTGCAAATGTGGAAAGAGAACTAGAATATTAAAAAGCTTGACAATAGCATCTTAAAAACCAATAAACAGACTAAACAAGGACTCTTCACCTGAAGAAAGGCAAAGGAAAACAGACGCAATTTCACTGAAATGTCTGGTCTTTTAGAAGATTCTTTGTTCTGCGACGCAAAGATCTTTAAAGTATCCTAACTGAATAGAATTGAAATAAAACTTTTGGGAATTTATTCTATTGCCATTCATCAACTTAAAAAAATCATATGGAAGGGATTTGGTTTTAAAGAGAACCCAATTGACAGGAAGCCTAACTGAATCGAACTGTATCCTAACTGAATCGACTGTATCCTAACTGAATCGAACTGTGTTCTAACTGAATCGAACTGTGTTCTAACTGAATCGACTGTATCCTAACTGAATCGAACTGTATCCTAACT
>JAFIDM010006943.1:25638531-25676984 GCA_023159025.1 Thereuonema tuberculata
ACATCTTTCCTTTCTTTCTCCCTTCAATGAAAATGTCTTTTAAAATGTTTCTGAACTTCTCCTTATTCCAAATCTGAAAACTTAATCCCACTGTAAAAGGAGAGAGGTGAAAATTTCTATATTCAGACTAATTTGAATATTTTAAAAGTTGTTTTTTTTTTTTTT
This sequence comes from Thereuonema tuberculata, assembly GCA_023159025.1. Taxonomy (NCBI): domain Eukaryota; kingdom Metazoa; phylum Arthropoda; class Chilopoda; order Scutigeromorpha; family Scutigeridae; genus Thereuonema; species Thereuonema tuberculata. The sequence continues at coordinate 25,638,697 of JAFIDM010006943.1, forward strand.
TTTTTTTAGCAAGACAAAAAAAATATTTATTTGTGGGATAAAGACCCTTTCCTTATTACTTCTTTTCTTGGGAAACAACGTCAGACCCCTTTATCAAAAATCAATGCCAAATTTTATTGCAATTTTTTTTTCTATTTCTTTTTTGGATGGAAAGAAAGACTAAACATAACCTTCTCAATCGATGGAAACCATGTGGTCGGCTGTAAAGAGAGAAGCACTGGTTCAATTAATTTAAATAAAATCCCGGTCCGAGTGTTTTGGGCGGGAAAGTGGATCTTTGGAAGCGTTCCAAGATTAATAAATCTGCCAAGACAAGTCCGAGGACCTCAAATTAAGGGCGAATCTATAGGCTTACATGTCCAATGCACTGATTCAATGCCAGTGTGTAATTTGACCCAATCCATTTGTCCAATGATGACCGTCCAACGCACAATTTACGACACCAGTCGAACCGTGTTGTATCTAAGTGAACTTAAAAACAGAATTCACTCAGAAATAGCCAACTCAAAGAAAAGAAAAAAATAAGTAGAAGAAATTCCAAAGTTACTGATTTTCTTTTTCCACTTGGATCAAAGTAAAAGAAAACTACAGAAAGAAATATATCTCAAAATAAAAAAGTACAGTGGCCTTCAGGTCAACGACTGGCGACGTCAGTACTTTCGATTTGTTCAAGAGTTAATGGAAACTAATTGGGAAGAGAGGATATTAGGACTACTTTATTTTGTTTAGTTTATCTTTCAATCAAATTCTACAATAGATTCTTTAAATCATTTATAAAACACAGAGTATATTTGTCTGTGCAATCTTTACCATTGAAGAACGAATAAATTCCAAACTATTCCAAAAACTTGTTTCAATATTTTCGATTTAAATCTTAATCCGTACTTTTGAGAAGATGAACCTAAATATTATCCAATGTTCTATCTCACCAATGAATGTAGAGACTAAGTTATTTAGAAAACAGTCCTTTTTTCATTATGTAATCCCAGGTCACAGTTTTCAAGCTTCTTGAACTTTATTCTACAGTCGTTTCAATTCGTATAAAATAATTGTTTTGAAATATCAGAACGCCATTTTCCTTTTGCCGTTATTCCCTTTTCATTCGAAAGTCAAATTCTACAACACTACTACAATTCTTGGAAAGAAGTACATCTGACCGATAATGAATTCTTTAAATTCTTTACGAATATTTTAAATCTGATTCAAATACTATCTTTTTATTGTTATTATCTAATTCATTTCTCAGATTCACTTTCTTCTAATAATAATAAGTCTATTATTATTGTATCAAGAGAAAGTGCAGATCTTTAGATGCTATTGTCATGAGATAGCCTCCTTAACTTTTAATAAACTACGAGATATCCATTACGAAAATCGACAACAATTACAAAACTCAGAAATTGGATTGATTTATAACTTCGAAATCTGGAAATGCCGGATAAAAATTCGGGCCTTTTTCCTTCGAAGCGTTCCATGAACCACTGGCAATTTTCCACACGACAAGAATCATCTGCCAATTTCTACCAGATATGTAACGTGAAAGGTTGGAAAGTTTGCTTACTTAAGCATTTTCTAAATGTCACTGCAGTTTCCAAAGCGTTCGTCCTATTGCTAGTTTCACTTCAGTCCATTATCCAAGCAGAAAAACAGATATAACAATGTTTCCAGAGTTTGAAGAAATCTGTAATGTTTGAAAAAGAAATGGTATTCAATTTACTTAACTTGGAATTATGATTTACTTTTGGGTGACTCTCGCCTCAAATATAACTGGAATTTATATCTAGTTCTTGTGTTGTTGCAATCTCTTCATCGATGGAGATTAATGTCCAAGAACAGTTCCATTAATTAGCAGAAGAGACACAACTCACTCAGTCTCATTTCGAGGCAAAATCTTAATTAAACCTTTTTTCCTCTTCGTTTTGCATCTTAGTTTAATTAACCTGTGAAAACTTTTTCTTTTCTCCAATTAATGTCGTTTTCTCTTATTCTTCCCAAAAGGGATTTGTAAATTCCATCTACATCGTCATTGGGAAAAAAGTTCGCTTAGCTACGAAAATGCAGACGATAATCACAAAAGCTATTCCATTCCATTTCTATTAAAAAAAAAATATCTTTACAGAATTAATAACAGCGTTCTTCCGAAGCTGAAATAATTATCTGAAAAGCAATGCGCACCCATTTTTCGCAATAGATTGGTGAACCAATTTATCACTTCCTTAAGGGCGATGGAATGGCGTTGTCTAAAAATGAACGTTTTATTTCATTGTTTCTTTGTAATCCTCTGTAACGCTCGGGATTTCCTTAATTGAAAGCATTTTGTTATTTAAAAGCGTTTTTCCTTTTTACCTGAACCGAAGCTTCGAAATCCCATAAAAGCAATATAGTATTTTTTTATTTCGTCTCGGATATTTTGAGGCCTTTGGCATTGCACATTTGGCATTGAAGCATTCTTTTCATTCTCTTAAATCACGATAACAATGGAGTTTTTACTTAGTATTATTCAATTTCGCTGTGACCTAATAGAAAGAAAGCATACGTCAATGTCCTTATTATTTTACCAGCAATGGCCCGCAGAAATCTCAGACGGGATTGTAAAATAAGGTATTTTTTTTAAAATAGTTATCAGTTTTACTATAATAATTAAATACTTTTGTTTCAATGGCGACTGTGGTTTATCGATAATACATAAATGAAACTATTATATGTAGTAAATAGCATTTGTCTTGAACTCGCTATAAACAAAGATATTCTTTACGCAAAAATAATACTGATTTTAAAAAATGATCATCACTAAATTATTAAATCGTTCCTGTTTTTGGAATATGAATTAAACCTTTTCTACCCATTAATAAATACATAAGTTTTCAGTTAACACTAAAGATAATAACAGAATGTATTTGTAATGTGTCTGAATAATTTTTGATGGGAAGGAAAATTCTGATATCTGAAATCAAAACCATTTTTTTGTGTGAGCTGAAACGACTGTAGAATAAAGTTCAAGAATCTTAAAAACTGGGACCATGGATTACATAAAATAAGAAATTTAACGTGCTGAAAATATTAATAGAAATGTACGTAAAACCACAGCACAAGAATAAGCCTTGTTTTCTTTGTGTTTTTTTACTTTATTGCCTTTGGCCTACTAGTTGTAGGCAATGGTTTTGATAATGCCTCTCGGCATTTCAAACATTTTGTTTCATGTCTTTTGCCTTTGGGGGTCACTGCCAGGTTGGCCGGTGACCTTCCTATAGGTTTGCGCCTTTTCTGGTTCTTTTATCGAGGGAGGCGGGTTAGGGCTGAAGATCCCGTTGAAGGGTGAAACAACTGTTCCTTAATCCTCCCCATAATTGAATCAGAAAAGGGCATTTATTCTTGTGCTGTGGCTTTATGTACATTTCCATGGATTACATAATGAAAAAAAAGTAAATAAACTTATTCCATACAATCATTGGTGAGGTAGAACATTGGAGAATATTTAGGTTCATTTTCCCCAAAATCCATATGGATTAAGATAAAAGGTAATGTCAGTAATGGCTTTGATGTATTTCCATAGGTTGACGCTGGGACAGCAATGAGTACAAATGGTAATGTGACTTTTAAGTATTTACGAATCCATCAAAAAAAAAAAAAAAATTCTAAGGGAAAACTTTTAAAATGTTAATAAAAGTATTATTCCACTTTCTATACGCTATATTCAAAAATATTTTTTTCTTCTAAGACATAATAGTTTATCTCTTAATCTTACTAAAATGATCTCTTACTAAAATGAGAATTTTAGTGATAAATATTTCGTAGGATTCATAAGTAATTATTTGCTAAAAACAAACTTCTAAGATCTTTACAAAAGAAAAATCTGGATTAAAATTTATTTGTCAAATAAAAAAATAATCATAAAATACCAAATTTAGGAATTGTCAAACGAGTGATAACAATCTTGATTTTTTTTATGTAGTTTTTCTAATGATTAATATTTCATCAAACGCAGTTTTATATTAAATCGCTACAATTTATTTTCGAAAAATAATGAATATTGGAAAAGGAAGAATTTTTTCACTCTATTTTTCAATTTCATACTGACTGTATCACTTGATGTTTCCTAATTCTAGAAGATTAGTAGTTTCATCTTTTAAATTAAAGTAATACAAAAATTGCGAACAAAAAAAAATAAATAAGCAACATAAATGGTGTATGAACAATTTAAAGAGATTTTATTAAAACGTGCAAGCAACCAAGATTTCCGTTAAACCTTGCTTCACTGGATATGGATTTAATTTTAATAAAAATTCGGCATCGATTGGATCCAAGTATGTAATTAGTGCTTGTGCCAACGTCGATATTTCATACAATTTACCGAAAAGCAAGTGGCCATTAAGCGAAAAAAAAAATATTGCTTTCAATAACCGTACTTTCAAGGTGCATTGAAAAAAAAAAATGTTATTGTTATTTTTTTTTCAATCTCAATTTAAAACTGTTAATTTAACAGAGTTTTTTTTTTTTATTTATGTTCCTTTAAATAAAAAAATGTTTTAAAAAAAGTTTAAATAAGTTGCTAGACCTTAATAAATATTGAATAAGAAATACATCCGTAATATTATCCAAGTAAGAAAAGGAAGGATTTCATTAATATTTTTATTTTAATTTAATGAAATAGTTAATATTAAACCCGGAATGGAAAAAAATCTTCAACTATAACATATTAATTACTAGATCAATTCCGAAAATCTCAGTAATTTTAAATGATGATTATGAAAACGTATAAACAATAACAAATTATTATCTTAATTACAAAGAAATACCTATAAAGGAATTTTAAGGAAGATTTTAGTTGTGATAAGTTATATACGGTATACATGCACAAATCTCTTTTTCAAAGTAAAAATAAAATATATAATGACGTTCAAAAGACAAAAATCTATGAATAGATATCGAAACGGCTTTAATTATAAATAACTTTACTATATTTTTATATTCATAACATTTTTCTTTTATGTTTTAGTAAGTTACCGTACACTATGTAGATTCAATTTCATCAAATCAAATACTTATCATTTCTTTATTTTTTATTGATTTACGTGATGCTCTTTTGCCGTTGCATTGCGATTTCGTTTCTCCATTAATTCTTCTTTCATATTTAAATATTTTTTTCTTAGCTGTTGCTTCTGTTTTAATTCTAATATCAGAATATCCTGCGGTAACTTAAGAAACCACTCATAATCTAAGATGAAGATGTTGCTCATGGACGAGGCTTCTTTCCTTCAACCCCCATTTGCGTGTCTTGTGCTTTTATGGCAACAATAAATTCCAGTGTCACGTGACATTACCAAAGAAAACGACAGCGCAGGCCTAAAAATCTACGCCGTTAACAAGATATGAAAAAAAAAAAAAGAAGAAAACCCTTTCAGAACAAAAAAAGAACTCAAAGATCTTTAAGTTTCCTACCAATGTCTTTGTTTTATTAAAAGCTTCAATAATTCATTTATAATTATTATATATAAAATATCTCGTTCAAATCTTTGCTGTAATTAATTATTTTCAAATATTAATTAGCAATTTTAAAAGATTGATACAAGAAAGATACAATTAAAATACCAGTACTTTCGAAATGTTCAACATTTCTTTGTCAAATCTCCAAAAGAAAAACTTACACACGTAAATTACTTCAATTTTAAAAGAGTTACAAAAGAATCCGAATATTCCTATTTGAGAAGAAAATGCCTGAGATGCAGGAGATTCAAAATATGGTGAAAACAAAATAAAATAAAATTCCATTTAAAAAGAAAAACAGTAAAACAAACTTCAATTGGTGTGCCTAACTTTTAAATAAGTAAGATTTAAAAAATAGTTGATCAAAAGGCAAGAAAGAAAAGTTATTCAGTTGCCAAAAATAAACTGAGAATGTCGCAAATGACAAAAGTTGGTAAAAACTGCCGAAATCTCTCAGAAACTTTCAGAAGGGAGATAAAATAAATATGAGAATTAAGATAAACTTACAAAGTTCTAAGGATTATAATGTAATCAACTCTGCAGGGAAGCGAACTGTTAAGGAGCATTTCAAACGTTATAATAATAGCTACCATGCAGAAATAAAAATATATGGAAATATCTTATTTTATATTGTTATTTGTATCTCAACACTACAGCATCTTTTTCTGTATACATGATATTAAAATTACATGAAAAAACATGTGAAATTGCTTATAAAGAAAAAATGATGTTCTTTTTTAATTTTTTATGACAAACCAGAGTAAAAAAGATGAATGTTTCCAGCAATTGTCTCTCTTTATCATCGTTAATCTTTATTTAAAAAAAATCATAAGTTTGTAATACAAATCAATTTTGCTTACTACGGTATTATAAATCCAATAACAGCTAAGATTTATTAATCAGTAACAGATCTTTCTGGGTTGTTGATACAGTGTATAGTGTTGTGACAGGACCATCAGGGTCAATTCGTGTTGATTTTGGATTGAGATACCACAACCTTAAATTGACTTAAATTGGATTATTTCGAACCAAAATTTAATATATATTAAGGAAGTTAGTTGTGCCATTGGTCTGTTATGGCATAAAGTTGTTCTTCGACAGTTTTACTATTTGATTCTTTATTTAGATTTGCTGCTCGATCTTAAAAGTATTTACTATATAAATATCACAATAAAACACATGAATTAAATCAAATGATACTGCATTCTGTTCAGGATTTACTTCACAGTATTCTATTTTTAAATATTTTTAATCCGACAAGTGAACCCTCACAAACAAAAGTCAAGAAATTAAAAACAACAACAAAAGTGTGAAAAAACAAATCCTTCGGTAGAGAAACGCTTTCCACAAAAGGCATTTGTCCACAAAGAAAAACAAATATAAAAAGCCCTCTAATGGGTAAAAGGAAAGGAAAGATTTCATAATAAAAAGACATAGGAAAACTTTAGAATGAAGCTGAGATCCTGATTTCGAGCTTATTATGCTTATATGCCTTTTGAGGTCTGTGCTTGCTTGGTAGCCCTGGTTGAACAGAGCCTACTCCAAACCGCTGTCCTAGAATCTCGGCTTGACTCAAAAGGCTTTCTTACGTCATATGTTAAGAAAAAAATATGAAGAAGGTCTTGAGTAAAACTGAAGGTTAGAACATCGGTACTCTGAAATATTTTGAAATGGAAATCTCTCGAAATAATACTAAAGAAATTTCAAATATTGGAAAGGTCATAATTTTAGCTAAAATTTTAGTTATAAAATTATAGCCTGGCTTTTCGACTTAAAAAAAATTTAAGCCCATTTTATTTTATTTTATTTTTTGCTTCTCTTTTTCTTTTGGAAGGGGAAAGCGTTATTGGGTCGGTTTATGATGGAGGATTAACGTCCAATCGATATTTGCGCAGAGACAGAGTGACGCCAGCCGACAGTTACTGTGTAATCGAATCACTAATCAGGAAATTTGAACAATTGGAAACCATTTCAAACCGAGACAGGAAGATCAAAGACATATTTAGGATATTTGGCCAAAGAATCTATCCGGTCATTTCAGAAAATATTTATTGCCAAAAATTTCCGTCCTGGACCAATAACATAGATATTGCGGTAAATAATCTACACAACAGTCAATTTCCCTTTCTTAAGTTTGTTCTCTTTAAACAGCAAGTCTTCTATGGAATTACGTCAGAAGCCAATAAAAAAGAAAAAGAAAATCAGAAATCTTGTTGATTGATAGCTGATGGCGAGGGAATTTTCAACTGCTGATCCATACATTTAATAGGTTTTTGTTTTATTTTGTACGAAAAGGATTGTCAAAATTATTCAACTGAACTTTTTGTTCCTGGCCGGGAAGTTCTTCGGTCAAAAACTACAAAGTAACCTTTTTCTTTTAGTCTTCTGATACAAGTATCAGAAGACATATATTTCCGTTTTGTCGGAGACAAGTAACATTAAAATATTATTAGCAACAATGACAACAATCGCAACAATTGTTATTACCAACAATGACAACAATCGCAACAATTGCGTCTTTCGCAACAATCACATTTGTAACAATAAGGAAATTAAAGCGATATCAATTATATTTTCATAGACGTATCAGAAGACGTTGCGAAGCATTGTGATTGGTTTACTAAACTCTACCCCTAACTTGTTTTTTGCTGCGTGGCCTTTTGCTACTCAATTTTTACATGCTACTGCTGATCTACTGTCCTGCTACAGATGTCCCTTTCCCTTGCCGTATTTTGGAACCTCTGCATTAACCCAATGCAGGTTTCTCCTGTCAGTTATTTATTTGGTATGTGTGTAAGCGAGAGTACATTTCCTCCAGTTGCTTATCATCTCAACAGCCCATAACGCTGCGAAAATTCACTTTTTTTTTAAGTTCTGTTGTTTTGTTCATTTTCGTGTGATGCTCCTCTGCTGAAGATCTTTCTAAACTGCCGTACTTACTGCAGAAGACATTCCAGAGAGAAAATGCCAAAGAAAAACAAAATAAAAAAACAAAATGACAACTTGGAAAGAAGAAAGGGTAAGTGTGGAGGAGGGACCAAGAGACAAGCTTTCAGACCATCCACTCCATTTGTAAAGATCTCAAAACGTTTTTTTCCCCTCTTTCTCTTAATCTTATTACAGTCAAACGAACAGTAAGTAATCCACCTGATAACTATCTCACACAATTTTTTTGCCTTCTTCTTCTCGTTTTCTTTCTCCTTTTTTTTTCCATTGAAACATAATTAAAACCCATGTTGAATCTCTTTCTAAAAAAAGGACGAAAAAAGTCTCGTTCAACCAAATTGACGAATCTTCGGAAAAAGAAAAAGAATTATAGGCGAGTAGGGATTAACCAATTTTCCCTTTTCAACCTTATATGTTTTTTAGTCTTAGTCTTTTTTTACGGTTGAAGAAAACAAAAAAAAAAAAAACAAACAAACAAAAAATAAAATAAGAATAGGCAACAACAATCACACTTTCGTAGACACCGGATGTAATCGTATTGATAATTTGTTTTAAACTGTTATAAGGAAGTTTGGAATTACAAGAACAAAAGGCTGTCAAAGGAAAAAAAAAAGAAAAGAGCAAATTCAATAAATATGAAATTTAAGAGGGAAAAAATTAAAATATGTAGAAGAATATTCATAATTCTAAAGATGGTAACTCTTAAGAAAACAAAAGAAAAAATGAATCTCGTTTGTGAAATCTGGAAACATTTGAATTTTAAAGAGCAATAGCAAATAATAAAAGAGCATTCATTTATCAATACATATCAATACGTGAGACGAAGCGCAGCATCCCAGGAGCATTATTTCCTGCTTCTTTGGTGATTATCATTTATTGATATTGGTCCTTAAACAAATCAACTTTAAAAAAATGAGTTTCACGAATTCTGCCATTTTACTGTAGTGCTTTTAATTTTTGCTTCTTTAGATGAAGAAGGTAAAATTAATTAGAAATCTATTAATTCTTTCTAATCTTAATATGAAGACATTGCTGTGCGGTGACATTACAAACGATGTAAGAATTGTTCTACAAATATCGCGAAATAAATACTTGGTCTCATTAACTGATATTTAAAATTACAATACTTTTATTTTCGGTGTAGCTATCATCAGTGTACATTTCATAATCCCATATTATCTTAGATATTCACTGGTAGTGGATAAAAAATGGAAACTCAATAGAAATGTATAGAATAATAACTCATGCTTGTCAATGGATATATGTAGCCTATTTCTTCAGTTTTTTTTTTCTTTTAATTAAATTCTTCTTTCGAATTCATACAAACATTTGAGCAAAACAAGGTCTTGGTAATGTTTTCCATCTGTACTATTGATTCTAAACTTGCTTGGGGAAAATTTTCAGATTTTTCCACGAACATTCCAGGAACAATGGAGGATAGTTGCGGACAACAACCATACATCAAACAAACAAACATTATTTTTATATTAAAAGGGAGTAGGTTTCTTATTTGTAATTTTCCAAACTTTCGTAAAATTTCTCAAAGAAAACAATAAAAACATAGACAGGGTTAAAAAAAAGTATTAAAAATATTGCTTTGTTGATTTATACACTACTAGTCACGCACTTTAAACTTTTTTGAAATAGTAATATTCTCCTTATATTTTTCAGTATTTTTGAAATCTGAAAAGAAATAGCTTATTAGCAGTTCGTTTTGAATTAACCAAGTGAATCAATCACTGGCGGATTTCAGATCAACAACTGCCTTATGTTTAGATTCGTGCGAGCGAAAAAAAAAAGAAGTTGAACTTCAACTTGGATCTACGGAAATTCATAATTAATGAGTTTTTTTTGATCAATCGATTTCTCTCGAGTGCAAATGATGAATCATGAGGTTGTGTTTGTGATGATTTTGTTCCTCAGCAAAAACTCATTAAAACACGACATCCTCCCTCCAATGATTCAATCCAATCATTAATCAGTTTTACTCCCTTCTGTTTTTTAGGAATGATTGGCTCATTGTCATAATCAAAATAGAAATTGATCGAAAAACAGAAAAAATTCCTCACGTTTGAAATTTACTACCAAAGATGCGTATTCTGTATTGTTCTAACACTGTTCTTACTGTAAAATTACGTACTTTCAAAATATTAGGAAGAAATGCTGAAATCGAATAGGAAAGTCCCTACTGCTTTTTACATAATTCATTCCGTTTTTTTATATAAATTTTAGAGGCTTTGATTCTTGTATGCTTCTCCCTCTGATCATCCGCAAGGCCTTGCTTATACTCCATCTGAAGAACATAACACACACCAATATCACGTCAAAGCTAAATGAGCAAGTCTATTTCATTTCACAATACAATGTAATTTTGCTCAAAGAAATTCCGTATTTTATTCTCATTTCCTCACTGGCACCGAACTAACGCTTACATACTTCCTGTCGCCAAACTTTAAATCTGATTGACAAAAAACAAATGAGAAATGTTATTAAGTTTGTTGGTTTTTATTGTGAGGATAGAATTTGGTTAAATTCGTGTATCGATCTCAAGTATCCAAATTAGAATTTTTTTCCCCGTTAGTTAATGAAATGATTATGGAAATCAATTTTGTGTGAGAACAAATGTTGAGTAAATAGATTATTCATGACTCGCAACCATAAGAAAGATTCATATTTCTTTCTGGTTATATTTTTGAAATATAAAATTTAGCCAAAAAGATGTAGGTATCAAGTCTTAGGCTTGCGTTGTGTAGGCTTGCAGCATCAATCATGAGACACCAGAATCAAAAGCTAGTGATTGTTCCAGAACAATTTTAGCTTTGGGATAATTGGGATAGTTTTGGAAGACAGGTCTTTGGAGAATCTAGGAACTGAGAAAGAACCCAGACAAAGTCATTTATGGATAATTTGTTTTCAATCAATGATACTGATAGGACAGTAATGCTGTTCTGAATGACCAATAGCTTTCTTTAAGCGAAACCTTTCAACAATTGCACCTACATTGTATTCTAAGGCGTACATCCACCTTGATATCTTGGAGCATTAAGAGAATTTCCATCAAACACATTTAAGCCAGTCCATCTACACAATGAACCTCCCACCACATCCGACAATCCGACTATCGTCAATACCAAAAGCACTTATCTCTTGCGGTTTGTGGCAGGATTCCATCTCTATTCAGGCAAGTAAACATTGCTGTCGATTCATCCTCGATTCATCCGAGAAGCACACATTACTTCAAGGTTCAAGCTAAGAAATACCATTTGAAGGAAGCTTGTCTGAATTTGGCGATTCAATTGCAATAACATTAACAGTCGAGGAATCCCAGTAAGTCTACGTTAGGTCTTATGAAAATGAAGCTCTGGTTTGCTAGTCAGTTTAATGTAAAGTCGCCAGCATGCATAGAAACACCTGCACGTTTCTTGACAACTATTCGATTGATCACAGGTGGATGTATATTCTACAACCCGTTGAGATAATAGAATCTTTCCAACAGCACTTCGTAGTTTTTGAGTCATCTACACATGTCGAAATCAAATGGCTTCTCCAGAATAGTGATTCAACTGCAGTCGGAGAAGATCAATGCTATGAAAACCAGCATGTTCTATTATATCCTCAACAATCAATTATATGACTCGCACTTGAGAATTACTTGACTTATATTAATCTAACTAAATGAGTGAATTTTTTTTTTTTTTATCTTTGGAATTAGCAAAATTCAAGTTTCTTCTTACAGTAACATTTCTTTTCCAGTGTTCCAAATTCGATCTTCAATATATATATATATATTGTAAAGCAGCCTTACTTTCGTTATCATTAGAAATTATTGCATCCTTTAGCATTAGGCTTAAAATTAGCTTATAATCGTGGTCAGTATACTTATATCAATTACGTCTTACTAACTACTCATCATAAGGTAGATTATGATAATCCTGAACATCATTTCAGAATGTTAAATTTTAATTAAATTTTCTATTTTTTTTTTTTTACTTATTTATAAAAATGTATGTAAATCCGCTTAAACTAGAGTAAAAAATGATGCAATTCCATCGATGCCTTCCTATTCAGACGGTAACAAAAAACTTTTATTTAAGTTTCATCAAGTTTACAAAGATTCAAATAGAATCAAAATATAAATGAATTATATTTATTTTATTTTTGCTTTGGCCAATGGATAGATCAACCTAGATACATCAGTGAAAACCGTATTAAAATTAAAATATATCCAGTATCTCTAAAACTATTCAAATGTTAGCTTATTTGGACCACTTCTACGTTATTAATTTTTTGTAGATTTGCATCATAAAATGCTTCTCAAAAGGGTTTTTGAGTTTAATGTTATTTTGATTGAGTTTTCTGAGTGACCAGCCAAGCCATCAACCTTTACACCACCTACGCAACAACGTTAAATCTAATTATTTAATTACAGCACCGCAGTTACTTTTCCCCTAAAGAATACATAATTGACAACCACTCGCCGGTAGCACTTTAATCAGAACAATCTATAAATTTCTGTTGTGGTTGTTTCAATATGTCAGTTATAATTTCCATTAACTCTTAACTGTACTTAAAACAAATATCTTACGTTTCATAAAAGACCCGGTTTTAATTAAATTTTCTGGAAGTTGACAAAACCCCGAATACCCTTTCAGAATGCTGATTAATTTCCTCTGAAAAATCGATATTATAATTTATGATTAATTCAAAATTCATTGCTAATTTAATAAACTTTACTGAAATATCGAGTAATATGTAGTGTCCAATACGTATTTCCTTCAAATACAAGGAAACTGTGATAAACTAGGAGATTTTCAGATATGAACAGTACACTGTACTATATTAAAAAGTTTTCCAGCATCGGACAGAAGGTGCACAAAACATTACTCTAGATATTTTCGGTATGTTTATATATCAGACAAAGCAAACATCAATGTCGATCTGATTAGCAATCAAGCTATATCGTAAATGACTACAGAGTAACTTCGTCTACTCAGTAAGTCATTAATGGTAAGTTTGTTTGTTTTTTTTCTACAACGCCCGGGCTCTTAGCACTTTCGCCGATTGGCCTCGACAAGGGGCGAAAATTGTGAGCTATGTCGGCGAAGAATTGTTGCTTAAAGGAGGCGGCTCCCACTATACCCATAGAAACAGACTTTTATGAAACAGAAGAAAGCAGAAACATCCAAGCACCGCCCCGGGATTCGAACCCAGATTCTGACATATCTGCCTCGTGGCAGGACCGCCGCCCAGACGGGCATTAATGGTAAGTAATAACATCTTTTATTATTCTGTTTCTGTATTACCAAGTATTTCTTGGCATGGAATCTGATGTTATTTCTCAATCGTTCTTTTTTTTCCAATTTCCTTAAACGTATTACAGTCGATGATCGACCTGGAATTGTTAGGAAAATGAGGTTTTGTTTTTTGTTTTGTTTTTTTGTAAAATGATTATTACAAAAGCTTACTTTTGTATAATTTTGAAGAACCATTGTAATCAATTTTCTGTAATGTTTAATCCTAGGAAAATTAAAATAAAGTACAGTGAAGTCTCACTTATACGAAACTCACTTATACGAAACATTCAGTTATACGAAGAATTTCTCATTCCCCGGCGAAACCCCCACAGTCCTATATGTAATTCACTTATACGAATAATTTTTGGTTCCCCTTCATATTCGTATAAGTGAGACTTCACTGTATTTTTATCTCGAGAATATTAACTACTAACCATTATGAATTTATTATTTTGCTTACACGAGGGGATTTAACGTGAAAGTTGAATAAAGAAAGAAAAATGCACATTTTTAGAATACTACACGGTCTAGGAATTCTAGGATGACTTATTAGGACTCAGCTATCAGATTTATTATTTATTTATTAAGTATACTACTTTTGAAACTGTTATTATCGGTATAACCACGGCAATTATTTTTTTCTTATAGAATAAATTTTTAAGGTTTCCAAATTATTTGAGTCAATTTAAAATTGTGTATTACAAGATAATTTGTTTTTAATTACCCTTCCGCAATATCTTAGTACAATACAGGGCTAGTTCGTTTCACCACGCACTGCAACTTCGCCGCAGCTTCACCGCAAGTACTGGTGCTTACGCGTAACAACTGAGAAAACTAGGGAAACAATGAAAACCTGGAATTCCTATCAAAACATGATGATGGCCAAAAATAAGGTTGCAGAAAATGCGGATCTGATATTACGCTACTTTATTTAATACGAAAATTAAAAGGATACCAAAATTTTATTTCAAACTAAATACTGTTCCTTAAATAGTAAATGCATTGTTTTTTCCTAATTTATAAGACGTTGTATTATTATATATTCTATCAGCTTTTACTTTAGAATCTAATTAAATTTAAAAGGCCCTCGTTGGACTGTTCTCTTTGGACGAAAGACTGAAGTCTGATGACTTGATTTCGATTCCTAATTTGAAATTTCTAATTTTCAGAATGTCAACAGACCACATTTATTTTTCAATTTTATTTCAGACTAGCAACCCGGGAAAAGTTTTCTCTTCAACGTGCAAAAGATTCAACCCGACAAAAGATTATCTTCACCTCACAACTACCTGATAAAAGTGGATTCTCCCAACCTACGACTGCTTTTAGTACCAGCGAGTGCATCTATGACATATTTGAATTTTTTTAGAGATTAGAATGTAGTCTCCTTGTCCTAATGGCTAAGACGTCTAACTTCGAATCAGAAGGTTGTAGGTTCGATTCCCGTAGCGAACTTGTAGAAATATTGTTTCTATTTTCACAAATCACAACAATTGCGCCGGAAAGACGGACAGAGAAATAAAAGATTTTATATAATATATGATTCTTAGTCAAATCTTGTGTTCGGCAAAGATGTATAAATTTACGTAGTTGTTCTCTAAAGGACAACTGAATCCAGAAAAATATTTAAATCCTAATCTTTGTTTCAACCAAGACAAATCTGATTACCTTGGATTTGTAGGATTCTTCACTGATACTTTCCACATTCGTCATCACATTGTGATAGGCACCCCAAACAGCAGTTTCCAAACAACGGGCTCCAATCTGTAAATCAGATTTTGTATTAATGTTGCCAATTTCTGCTAACTCAACCAAGGTTTCCCAGCTCCTGTTAACAATATGAGCCAGATTCATTGGCACATCCACAGCTTTCCTGAGTCCTGCCTGCATAGCAGTAGCCTGCATATCTGATTATTTTTGATATGTTTAGATTTATTTAAGCCCGAGAAAAAAAAAGGAAAAATAGTTTTTTGGCTGTGTTAATTTCGCTTACAATATTAAATATACTTAAATAAAGAGCATAGAGTATTTCCTGTATTTGTTTTGGAAGCTCTAATTCCATCGAACTTGGGGGAAAATATATTAGACATTATGAAATATGCAGCGCAACAAAAGCCAATGCAAATAAAAATGATTAGTTAACAAGTTACAGTGGTAAAGCATTTTATATTCGGTTGTTAAGGAAACAAATTATAATGTGTGGTCGTCTTGTTCATTTCTGATTTACAACTAATTAAAAATAAGTCTAATCCTGAGTTAAAGAGGCTAACGATATTATTTTACGCCTTTTAAGTCTGGATGAATCGTGAAACTTTTTGAAGAAACAATGTGCTGAAAAGTTCTTCCTTTTGTTATCTGTTGTATAAAGAAGGATTTAAACGGAATTTAAACAGAATGCAGCTAACGGAAATATTTTCATGACACTACGCTACATAGACTCCGTTATTTACAATTTGTTTCCTTAGCACTTCCTTAAACTATCACCTCTTCAAATATTAAGTGCAGTGAATTATGAGTGGGAGGCAATTCAGTTGTAAATAAAGTCACTCTTGTAAATCATGCAAATTTACGACAACCTTTAATTAGCGCGAAGGTCGGGAGAAGAGACACTCGTGGCTACTTCCTGTTCTCTTGGGATGCCAACGCCTCCTGTCGACGGGAAATTGAATCTGGAGCCCAATTCCTTTGGTGTTATCAGCCGGGGTCAAATGGCTTTATCGGGAGCCATTAAGGTGCCAGTCGATCACAAAAGCAAATTGACCTCCATTCGCTGCGTTGTAATTAACTCCCCCTTTCTTTGACAATGGTTCGTCACTAATCAAAGGAACCAATCCGATCTTTTGTCAAAGATAATCATAGTTATGTATCAAGAAATAAAGAGAAAGTACATAATAGAAACACGATGCTTTCAATTGCTGTAGAACAATAAGCAAGGACGCGGACCACGAATAGTAATGGCAACTCTTTTTTGCCCACAGCAACAAATAAACTAAAGATGTGAAGATAACAAAAACTCAAATGGGAAAGCACTCCTATTAATTAATAATTCTTAATTGAATTGAACATAACATTAACATAATATTTAATAAAAAAAAAACAAATAGTCATTAGTATTATTTACAGTCCCTTTCCTGCCTAAATTATGTATGAAGTTATTCTGGTTGTAATGACTTCCGGATATTTTAGTTGAATCATTAGAATTGAAATGTTTTATAAAAAAAAGCAGAAAATTAGTGTATTTTCAGCTTATTATTTTCCTTTTTATTCTTACTATCTGTTTATTAAAATTGGTTAAATTCCTCAGTTTTAGATCGCAACGTAACAGCTTTCAGAATACCCTAATTTTGTTTAAGTTTTGTAATTGCATTATATAGAATATTAGCTTAAAGTACCCGGCGTTGCCCGGGGAGCGGATGGGGGTGAGGGTGGGGAGTCCTGGTTGTCCACTTCTCCACAAACCCATCACATCAAACCTTCCCGAATTGTTCCAATTGTGGCAGAACAATATTCCTGTAGTTCCCATTGTCGCCACTAGGTTCATATGCAGCGCTATTTCGGAGATTTCATATCTCTTCACCCCTTGAGAATAGTTAACGGGGTTCCAACGGAGCCTATATTTTCCTCAGAGCAGTAGAAAGTATCGACGCAAAATTTGGTTCCAATCAGTCAAACGGTGTAATTGTGTATAGAACATAAAAAATACAAACTTTCACTTTTTTATTCATTTATGGATTAATAGGAATGAAACTTTTTTTCTATACGTTAGCTTTAAAATGTCTATTTGTTAGTAACTCAAAGAATTTTATGCAACTGAAACTTATGTTAGATGGGAGTGTCGCAATAACGGATTTTTGGTATAAATGAAACCCTTATGTAAGGATCCAGTCTCAAATATCAACTGCACAATTTCCTTATTCGAAAGTTGGTTTGTAGGTTTTCACCTGGAAAATAAACTAAAATACTACGTCAACATACAAGAACAAGAAAAAACATGATAATGCACGTTCTTTTGGCAAATAATAACATTTAATGCTCTTTTTTTTTTCTTCCGTCTTTCTTCTCCTTTTTCCTTTTTTTTAATTCTAGTTAGAGTTTAGCTTTTGTCTTCCGTGTAGAACAGAGTATGATTAAGTTTGATGTTTTTCCTACTTACAAGGAAGCATTCTTAAAAGGGACTTAGTTAAATGGGACTTTGAGTAAGTTCTATGTTCCGTTAGAAGGAAGCTGCAATTTCCAAAAGATCTCGTTATATCATGAGTTTCATGATATCGATTCAATGGAAATAGAATTGTTTGAGGTCACTAGATAGACAGACAAATCATCAACAATAGCGATTTTGGCACTTTTTTATTATTAGTCACTTCTAACAAAGGCTTCACTTACATCGAAAGATAGAAAAGTAATAACTTAACTGACAATGAAAGGCAAAATAAAATATCAAAAAAAGTAAATAGATAAATAAATGCATAAATAAATAAAATAACAAAAAAAAGAAAGAAAGGGCCATTAATTACGATAAAATTCGTCTTTTAATAGCGTTGTCAGATATCTTTGGAAATAAGATATCTTATTTTCAGGAGAAAAGTCTTTTCTTGAGGAGAGGATGTTGGCGACCGAGGACTAAAAGACACATCCCAAGTAATAAATAAAAAAATAACTAAAACAATGCTGTAAATTGACTTGTAATAGGCTACAAATCAACTTACAGCACTGTTTTCAATAACGCACTGTTTCAGTGTACAATAAATATTGCGTATACCAGAATGTAATGTTTTTGAATATTTATAACTTATCTTTATGTTGTCGTGGTTCATCAAATAATAGTTTCTTAATAAACAAAAAAAAAATTTGACGTTGACTCTCTCTGACTACAGATGTAATCGTTTCTGAAAGCGAAAATGTTCGATACCCTTTTCTCTAGGTTCTGCATCCATCAAATTTCTTGTTAGCCACGGATCAGGCATGTGAGTTTGATGTGTTCAACGGTTGAGTCTCTGCCTCAGGGATTGTTGCCTGAAATTCAAAATGAATTTGAAGGGAGTTTTTGCCCGAATGGGGGAAAAAAAAAAGCCGTACAGTTTCGGGAAAAGTGTTTGGCGCTGAAGAAAGTTCAATTAAGATTGCTTTGGTGCGTTTACCGTTCTTCGCCACCACCCGCTCCGTATTGGACTGAAGCCAGTGGATTTTAATTTCCACAAGAACAATAGGCACACATTCCGTGCGAGACGTTTTTCTTGCCAACTATGTACCCACGTCTTGACAAGCTCACTTTTGGTGGCGCATTCATCTTAGTCAGACGAGATTAACGTTCTTAAGAAGAAGCGTCTTTTGAAATGGAAATAAAAAAAAAAGTGCTCCCACCCACCAAAAAAGGAAAATTAAGACACAGAACAAAAACTTGAATTAACCCGAATCCGATACCTGTGTCAGGTAGGCGTTATGGCGCATAAATTGGAGGTGGAGAAGGTGAGTTACCATGACAACGGGGTGATGGTGGCACCATTCCAGAGGAACAAGAACAAGGAATTAATGGCGGAATCCATTGCGATCTGGAAGGGGGTGGCGGATATTGTTTCAGTGCAGATCGATCTGTCAAAAAAAAAAAAGAATGCGATCAAAGTGGCGAGGGGGAAGAGACGAATTAGCTTCCAGGTAGAGGTCACTGCTCTCCACTCTTTTATCAGCCCACGTGATTTAAACATCGTTCTTTTTTTTCTTCACTGGCAAATTCAGATTCGCCGGCTTTAAACGGCCTTTTGCAGATCATTGGAGCAGATTTGTCTGGTCTTCTGTCAATGCCCGAGATCCATCAGCGCCCCCTAGGAAATGAAAAATCCTCATCTCAATCAGATCAACGGAATCTTTCTTTTCGTATGATCTTAATGATCTGATATTTCAGCGGAAAAAGAAAAAGAGAAATGGGTTTCCACGTCAAAGATGGCCAATTGAAGAGGGATTTGGAGACAGTCCTAACTCGCTTAATATTTTATCTCTGTAAATCTATTATAATAATCGAAGCAGAGACTCTTTTTTTTATCTTCATTTCCCGTTATGGATGTCTGTAAAAAAAAACCTGGTAATCTTTTTCAGAACAGCAGAGTATGTAAATGATTACTTTTGCCAAAAAAAAGATCGCTAACAATTTTCAAATGAGAGTAGGCACTGCAGAAGGCAGAGGCTCCTGTGATTAGCAGCCTAACGTGATGAAATGCAGGCTCGAAGAATAGCCGATGCTTTCTACAGAACAAAGCTCGGGATAGTAATTTGTTACGTAAACAAGCAATTGTTTTGAACAATGAAAGTGTGCATCGTTGAGTGATGCACACATCCTTTTTTTTTATCTCTCACGTATGTTTTGTTATCGACTCGGTTCTTTTTCGTCTCTGTAAAGATGAGTTAAGTAATTATATTATTTTATTCTCTGCTAATTTTAGTTTTTTACATAGTTAAACACTCTGCTAACAAGATTTGACAGAGGGCTAATAATCCTTGGACCAAAACTCAAATAGATCAAAAACCTGTTTCTAATCAGAAATAACCGAAAACAGAATGTCCTTCTTCCATGTATTTTGAGTCAAAAAGTGGGCTTGGATGGGAAAATCTTGTATCAACATTCTTAATGACTGCAGCATATGTTAATTACCAAGACCAAAACAACGTTTAACGTAACTAGAATTACTCTTGGTACTTGCTCAGTTTTAGTTTAATTAATTTTCTTAAAGAGCAAAAGCAAACAACAATGAAAAAAAGTACAAGGATTATGAATTTTTCACACCATTCTCTTTAAAGTCTGCTCATTAGAGAAAACACAAATTAACCAGTAATATTACAAACGCTGACTAAAGAACATAGGATGATTCATACGAGAATAAAACACGACATTAATATAAAAGGTTTTATATTAATGAATTACTAAAGATTTCAATTTATATAAATATTTTTAAAGTTGTTTTGATGACTTTTACTTTACTACTTATCTGACACTGAACAAATTTCAAAGTATTATTGATACGAAAAGCTCTTGCACAACTTTAAAAACAAAAACAATTAATATTATGTCTTTTGTGATTTAACCTTTAAAACAAAAGGCTTAGGGTAAGACCGTTTGGAACGTCATTCCAAACTGAGAGATCCTTGGGGGGATTTGGGAAATGACATCTATTATTGTGTTGGAACTGAAATGGGTGGAATGGATGGGGAATCAGGAGTAACAAGACAATGGAATGATGTGGATTCCACCTCAAATGGAAAAGGGTTTAAGGAAAAAACATCATAAGACGTACCATTCATTCTCAGAGAAGCTTTCATGGAAGAAGCAATAACAACTTAGTAGAACACAGTACGAAACATTATTTCAGGAGACGCAGCAGTGATCAAATTAATTCCAACAACTATTTAGTAAAATTAAATGGGATGCGGCTAAGCCTTCCAATTTCTTTCGTTAAATACTTAATAATGAAGATATAATTTTTGCTATGCCATCTATTGCCTCGGAGGGTTTTTTTTTCTTTTTTTCTTTTTAACCTCATTGGCTTTTGAATAAGTTGTCAAACACTGCTTTATGTTTTCCCAATACTAACCTTTTTATTTGCCTTTCTATTGTACGTTTAGTTAAAGTTATTTAGTTAAACTTCTATGATGATTCCTTCTACAGCTACTGGGCTTATTAGAACTATGAAATCAAAGTAAATCAAACCTGAATATCTGAGGATTACATTAATGTCCACCGATTTCTCCTATTGTAACACTTACCTAGAAAAAGAAAAAGAAAAAAAAGAACATTAGAAAACTAACATTATCATATTTCAGCTAATATTTTACAAATTTGACTACAGTTATCAATAGTACAATTTACCTACATACAAACTTACATTAAAGATATATATTTAATTGGATACGTTTCAAATACAAACTACAGATAGTGATATCAAATTGTATATTTCAAGAAAAATATATTTATGCACTTAGGATACCTCCTTGGAAAAAAAAGCATTTCAGAACGTCTCAGATTTGCTATACCATTGATTTCACTTCTATCATGAAACGAAACAGTCCAGGAATGTTTGACACATGCACCACGGAAAAAAAATACCTTATCTTTATTCGAAGAAACAAACATAATCACAACATGATTCAGAAATGGATTCAGCTGCGTTGTTACGAAGCTGAATATCATTCTAAGATAATGCTTACAACAGTTGTAATATGTGTTATGATAAAAAACAAACTTTGTTTCTTAAACAAATTTTAAGAATCACATTTGACTGTATGGAAATGGGTTCTGTACTAACACAAAACATGTTATTTATGTTATTCATTAAACATGTTATTCATTTTACTGAACACTGAAAGTGTAAACCATAATTAACATAATATTATGTTTCTTACGATGTTTAATGCACTCTGGTAAAATTCCACAGTTCGGAAGCAAGCAGGGAATAGTTAAATAAAAAACTAAGCAATCTTATTATCATGGCTAAGTAAAATCAAAATCTCTGGAATCTTCTGGAAAAAAAGACTGTCTTATAACGAAATCTATTCAATGATTGTTAAGGAAAGGACTGGATCAACTTTAGTAAAGATATGCATAAAGAGATTTTAATTTGAAATTTACTTGAATCAAAACATCACGTAAGGTTCCGAAAGAAAAAAAAATCGCGGTTTTCTAACTAAAGATCAACGAAAATAAAAACGACCAAAGAAAAAAAGAAAAGAACAGAAAAGAGAACAACTTATTTAATTTTCATCGGAAACATTTCCTCAAATTTTGCTAAAGCTTCATTTTCATAACGAAGGAAGAACCACTTCTAAGAAGCAGATTGAAATCAAAATCAATAAAAAGGCAACGCTTTTTTTCCATTTGCTCTAATTCAATTAGCTGTAATGGATGCATTAACAATTAAAATGAATATTAAAGAAAAGATAGTCGCAGAAAAGAGCATCTTAAAGAGGTTCAAAAACGAACCACAATTCCTTGAGCAGAAATAATACAGTTATTCATTTTCTCGTTCTAATTAGTTAAAGCATCTATTTCGTACAATTTCAACAAAAAAGATGAAAACACGGGAATCCATTTTCACTTGGAAATTATTACTGAAACTATCATTTCTTTCAAAATAGTGGAACGAGGAAATTTCGGTTTTAATAGAAATTAATAGAGTTATGTCAGAAATATTTCTTCGTCTATTTACTTGTAGGATTCATTAGTTAACAGCGCATAGTTTCCTGTTGAACTTTTCTGATATCTAGAATAACTAAATAATAATCTTGAAATCATATTTTAATTCTAGATACCTTCAATATAAAGATTTTTATTTCAAATAAACAATCATTGTAATATTTTCATCAACAACAAGAAACTACATGCATTGCATTATGTATCCTTACATTAAGAAAATAAGAATATGACCAAAAGGTTGTACTTCTTATCCTTCTCTGGAAATTGTAAATAAGTCCATCTTATATTTCAATGGGAAAACTGTCCTAATCTAAATATTGTGTGGGGTTTTAGGCCATAATGCAGACCTTATAGTTGATATTTTGTTCCACGTAGAAGATGAGAGGATAAGATTAATGTTAGAATCATGTGGCGATAAATTGGATGTCTTGCATGAATAAAAACAAAGCTTTAAAAGTTAGTGAAATAGCTTTTGAATAGTTAAAGAATAATATCGGAAGTAAAGAAAAAGAAATATTTTTGTAACTTGGATATACATACAGTATATGATTTATGTGTGTGTAATAAAAAGAGGTATTATGTTTTTGTATTGGTTGTTAACGGGATTTGAGTTGCATTGAAAGTTTAATTATCAAGTAATGAGTTGTTTTGTTTATTCAGAGGGTTTAGAGTTATATTGTTTATTCACAGGGTGTGAATTGTGTTGTTATTTTGTAATGAGATCGTTAACGAAATCCCTGTAGAGGAAGAGGTTTCCTGTCCTCATAGATCCTGAAGAAGATCTCTACAAAAGAGATCGAAATATTGACATTAAAGAAGTTAAGGAAGAAGAATGTGTTTTTAATTATTGTATCTTAACTTTTAACGTAAGAAAGATTTCTTGAGCTCCCAAGAGTGCCCTCGTGAGCAGCAATTGAAAGACATTAAAAAGCATTAAAGAGGTAGATTTTTAACATGACAGATACCTATCATGTCCATCTTATCTCAACATAAGTCATTTTCCGAATGAACGAACAATGAAAATCCTAAAAGCACTAGGTTATCGAGTTTTACTGTGAAAAATAGAAGAAAGCTAAAGATTACTGAAGTTCTAATAATTAATACGAATAACAATCAGAATCGCTTTATTAGATTTTAAATTCTTTTCCCTCTTCTTAGCCATTGATTAAGGCGGATGAATCTGCTCCACGGGAAACCAGATATTTGGATTCTGTCCAACAGCAAATGATCTTTCAACATTTTTACCAATACTTCAATTAAGTTCAATAAAAGAGCAACAAAAACTGGGTCATTAGAAAAGCAGAAGAAGTCATCTCATATGAATACGTTAATAAAGATATCTCAGAAGTCAGGTTATCTATTATATGGTACTGAAAATGTGATCTAGCTTCTGAACAACAGAATCAATTATTGCTGCAAATGTACTGTGTGCAAAATACATAAGATGCATCAACGCTATAAAAACCTAATGGGTGTAGCGCTAAGGTTCTCGTATACAACTGAAACATTCAAATGTAGTATAGATCTAAACTAGCCTTAAGGAGTACGAGATAAGCAACGCTCACACACAAAAAAAAAAATCGATAAATAACTTGGATAGTTGGAATCTCTTCAAAAATTAGATTCGGAAGCAATGACATCTTATCTATATTCAATCTGTTAAGGAGAAAGCATATGATTAAATTCTCCTTCTATAAAGATTATTGGTAGGCTTACTTAATACAGTGATTTTCAATCAGTACTTTCCCTTTTGATTGCAGAAAGCCTCAGATCATCTTATCTTATTATTAAAAAAATGACAATGAAAATTTTTATAGACATGACTGCTTTATTTACAAAAATAAAAATATTACAAATTTTTAATACAAAGACATTAAAACTTACGGCTTAATGCATTATCTGTGTTAAATCAGAATAGTCGGTAGATGTTGTTGCTGACATCAGCGATTCAAAACTCCTGCTATTAGATTGACTAATAAATTTCCTTCCACCTTTCATTGAAATTATCTACCAACTCCTCCTCCACTGGAACCACTGATTCAATTGTATGTTGTAATTTTCCTTATTTAGTTACTTAACATTAAAAGAAGCATTTGATGGATCTGTATCTGACAAATCATTGATGTAAATATCACAAAGGCAGCCGAATTGCAAGCAACGTAGAGGTACAATAATCAACGAAGCTGTCAATGCCAAAGATTCCTCTTGTTATATGGGATTAAAACAGCCTTTGTCCTGTTAATGCTGTTTCCCAGATTAGTAAACCACTCCAGTTCTCTTTGTTTCCGTTTTATTCTTAATATAACTGAAAACCGAACGAGGCTGCGATTCATGCGCTAGTACTAACTGACTTCGCAGTAATTAAATTCACTGGGTGTTTTGAATGTTGTTAATTCGTCAAAAGAAAAATCAATACGGACTGGGCAATTGTTAGATGATTCCAAATGTTGATCGCTTGAGTCCATAGGGGAGTGTGAATCAGTGTGTAGGGGTAGGTGGAAAGGGTAGAGTCGATGCAAATGGAGGCCGAGAATAGGATCCGATGGAGAGAGCGTCCTCTAGCGGTGAGGAGGCAACAAACAGCCGCTGGGGGGAGTCTGTGATCGAAATAGCTGATGATGACATCGTTAGGGATGCGGAGCACGAACCCCTGGACGCAAAGCCTCTCTTCGACAGGACGGGTTAAGCTCCCCCCCACCCCAACCCATAGCACCGGACTTGTTAACGAAAAGAAAGAATTGACTTCGATTGGGAAAGCAGTCCACGAACGCCATTTGGAAAGTGTTCAACACAGATGGCCAACCAAATCCTTATTTCATTTTAAAGGGAAATTACAGCCATTTGGAATCAAAAATATCTAACATATACATGAATAAGGAATTGATTTGGCCTTCGATTCTAACAATGTTATCCAACAGAAAACAAGATAATTCCCAGTTAATTCATTCCTTTAAGTTGAAAAGGCAAAACAGTTTATCAAAAATTATAAGAATTTTATTTTTAAGTATCTGGAATTTACATATTTAATAATTTAGAATAATAGTCAAGTTTTTGTATAAGAAAATCTCTTATTATTAGTCGCCAAAGAAATTTTAATTTATTTTCAATGTTTTAAAAAGCTATATCTAACATATCTAACAATTTTATAAACGATAACTGTCTTTGTAAGCACCAAGATTGAAATCAAATTTCCGGATCTCCGAATGCGAAAGAGACATCAGACAATGCCCGCCTGAATCAGGCTTTACTGCTCGACGTCCATTCATACAGGAAAGCCTACCTTTGAAACAACTGTTAACACACAAATGCAAATAAGGTTGCATTCAGGATTTAAATATTATAAAAAAGTTATTCTATCTCCCTCTACGTATGTACTCTATATGTTCAGACATTCAAGAGGTGTGCTTTTTTTTTTTTAATATCATGTGATTGCTGTGTATGTTATACCTGTACAATTACTACTAAATTTTCAATTTTCGCTGGAGCTATTTTATTTTTCTAAAGAAATTCAACGTCTTAATAGGAGCAAGAATGAAAGTAAAAATATGAAAATTATTTATAAATGTAAAATGGTGTTCACTATCCAAAGAAAGAACTATATTTACTTCACCAGTTTAGAGTATTTTGTAAAATGTTTAATGATAACAGCAGCGGAATCGTAAATCATGATCGTAAAAGACGATATAGAAAAATTTAAATTCAAATTCGAATTCCAGTAAAAAATAGCCTCAAGATAAACGGAAAAGTCCATTTCAATCTTTTTACTTTTTTTTAAAGCAACCCCTTCTTAAAAGCACAATATCTTTATTTGAATTGTGTTTATAGTAAGAGATTGACTGAAAATAGAATCAATCAGACACTGAATTTACATTTCCACTGATCTTAAGTCTAGTATCTTATTGATGTTAGCTTCAAACACGATCTGAACAATAACATGTAAATTAAAAGGAAATTAATGATTTGTAGAACAAGATTGGTAATAATGGCAAACACTGATCATTTCGTCCAATACTAGAACATCAGAAAATGTGTAATACAGATGTAATAAATT
Source organism: Thereuonema tuberculata (assembly GCA_023159025.1). Lineage (NCBI taxonomy): Eukaryota > Metazoa > Arthropoda > Chilopoda > Scutigeromorpha > Scutigeridae > Thereuonema > Thereuonema tuberculata. The sequence goes on from JAFIDM010006943.1 coordinate 25,665,650, forward strand.
CAAATATACAACAACTGAAACTCAAATATACAACAACTGAAACTCTATTTGTTGAAAATGTTATCTCGCCAATATTTATCACTTTGTATTAATGAGAAAAACGATAATGATTTTTCTGCAGTTGATAAAGATTTTTTTTTTTACAGCACGAGCACTGCCATTAATTGATGCTTGGACTAACTCCTAAATACTGTGATAAGTATCCACTTAGCTTGAAACCATGACTAAATACAAATACTATGAATATTTATGAAAAGTCAATTTGTACTGAATCTTTAATAACAATCCAAACATCCACTACTAGAGTTACTCTTCATCAATTCGCAAGAAATCAAAATTAAAGAGATTGGTTTCGCCTCCAAGTGAGTCCTGTTCTGCTCATAAGCTGTTGAATAGGCAAATATCATCTTGAATAATTTAATGAAATAAAGATATGGACGCAACTAACCCCAAGGAGAATATCGAGCGAACACGAGTGGGAGTGACCCATTGAATCAACACGGCAACGTGTTTACCGACTGGTCCAATAGCCCATTTGCATGAGAGTAGCTTCATTTGGGCAGGTGCAACAGAGCCCCAAGGCAGATAAGAACCCAACGGTCAAAGTAACGATCGCATCAGCACAATAACGACACTTTCGAAGATTCTTCACCAAGAAATTTGCTTAGTTTAGTTTATCATTGCTATTCGCCTCTCTGAATCGTTCCAAGTGAGACTTCAAATTGTTATAATTGTTGTAGAAATAGACGCTTGGAATAAAATACAACTGAGGTTAGATTATTTGAATTTTAAGATTTTTCTTTATAACTCAATCAATTTTATTAGAATATTTTGCAAAATAAGAAACTGAAACTTCATCCTCCATTTCTCGATTTTCTTCTACCGAATTGATCTCATCTACCTGAATATAGTGTATATGAAGATTATTCTAATAGAAGCAGTAATAGTCCTTTCTACTTGGATTAGTATCTCTAATGATTGAATGGAATTACGGAAGGAAAAAGCGGCAAGAGAAGGAAAACTTTATGAACATCATTCAACTATAAGTTTGACTCTTTATTACGGCTTTTTAATTACAGTAAAACTACAAAATATCCAGCAATATTTTTGTTGTTTTATCTGTATTGTTGTTGATTTATTTTTCTTTAAAGAGAAAAATCTGATTGTACAGAAAGTAAACAAAAATTTTAACACTACAGAAATATAGTAACATTGAAGAAGTTAATGACGATGAATCAGAGTGAAAGGCAAACATTTCAGTAAGACAGCCTCGCTTCTAGCAAACGATTACAAAATGTGTAAGAAGAATCACGAGACATAAAAGTATCTCTAATCAGGACAGAAATGTTCTTCCTTGAAGCTATATTTTCAAGATTGTCTACCAATATCGTAGACAGTTTTCATGTAAACTATTCAGTAATAGCGCGAAACGACATTCGAGCCTATCCGTGGTTTACGATTCTCAAAGTCTGCTAGTAGAATATATGAAGCAGTTTCTCGATTTACCAACACATAAATATCAACACATAAATATACGGATAGTATAAGAATAAATTATGAAAAGATTTTCGTAATTATTATCAGCTTTAGCCATAAAGGTTCACTCCCTTTATGTTTTAGTGTTCAAATTTCCTTTTCCTTGTCTACCTAACATTATCCCCTAATAAAAATGAACAAAGCAACAACATTTTCTATCAAAACAGAATGAGCAAGGATGCTGCTTGTTAGAGAATTGCTGAGATGATTTCAGTCTTAATGTTTACGAATAACATATTTAGAGGAAAAGCGCGGGATGAGATTCAACATTACAATCTCAATCTATCAATTCGGCCCACGAAAGGGCGCTTATATTTGAAAAATGAAATGGAAATAATGATGAATTATATTGCTAGGAATTATGTGCTCCTATTTCAATCTGTGCATTCGCTAGCAATGTACACAGAATCGTGTTTTAATAAAGTACTTAACATTGAACCAAATATTAAAAGGTATCACTTAGTCAACCGTATGCACAAAATCTCATTTGTTCATTGAGCCGCGCAATTATTGGCCAGTGTCTATCTGCTTAACTTAATCTGAATCGCTTTCATTTCACCGTTGCTGTACTTGGTTGTTCCATCTCTGTTCATCAAAAAAAGCTACTATTCATTCAGTAGCAAACACAGATGATAAATGGTTTTAATATTTTTATTTCTATTATTATTATTAATGATTTTCGTAACCTTAGGGTTTTTCCGACGTTTGCTAATAAGTGAAAGAACAAAGTGGATTAAAATGGATTACAAATTAAAGTGAAGCATCTTCGATTCCTTCTGCTTCAATTGGAACTCCCTCCACCCCCTGCTTTGACTAAAGGGTGGAGTCGCCGCCTTGTCTCACTTTTGGACCCCACCCACATTCATGTGGTTCATTATCTTTAGCTTTAAGTAACAGTTGCAAGGTCGTCTTCAATCACGGGCTCATCTCGAATATTACCTCGCAAAAAAAAACAGTAAAAGAGTTGTAATAACACCCTCACCCTTGATGGCTGATAAAGAGCCTTTCCTTAACGTCCTCTCTGACCCCAGGTGCAGCTCCACTATAACTGTCCTTATTATCATCGAACAACCTTTATATTATATCATCATAGTTTTCTTGGCATTTATTCAAGTAATGTTTATGTTATTAGGACAAGAATCGTTCTTAAAACGCTTCAGAGAATCAATAAAAATTTAATGGTCGTGTCATTTTTTCTTCATTTGTTGACTTTTTTTTTTTTTTTTTTTTACATTCAATAATCTTATGCTTCTCAGCGCTTTAATTTCTTTGAAACAGGATATCTATATCTAAGAATTTCGCCCCATTCAAAGCTGAATTATTACATTTTAAAGGCATATTTTAAGATCCTGAGTTTGGACCCATCAGTTTCATGAAAACCCACAAGTACGTAGAATTATAGGCACTATAAAGTTTTACTGTATTTCATTTTGATTTAGTCAACTTTTCTGAAAATGTAGTAATCTGATTTCCATACATATTTTCTTTTAATTTAAAACAAACTATCTCATCGAATATCGAAGTGAGGCACAAACATTGCATGAGAATTTTTCATCTGATACTGATGGATGCCAATCTTCGTAATATTTGTCTTCTAAGTTGATTTTTTTTATATCAATAATAAAAACAGTAATTGTTCTAAGTTCGCTGTCAGACTGTGGGTAGTCGCAGTCAATTTTTACTACGCATCCAAAAGAGAACTGACGCAACTCGATAACTGAGCTTTTACTGTACATACGCCAAAATCAAAGTTTATCGACTTATTTATTCTCCGTGACATGTTATTATATGTTCCCATTATATCTTATATAAGGTAGTTGATGCAAATATGGCCAATGCTGGTAATATGGCCACATTGCCAACCTGCCGTTAATTGAAAAGGTATCCAAAAGATAACGCTATCAAACTATGAAGTAGAAAGTGTACATGGTTACCACAGTTTGCAGGATATTGTAATCACAGAGCCCAGGGAACCCCGTCATTTGAGTTTTGACAATGAATGGAGAATCTGTTATAATATTGTTGTTATTATAATATTATTGTTGTTGTTGTCTTTTATTTCCTTGCATGCAATTGATGATTATTGTTCATATATCACTTGCTGTAATTATTCGAAGCTCGTTCCAGACACCCAATGCTTCTTTAATTAAACTGATAATTAAGAGATTTTTCGAGATGGGCTGTAATCAGGTAAAATGGCCACAGTAGACCATATTACCAAAACGAAGAATGTATTGGACTCATAAAAGACGATAAATCTTTATTTATTTGCTACACATATACCCATGATTGCTATTTTTTATATTCTATAAGCTTTGATCATTTAATGATTTTTTTTTCTAACTTTGTGGATACACACATGATCTAAATTGTAACTTTGAAATAATTTTTGTTGTAGGCCCCTGGTGGAGAAACAACCGTGGAAAAATCCCCGACCACCACCACCAGGAATTGAACCGTGCTCTTCCAGTCACCAGTCTACCGCTAAAACCATTAGGCTAGCGTACCCGCGTCTCTTGTAAAGTAATACACATCAACCTCGACGTGGCTTTTATCTGGTTTCTGGTTTGTTTTATCGAATTGTAAACAAAACCCATCTAATTTTAAACGAGCATAAACCTTTCTAGTCAAGACAACGGTTACCAAACGTGCATTGATTAAACATTGTTGTAGTTTTACTATTCACAACATATTCACTTCAAGTAACCGTAACCCAATCTTGCCTGGATTTTAAGCGTTTTTTGTGAAGCAAAAGAAATAAATATATCTATAAAAAGTAATTCAATCTATCATTCGGGGCAATAAATTGCAACTTTTCAATTTACATCTCTGATCATTATTCGATCATGACAGCTGTTTCAGAATTATTACCCTTCATCAGTTAAGGTTAACCCATATAAGTTAATGATCTAGAATCGATAGTGCAATAAGTGCAAATGATGATTAGTCAAGACACCGACTCCCCTTGTGTACTAATTAAACATCGAAACTTCACACAATATTTTCACTTGAATGATTTAGAGCGGAAAAATTTGTAAAACAAATCCTATTTGGCATCAACCCTTTCGCTTTAAGCTGGCTGAATATTCTTGTCTCGCAAATGCAAATCGAAAACGCTTAATTACTAATTAACTGTGTCGTCTCTAGAGTGGACTCATTGCGACGATCTTAAGTTGCTTCCAATTATGTTTGGTGGTCCTTTCGGAGCGTGAGTTTCCAATTCTGCTGACGTTAGTCGAACGCCAACCAATCGCAAGATTTCGTCCTCCTTCTCCTCCTGCGTCCTATCGATTGCAATAGTATTCCATTTGGTCGATGATTGAGACGATGGACGCACCGATTGAGCGCCAGGAAATCAAGGAGAGAAGGAACCCACACACACACATGTGGTTCCAGTGTGAAAGATACCGTTGCATTCAGCCTCAGAAGCAAATGCAATAAAAGTAATAAGGAAAAAAAGAAACTACAGACAGATATCATTCTTACAGACATGTCATTGTGACCACAGAATACATTCTCAAACATGAAGTTCAACGTCCTGATACAACACAAAACTGTTACAATCACAATGGAACTTTTCTTCTCAAATACTTTATCACATTTTATATTAACTATCACAATACGGACTTCTTGAAAAATCAATTTGTGAGAGATGAGCTATTTTATATTTCAAGAAAGAAAATTCAATTCTGAATATTTCTATTTGCAACTTTATTTACTAGGAAGTTAAAAAGGAATATAAAGGTATTAAAATTATATTCTGCAATTTATCTAAGCTATCCGTGAAGTTGATTAATAAAGCAATACGAGGTTGTGAAGCTACGACGCTCTTGTTGAGTAGTAAAAGACAAACTTGGCGCGTGGATGTGAAGCACTTTCGTTCTTCTGCGAATATTGTCTTTGTAAGCTTCAATGAAACAATTGATGGATATCTTTAAGGTTCAAGCACGACAATTAATGTCGAGCTTAATGTTTAATTTTTAACGTGGGAAAACGTGTACGATTGTTTTTCAAATTATTAATTTAGTTAAAAGGGTTAATTATATTCGTTACATTTAAAACTACCCATAAGCTGTAGGCCGTAGTGCAAAAAGAAGACATGACGTTTTTACAGAAAGGGTGACTCAAAAGGGTGATGCGAATTATAAGCAGAATAGAAAAGTAAATATTATTAAGAAAAAGTAGTGAAAGAAGTAGTCCTAAAATCATTATATTCTTAAGTAATTGCTGAATAAAAAAACTTGCAAGATACCATAATAGTTCATCATATTTTTATGGATTTTTTTTTTTATTGAAATAATAAAGAAAAAAGAAAGACAAGCTTTGTTTTCACATCGTTGCTTTACTAAAACAATAACTTTAAGGCATTTATTATTTTCTCCGACGTCGTTTCTTGTTTATTATGTTTATCTGCAGAAGTTTAATAGTGGACATAATTCACTGAAGTAAAGACAATGGAATAACTTTTGCTTTGTATTTTTTAAAGGCTGTTTCTCGCTTAATTTCCGTCGTCCCTTTCGTTTTATTTGCGCTCTGTTTTTATTTTTATTTCTGCGGTCTGTTGCCAAAATCTTCGTCACAACTTAGAGCAAAGCCACTACGTCGACTTCATTGTTACAACCGCGTTATTGGATAAATTGACGTCATTTGTGATTGGCACCAGATGTACAGACCAATGAATTCTTGGGCAAAATGATCGCTTAAGGCTTTTTATTTCATAAAATAAACGAAAGGGACAGACGGTCATTGGGACAATCGTTGCCATGGAAACTGATTCCGTCCGATGATGCGCTTTCAAGCGAAAGGTTGATGGGGGCGAAGAGAGCTACTCACCCGGCCAGAAAATCCGTAGCCATGACTTGGCTGAAAAGAGCAACCAATCAGAAAAGCGCTCCCCAACAAGAAGCTATTGTTTATTCTCTGGGTTGTGACTGTCCACTGGTCGAAAAAAACGGGTTCCATCAACTAATCAACTACGCATCCCCAACACTAATGGTTGATAAAGCAAAAAAAAAAAGAAATACAATATAAAACAACGAATCAATGACCAAACAATGACCTAATAAAAAGTTTTTCAAAGTTATAATACCGTTACAACTCTTAAATATACGTATTTTGGATGAGTTTTGGATGAGATTTTTTTAACTTAGGATAATAATTGTCAAGATTGCTTACTAACTGCAGGCTGATAAGTAACAATGTTAGGAAACAACTATTTTGAGATGAACAGTAGAACACTAGAACGTTTATGTGTATGAAACCGTCTGTAAATATTATTGTTACTGTTTTCCTATTATTTAAAAGAAATTTTGTTTTGTCACACAAGGCGATCTACGCCAGGCATTGTTTTAAAATAAAACCCACGATAGCTTATAATCAACCCTCAATAACTGCTAATGGCATATTTTATGCAATTGAAGCTTAATGTCCAATCAATTTTTAGGCGTGGCTATCATTTAGAGGCAGTGCTTGAAAGCTTCATCCTAAACCATTCGAATTCTAAGTACTGGGAACTTCAAAAATTCATCTCCTGTTTCAATATTAATGTCGAACCAAATGAAAGCGACTGCTTCAATATTTTCTAAGTCTTCGTAAATCCTCTAATAAATAAATATTGCATATCGACTTATCAAACAATATTGAGGTCATGTTCAGCATTAATTGCATTAATTACTAAAGCCTTTCTCTGCGCGACAGATAAATCCCACTATACCCACCCCCCGGCAACACTGTTGACCCCTATTCCATCATAGCTATGATTTATACCCTTTCCTCTGCTTTATGGACTGAGTCTCCACCACAACAACAATTACAATTATTAGAGCCCAAACAGATAAATCACGACGACATACTGGATGCGACGCCAATTCGTCACCGTGTCGCCTCCAGTGCCGCCGCCGCCGTCCTTTGGGTCCAATGCGTCACAATAAAACATCAGACAAAGTAGCAATCGGGCGTTACAAGTGTTTCATATTGCATATATCAAATCAGTGTCAATAGCGGGCTTTTAACGTCCATTTCAATTAAGGAAGGGCTTCCTAAAAATGAAGTAGGACAGAAAGTAGCCCTCACTAATCAGCCAATATAAGAATCTAAAGTATGTCGACAGGAGATGCTTAACTGATCAGTTTATTCATCAAAACGGGTTTGTTTGATTTTTTGAATTATCATTTCTATTTCTATCGAAGAGATTATTCTCTTAGAGGACGACTGAATAATTCAGGTTTTAATTTCAAGAAAAGTCAAAAACAGGAAAACAAAAAGAAATTAAGGTTTAGAATCAGTGAAGAGAAAGAGCAGGAAATTAAAGATTAATTTTAAGAATTATTTTTTTTTTTAACCACATCTGCTGCCATCTTCAGAACAGTATTCATCTTCAACTCTAAATTTAATGCATCATTTTTCGAAGCAATGTCGTAATGCGATTGCTTCAAAATCAGCAAACTATCAACTTAGGATTGATTAATAAATTTGATGAGTTATTTTTAATTATAAAATAAAATTATTTATGAGCAAGAGAAAAATTAAAAAGGTAATTGCAAAAAACAATTTCCGTCATTTTGGTATCTTTCATCCATAAAGATAAGATGAGTGTGATATCAGGTGCTGAGACTGAACAACTACTGGGGAAGAATAAAATTTGAGCAAGGTCTTGAAATGTCATTTCAGAAGCATTTTTTTTACCTAATAGAAGGAATAATTAAAAAAAAATTAAAATAATTAAAATTATTCAAAAACCATAGAACGAAGTCACAAATTCAATCTTTATATTCCGATGTTCCAGATTTATAAAACAGATGCTCCAGATTTATTTTCCATTTAAAACAAAAAAGGAAGTTATTTTATTTAGAAAAAAAAAAGATATTTCAAGTTTAAAAATTATAGTCGAATGCCTTATGAAGCAGATTTTTTTTTTTTTTTTTTTTTTTTAACAATCCACTTCAATTCGCTGAATTTATGAATTTGAAATAGAGCAAACTCTACGGTGACACATGATTTTAAAAATCTATTACAACTTCACAGAGATAACCTCCAGCAATTTCTGGAAAATCGTCGGAAATAAATGGAACAAAACATCTGGAATAGCTTTGAAAAATTTTACAAATGAATAAATTTCATTCAACCTAATAAATGAGATTTTTTTTTATTATTATTTTACAATTAGCTCTTTTGAATCAAGTTAACACAGAATATCATAGGCAAGCTCAAATAAATCTGGCAAGCTCATTTGCAAATCTGAATTTGAAAAAACAAATGTTACATTGAAATCTTCAGTTGCTACAAAATTCATTCAAATATTAAGGCATTCATATAAAGTAGATTTGAAATATTTCGATTGCTATCACTTACGTTGTTGCTAAAGTTAATACTTTCATTTTCATTTTAAATATGAGTGCATTTGAAGATTCTCCAAACAAAAGTATTTCGTTCACACGGTTTAATACAATTAACTAATTAATGCATTCTAAATTTTATATAAATAAAATAAGATTCTTAGACATTGCAATAAGTTTAGAGAGAAAGAATTAATCATATCTCGCGAGATCAGCGGAATAGCCCTAACAATCCTTGGTTATTCTCAACATTGGATCAGAGAGAGATGTATCCTAACCATTCCCTTTATGTAAACAATTGGGAATTGGTGAAAATATGTTAGATTGATTCAAGCATTTGACAGAATGTTAACAGAATGCGTTCTCCAATAACAATATGCTGTCACTATTTGTAAACAAAAAGCAGGTTTCCCCACAAGACAAGAGAAGTGCCTTGCAGAGAAGAAAGATTTGGACATCAACCCCTGACGAAAGAAGTTTAGCATTAATGTATATTTCGCTGTGCATTGGAAGATGTAAAAATAGAGTATTTATTGATTTGTAATTTTTTTATTATTATTTTAGTTAAGTTTTAGTGTAGCGAAAATGAAATTAAATACAAATCAAGAATTTAATAATTTCAAGTTATAAAACTACAAAATGTTTGCGATTTACAATGATAAAAATTAACCACGCAATCGATAAAAACATCAATTTGGTGCCTTGGTATGCTGTGGGCGAAAAAAAAATGAAATTGCGTCTCCTACCCACCGAAGTAGAATGAATGCCGGCAAATTCATAAATTCCAAAAATATGTGCCACACAGTAGGAATTTTCCGATATTAAAAACATATTTTTAAAATGTACTTAATACTGTCATTGGTTCTGATGGTTGACTAGCTTACTCTAACACAGGCCTAGCCGGATTTCATTATTTTTACCATAAATAAGTAAAAAATATATATACGGTTTTTATTTTTTGCAGAAGCTACTGATTAGAAGATTATAAATTTCTCTCTAACCAATAAAGTTAGAGAAGAAGTTTGTTTACTTTCCGGATTCCGATTTATTATCAAATCTGGTAACTAGTGTTACCACATCCTAAGTATAAACAAATCATCAGGTGTAGCAGATGCTCTCCGATGGCCGCATAAACCTCCCGGTTCTCCATAGGATAAGAAATGTAAACGCCTCCAGGATACAGCGCCTTGATAAGACCAAGAAATAAGGTGGTGTCAGCCTATAAGATTGCCAAGTGTTATCTACCAGAGAAAGTTTCTCAATGTCACCGGAAGGTAGGAGAAGTAATCACAGGTATCTCGAGGCAAAATTAATTTTCCCATCCCCCAGCCTCCCCCGCTGTCGAGTTCAGATACCAAAGACAGATTATCATCCAATTCTATTGCTCACTCTCCCAGAAAATCTCGTTTCCCTCAAATTGGAATGCAAATGCAATTGGAAACCCGACTAAAGGAGATCTCTGATTGGCTAATGGCAGAATCAGTGCGGAGCAAACTTAATACCCAATTGATTCCCTTACACTCACTGGTCAATCACAATGTCATATCGTTTAACGAGACACAAGAGATAGGAAAGGAAAAGAAATAAGAATAGAACTAAAAAAAGAAGCAATTTCACATAAAAAAAAAATATTTTGTAATTAAACACAACATTTTCTTCCATTTTAATTTAAACAAACGTTGATAAGCTTTTATTTATTTTATTTAATTAACATCTGCGATCGAGTTCAAGAACTTTTTCGTGAATAATTGTTATTTTTGAGTCATTAATTTTTAATGTACGAAAAGAAATTAAATCATTAATTTTGACACAAACTCAAATTTCATAAATTTTGGAAGTTCAACAATAAACAATTAGTTTAAATGAAAATGAAATATTTTGGGAATTTAGCAAAGAATTGAATTTTGGAAGAATATTGGTCAAAGTTATAGAACTTTAAAAGCCTCTAAATGTTTGGCATTGACTTAATTTAGCTCAGTCCACGTCTTTCTATAAACTGAGTGTTTTTGTAGATCTTAATTTTTTCTAATTTATTTTTTTCCACTACACAACAAATCTTGTCAAATCTATATGAAATGGGTAATTTTATAGATTTTTGGAACTACGATACTACAGAAGTAATTATAAAATTACAAAAACTTTAGATTACTTTTATCTAAAGTTCCTTTCTAAAAGTCCTTCACCCCTGATTCCAGACGCATTATCGTCTACATTGCCCATAGGTTAGTAACTTACTCTACTTGAAAGAATATAGGGTACTGTGAGATGATACGTAAATACTTGGGACAGTTTCTGTTACTAATTAGTTAAACATTGAATTAATAACAGCCCAAGGCCTGGAAGCACATCACAATGATGAAAGTTAGGTATAATTTTTATGTCATTTGGAGTCAGTTTACAGAAGATCGTAATAAGTGTTTGTGGTTAAAATCAAGAAAGGGTTACTACCAAACCACAGTGCAATC